>CM031087.1:5411908-5735943 GCA_018257905.1 Gillenia trifoliata
TGTCACATTTGCCTCGATTTATTGGTCCCTCGGTTGATGCCTGAATTAATGGTTGTCTCGGCTATATGTTGGCTTGTAATTACCCTGGCTTGATAAAATGTTCCTTCAGTTGATGCTTTAATTATTGGTTGCCTCAATTTTGTGACGGTCTATGTTGGTTCGATATAATGTTCCCTCGGTTGATGCCTCGAATATATGACGATTTATTGTTGCCTCGGTGATATGACAATTTTTTGTCACATTTACCTCGATTTATTGTTGCCTCGGTAATATGACAATTTTGTGTCACATTTGCCTCGCTTTATTTGTCCCTCGGTTGATGCCTAAATTAATGCTTGTCTCGGCTATATGTTGGCTTGTAATTACCCTGGCTTGATAAAATGTTCCTTCAGTTGATGCTTTAATTAATGGTTGCCTCGATTTTTTGACGGCCTATGTTGGTTCGATATAATGTTCCCTCGGTTGATGCCTCGAATATATGACGATTTATTGTTGCCTCGGTAATATGACAATTTTTGTCACATTTGCCTCGATAACTCTTAGTTTAGTCGTGATTCTCTTCCAAAGTTCGAACCTCTTCTCATATATCGAAATAATAATAGGTGGCAAAACCAGTGGGCCACGTTTGAAAATTAAACTGGGCCTTTATCATGGCCCATTTTTAAACAAATTCGAAAACCACCACTATATACCGCTATATATATTCACAAAAGATGGATTATGAATGAAAAATTAGTTTTTGTAAATACTCATGCTGGTCACTAAGAAAATTAATATTTAACCGTATAAAAGAAGAGTTAGTAAATATTGTTTTTGGTAAGAAATTTGTATTTTCAGTATACTTTTCAACTGTAGGAAACATTAATATAGACCAATGGTGTAGCTTATCGTTTTGCTGGATGTTTTTAGATAATAAGCGTTTTCTTTGAATAATTTGAAAGGTTGGCTGATATTATTTAGGATGTGTTTTTGGAAGACAAAAGTAGTAGGGACCATGTGTTAAGCCCTCCCCTCAATTCTTCAGCTAATTAATGAATAAAGTATCTTTCTTAATGTCGAGGTTCTCTAATTAATATACGTTCTAAATGTGATGATATTTTATTAAACCATTACTTTCAAACATAAGTTCTAATCGTACCAGTTTATGCCACTTTAATGAATATGTAGTACACAACATGATAATAAAGTATAGTGATCCAAAATTCACGTTAATTAGGTAAGATCAAATATGTGATCAGACAAATACACTGTGGAAAAAAAACCAGTTGCAAAGGTTAGTTATATATGTAGTGGGGCAGGGAGGACTCAATCCCGATAACTCCTCACATGGAGGGTTTTGTAGCTCAATGCTTAAAGCAAGAGGCAACTAATTATAATTAATTAGTAATATAATCCTTGGGTTCTTTGCGTGCGAATATTCGAAAATCGTGTCCAAATTTTCATTTCACCTTGGAGGATATGTGAACATAAGAATCCACGTTAATCATTTTTCTAATAAATCTTTTCTCCTTTTGTTTAATTATTTGCATGTGGTATAACCTTTGATCGAGTCATGTTGTTAGATGAGACTTCGACTCGAGAGACTATTAGTTATTGATGTGAGTAGATATTTGAATGTGTGGTTTATATTGACGAATAAAACATGAAATTAAACATTGTCTATGATTCGAACAATTAAGTTAATACTATATATGATAGTGTGAATTGAGAGTGCGTATCTCCTGCACGACAAAGACAAACTTGACATATTGTTTGCCCCAATTAACAATCAAATGTTGAAATACGGAGAATGCTAGTAATTAGGCAAAGGGATTAGTTAAATTAATCAAACAAAATGATGATGTGACGAGGAGCATCTTTGGTGGTTTGTGCTTTTAAGAATTAAACGAGTCTAGGAGTCTCATGCATTTGCATTGCCTATCTTTGTCATCTTCTCGTTGCCAAAAACATGACATATAATACCCAAATCTCGTTCTTCATAAAAAGCTAGCATTTCTATGCACAATTTTTCATAGGGTTTTGGGCAAAGACCATGGTAGTGGAGGCCATGAGTGCAATCCAAATTCCAAGTAAATAAATCTACTCAAATGCGCAAAAATTATATGCACCAAAAAAAACTTGTTGAAGTTTGATCCAAGGTTGGCTTCACACTCTCTCAAACCAAGGTTTTATGTATATAGTTTAAGTTTATATATGGAAAATGGCACCAGGCAACGACATGGTGATCTTGAGCCATGTGGTCTCAAGCTCCTCGCAAACGAGAACGTGGCATGCATGTAAACTTAAATGTCGTATAGATATTGTTTTGTTATCATATTGTGAATTTAAATAGCTGAATATTTTGGTTTATTGTCATACTGTGAATTCAAATAGTTGAATATTTGGGTTTAGATTTATTCTGATTGATAAATATCTAATTTTCAACTATAAATGTAAATTACATACAACTATCCTGTCTATTAATTAATACAAGTCTATTCTATTTATGTGTTTATGTCTCTAATCACGTTAACATAACAACAAACATGCATAAAAAACACGCTCATGTATGATCATGAAAATTTCTCCCATCTTAAGATATGAGGCCCAACAAAACGCCTTGCGATGAACTTTGAAAACGAAGAAAGACAACTTTGAAAATGTAAAACTTTGGAACCAAATAAATAGGTCTTATCAAAAAATTTTGGGTGCTTCCGAGTACACGATACTTTAAGTATTTTAACTGTTAAATTTTAATTTATATATTTTTTAATAAAAATTTAACGATTAAAATATCTGAAATACCGAATATTCTGGAACACTTAAAAAAATTCTCTAGCTCTTATTAGCTTGGAGGGAAAGAGAAAGGGAGGGACAAGCATGGTGGGTGTGGCACCTCAAAGATCATGAGGATTTGTTTATGTTGACCAAGAGCAAAGGTGATAAGACATGCCTTTGGGATTACACTCCCCTTTGGACTTTGGAACCCTAGAAAAATTAGGGTTTTGTTTTTCATGCTCTCCCACATCGAAATCCGTAGGTTTATTATTATTGTTTCCTCAAGACCCAATGAATATAGTAAAGCTTTTCCCTGTGCAAGACATTTGTGACCCACTATGTCTAGAACCAAAAACCCTAATAACAAACTACCTAATATTATAGGTTTGTGTGGTTCCCTTTGTACTCCTTCCCAATGCCATGGTATTTCCATATCTTCGAAAACCACAGTCGTTTCTTCCTTGAACTCAGAGCAAGAACAAGTGATCGAGAGCGAAAGACACACACAATCATGTCATTAGTCATTAGTCATTCGTCAAAGAGATTCTATTATATATATATATATGGATAAAAAGAATAATTTACATAAAACGAGTTTATTATTATGTGGTATTTTTTATCTAATAATGTATTTTATATATAAATTCTTGTCATATATAAGGAATAAATACATATTATTTAACAAATAATATTGTCCGTTGCAGGTAAATTACAGTTTGATAAGAATGTAACTGGAAAGAAAACGGTAGTGTTTTACTTCTCAACTCAGTAAATATGTGATAGTTGGTTAACTTGGTTAAGTGAAAACATAAACGAGCAAAAGAAAAGTTTTGAGTGAAAACGCAAAAGGAAGAAAGAAGAAAGTTTGTCACATGATCATCATGAGCTCAACTAGGGACCCACGTGAATTGTACGATATGATATTTTGGGACCCGTATAATTATGATGTTTTGGTTTTAGTTCTTTCGTTGGTGTACAACTCGTCTCTTTAATCTTGTTAATTTGCATCACCCTTATAATATGGAGAACAAGTGAGTTGTGTCCACAAAAAAAAAAAAAAAAAAAACAATGTATTGAAAAGTTCGGACTCAAAAAATTATATTTAAAATATAGACTACAATGCTTACTTACAAGTATTTTATATTTACACAAATTTATTTATTAATTGTTAAAATAAAATTCACAATTAATAGTTAGATTCGTGTAAGTATGAAATGTTTGTAAGCGTTTTAGCTAGATTCTATATTTAGATTCAAAGATAAAATATTTTTTTTTCAATGTATTCGTAGTTTAAAACTTTATACTTGAGTTTTAGAAACAAAATTCATAGTGCTACGCATCATTAGGTGTTAGGAGATGATAAACAACTGTGATTGATTCATGTTTAATTTAACGGTTGACATTAATTGAAAAAATAATAAAATGTGATTGTATTCAATAGTACGAAGTACTAAGACAATACTCAAGTTTCAGAGCAAGATTTGAGTTTAAAAATTTATACGAACAAGAAAAGAGGTCAAACTTGGATAGTACGTATTATTTAATGGTTGGATCATTGAATAGTTCAAGATTCATTTGAGACCCACTGCAAATTAATATGTAACCATTCAATTTTCGAACCATTAAATGATACGTACTGCCCAATTTTTTTTTTAAAAGAAGATATTATTTCAAAAGAAAAACTAACATTTACGTTTTGACTTCAATTGTCTCAAACGCTTATACTCAAATTTGAATGTGAACTTTAATACTTTTTTTCTCAAGTGCAATACTCAAATGTTAAAACCCAAAATTAAGTTTTAATTAGGGCATAAATTGCACCATTAGAAATAACGATTACCTTCATTTGACTGTGCTCTCTATTGTAACTTGTATAGCCCGGTCGAGATGCTCAAGCTGCATAAAAGATGAAACATCTTGTATAGCCCCTGCCCTGTCAAATCAAATTAGAGATACGTAACATTTAAAAAGTCAAAATTATACAAACAAGTTGGAAAAATCTTGAGTGGGAATGGTACGACTATTGAATGGTTCAGATTAATTTGCAGTGGGGCTCAAATGAATTTTAATCATTTAACAGTACGTACTATTGAATGGTACGTACCACTGAAGTTGGACAACAAAAAAGTTGGGAAAAGAAACAATGTACGAAAGTCAAAAGAGTAGTAGTACTACTGTGTGAGTACAGTGAGGTCCACAGCTGAGTGGCAAAACTCCTCCACAAAATATCAGAGGAAGGAGGGAAGGGGGATGGGTGCGTGGGCCCATTTAGTGGCCCGTTTTAAAGATGTACGAAATGGTGACGTAAATTGGGACAAGGCATTTCAAGGTGGGGCCCAGCCCATGCATGTCGGCAAAGAGGAGGCGAACTTGGTCTTCAACCAAAAAAAAAAGAAAAATTAATTTTTGGTCCTAAAGGAAATAGTTTTCTTTTGAAGGCCCTACAAAAAATTAGATTTAATTAAATTCTTGGAGGAATGGTTTTGGTGGAAGGATTTATATGGCCTGTTACATACATCGAAACGGTGGCGTTTCAGTTCAAAATAAAAAGTCATATAAAGTGAAATAAACAAAAAAAATTGTATTATTGCACTAAAACGTTACAGTGTAAGTAGTCCCGTAACTGGTCCATCTCAAATTTTCTCACGGTAATGGGGTGGTGGAGCCACACTTGTAAGTAGATAATAGGACAAAGCAGAGGTAGTAGGGGACTGGGGAGACATGTCATGGTTCCACGTGGCACTTTGGTCACCGCACCCCCCTTTTGACACGTCAACGTCATGCACTAACCACCTCCCTGAGCCCATACCCTCCTCCTCCATTTTCTCTCTCCTCCAAGAAAATTATGTGCCAAGAGGGAAAGAGGCAAAGAGAGAGAAAGGAAAAGGAATAGTGCGATTTCCCAAATTCCCAAATGAGATGCATCACCATTCACCACACCATGGAGATTATGTTTTCGTTGCATTATTTTTGCCTTTTTTATTTATATGCATATCCAAAATGTTATCTTATCAAATACCTATGTTGGCTTTTGGGATAAAATATCTATTTATATGCAAGATATGAATATGTAGGTTAAAATTTTGTTATGGACATTTAATTTGGGTATGATTTAGTAATTTTCTTGTGTTAATAGTTCCTAGGTTGCATAGTTTTAGAATTCGACGAAGATCCTCTTTTTTTTGTATGTTAAAAAAAAATAGGTAAATTATATCTCCTTAAGTTTAGGTCCAATTGTAACTCTATACATCACCTTTAAAACATTGTAATGTCATACAACAACTTGTGTTTTAGTTGCAATTTCATACATTCGTTGGTCAATTCGCCAATTTGACCGTTAAATGATGGTGTGGCAATTACGGGTAAAAAGAAAATTAGAATAAAATAGTTTTTTCTTTTTAAATTAACATTTCTAAAAGAATTATATTTTAAATTTTTTTCCTATGTGGTATATTTGTGACAGCCACATTAGCAAAATAGTGGGATCTGCAGCTGCCACACTATCATTTAACGATCAAATTGACAGTTTGACTAACGGATGTATGAAATTGCAACTAAAATATAAGTTTGTGTATAACATTACAATATTTTAAAAATATGTATGAGATTGCAATTGCACTCAAATTTAAAAATTCAAAATATAATTTACCCTAAAAAAATTACTACCTTTTGTTTCAAAATCTCATAATTATATAAATTTTGCTAACATTATTCGCCTACATCACACCCACTCCGCATGAATGATTTTTACATTATACAAATGTGAGTCGCATCACGACCATGTGCATATGCGACTGAATGTGCATACCATAGCTCATACAACTACTTGAACAAATTATGGCACTTCAAAATATATAGGTAGGGGGCTGCCTCTACTCTCTAGCACTTCAAAAGATCAAGCATATTGTCCTGCAATTTGTCTTCCTACCTTCAATTTTTTACAAGGAAACTGGAGACATCAAGCATGCTTCGTTTTTTTTTTTCCACTTGCTTTTTAATTTTGTCCATTTTAGAATACTTAATTAATTAATTTTGTCCACGTTAAATTTGTTATAATTAACCAAAAAATAAAATAATAATGTGAAATTGTGAAGCGTGCATAGAATAAAGGATAATGTTTGGAGAAACTTACTTGTTCTTTCACTTACGATTAACAAATTTTTACCATCTGAACATCATAATCGGAATCTTTCATTCTCTTTATCATCGTCTAAAAATCATATATGCAAAAAATCATTCAATTTGAAGATCTTTTAGCCATTCATATGCATAAAACAAATTGACTGTTCATCATGAGGATGCTACTTGTTATCAAAATCGTTAATTGATTTAACACGTATGGATGACTAAATAATTTTCATTAAAGGATTTTTTTTACATATATGATCT
The DNA here is from genome assembly GCA_018257905.1 of Gillenia trifoliata. NCBI lineage: Eukaryota > Viridiplantae > Streptophyta > Magnoliopsida > Rosales > Rosaceae > Gillenia > Gillenia trifoliata. The sequence goes on from CM031087.1 coordinate 5,419,055, forward strand.
TTAAATGATGATAAAGAAAATTAATGGTTCCAATTATGACGTTCGAACGATAAATATTTGTTAATCGTAAGTAAACATTATCCTAGAATAAATAAGCCATACTATGTACAACCGGAATAAATTTGATCTGGGGTTTTGCTTTTGCATGCATGCCAATGTTGTCGAAGCTTTCACAGTTAGACACACCTCCGGATTTTGCATGCATCCAAGTACTTGTGTACGTACGGTCACTGTAAATTGACGAACTAATGCAGAAAAAAAAAATCATTCGTTAATTATTCTTCCCAATAATATGTTACTTTTTTCGCTTGGATTATATGCACATTCTCAATGATTTCTGAGACAATTTCCCGTCTAAAAGATCGAATACTTTTACCCTTCCAACCTGTAAATTTTGCTTCAAATCTTTATTGTTCGCAAGTCTTTCGTAGGGAGCAGGCCAGGAGCACACGGGTCGGCTTGTCTGCTGGTTCAACAGGCTTCACTCCTATCCTTTCGGAGGGATGCTTGTGAGGCCTTCTGTTGTATGGTGGTTGTTAGGCGTGCCACTATTGGCTTCTGCCAATAGAAAGAAAGATGTAATATGTATTAAGTACTTGCGCCACAAGTAATATAACTTCCGTTCATCGGATTAGGCGACTTAGCTAGATAAGTGTAGTTAGGTTCTTTTTTATTGCCTTGCTTGTTAAGGACTTTATTCTCTCTCGATGTTTATACCAGAGATCGCTTGAGATATGATTTTGTTATAAACTGGTTATAGCCAAAATGCCCCACGCTCGCGCATACACAAAGGTAAAGACGATAATTAAAGACGGAATGTAAAGACTGTAATTGAAGTGCTTGAAAGTAAAAACTTGTAAGTAAGAGCTGATAACGAAAGACTTTAAGTAAAAAGATCAATGTTATTACATTTTAAGTTCGTCACAGACTGAACAAACGTCCATCGGATTAGGTTTTGTTCCATCGGGATGGTTTTCTGTTCTATCAGGATGGTTTCCTATTCTATCGGGATGGTTTTAAGGCTAGTTCCTTAAGGGAAATGATCAAAGACTCTCTGGCCTAAGATTCTTAATCGATACTATTGCCGGTTTGGCTGGATAGCAGAGCTAAATTCACTACTCCTCAGGGGAGTTAAGATATATGATCCTAGGTTGCTGGTCTTTGGCTTCTCGAAGTCGCTGGCTACACAAGTAGTGCGAATGAGAAAGCAGCAGATAGAGACGAAGTTTGTATCTGGGAAAGGCTTTGAGGGGTTGCCTCAGAGGTTTCTTTCTGAACTAGAGAGTTCTGTTTTTGGTTGATTTGAGTGTCTTTGTCTTCGAATCCTCTCCTTGTTTATATAGACCAGCAGGGAGCCCACGTCATAGCTGTCACTTCTCTCTGCCTTTGAAGATTTAGTGAGGAATAATTCGTAAGGCACAGGTAATATCTCTGATCAGCCTACTCCCACTGAGAAAAGGTTCTTTATTCATGGTCTGATTCCCTCCAAATTGCCTAATGCTTTACATTAAATGATGTTCAGACTTTTTTCCTTTCTGTTCACTAGCCTGGGTTGGGCCCTTTCTTTCTTAGGCCCAACCCATTACCAAACTTTAAGTCATGGCCCAACGTTCATATAGACAACTGGGTGCTTTACGTGATCGCTGTCACCTCGCTAAAAAACTGTCACTTGGAGATTTTCGCCGTTCTCTGAATATCTGATTTGCTTTCCCCATATTGCAGAGATCTTTGCATTTAATGCTCTAGTGGGGGTAGGTGCAGACATTGAATGCTCTAGTGGGGGTAGACGCAACCTTTTATCCTTCATTACTTACTGGGCTGGGCTGGGCCTTTCTCCTTATGCTCAGCCCATTTGCCTGTAACTCCATTCTAGCCAGTAGATATTTTTCGGTGTAAACATTTATCACTTGGATCTCGCCATAAACATTTTGTTTATGCTAGGCACCACATTTCGCTTTGTACAGTGTGTTATGTTTCACGAGAAATTCTTCGGTGTGACCTCCACATAATCACGTAATGTTCACACGTGATGTTATATGTTTACTTACATTATAACTTTTTTTAACCGCAACACGGTGCTTTGTACCGTACATATGGTAATACCTAAGATGAATATAGAATTGTAAATCTTTTTTTGAAAACTATATATATATATATACACACACACACACACGAAGTTCGGATGTGGCTACAACTTAGGACAAATCTAGCTACCTATAAGGGAACTGGTATTTATTTGGAGGAACAACCCTCACCGCAGCAATAAAGCAAGCGTGTACACGTATGCAAACCACATTAAAGTCATAGGAACAACCCAGCTGCATGCGTTTTCCCAAACATCTGATGCTCAAGGAATTCTGGTATATGCATATCTAGTTAACTCTGGTGTGAGAGAAAATGATCAAGTAGGATGTATAAAGATGCGAATTAATGCTGTAATTTTCAGTTGTACAACTCTCTGCACTTGATATATGTATGGTATTGATGCTCATCTAGTTATGCTTCTTCATTTGGAACATTAACTTTAGGCCCGTTTGTTATGGCAGACTAACTCGAACTGGATTATCTCCAGAAGAAATTAAACTCAATTGCCTTGACATAGACTAAGTAGTGTAAAAATAGTAAAACGTTTAATGTTCTGTCGGACAAAATTAGAGACAAAATTATTTTTAGGATCCAAATATTTTTTTCTCATTTTTTTAATTCATCTTATTTATATTTTATTATTATTAATCCACACTTTTTTTGTCTGACTCACTCTCTCTCCCCTCTCTCTACCTTTTCTTTCCTTTCTCTTCTTGTCCGCTGTTTTCCGTTTCGGTCTGAGTCTGCATCTCATCTCATAACTTCCTTTCTTTTGCGATTGAATAGACTCTCCAATTTGTGGATCATTCCCCATTAGACTCTCCAATTTTTTTGTTGAATTTCTCTTGATTTCTTTTTTCCATCAGTTCAATGAGCAAGAGGAAGGAGAAGGACCAAACCCAGCGTTGGAATCTTGATTGGCACTCTGCTTAAGTTGATCGGAATTTCTGAATTTATGTATTGAAGGCGTCAAACCCAGCCGACGGCGTCGGGATTTCTTGGGTTTGGTCGTACAGAATTTCTAAAACTAGTCGACTGCATTAGGATGTCTTGGGTTTGGTTCTGATGGAATTTCTAGCATTGAAATCAGTCAATGATATCGAAATTTCTAGCATTGAACCAAGTCAACACGTCGGGATTTCATGGGCGTAGGGGTGGAGTGAAGTTGCAGACGGGATTGTAGGGTTTGTTAGCAATACTATGTTGAAGCTCGGGACTGATAGTCCTGTGTTAGTGACCCGGGTAGTCTACGCGAGTCCCGTTTAATCTCATTAAAGCTAGTCTTTAGCCATACCAAATATGGGATACTAATCCTAGCTGGTCTACTTCCACCTAAGAAGGTGAAACAAACAGAGTCTACTGTGAGGCCTTGCCAATTCATGTAAATTTGGACTGTCAGTCACATTTGTAATGAGTTTGATATCTAGTTAGTTTATTGACCGACCTTGTTATGATGACGTATCAATGCAAACCAGCAAGACCTAATTCATGTATTTGCTAAGCATTATGTATGATTGTATTGATATTTGTGATGAACTCGATATCTAGCTAGTAGCAGTGACCAGCCTTGTTATCATGGCGTAACAATGCAAATCAACAAGCTAATTCGTATATTTGCTCAACATTTCGAATGACAGTACTGATATTTGTAATGAGCGAGTTTGATGTTTAGCGAGCAATGACCAGCTTTTGTTATATTCGCATAGCAATGCAAACCTCATAATAGGTGATCTACATTTTAATACTTACACTGTAGGTGTACGACATATCAACTATTTCGTCACATGTATTCGTAACCCGACTTGGTGCATGGTGTGACTAACTATCTCACAAAAATTAAAATTCTCCAAATTAAAATGATTTAGTATTAATCAATAATCATGTATATTTAAGGATGTATTATAAGTGATACATGCACAAGCGTGGTTTGGTCATATTTTTTGTAAGGAAGCATGTGCACGCACGCAGCCATTGGAGAGAGAAAGGGAGAATAATTTTTCAGAAACAAGTTGACGAAGAAGAAGCAAAGAGCGGATTTGACCAAGTGGGTATACGAAAAGAATAATAATCACAGAAAAAATAAAAGAATACCAATCTCATGTGCGAGCTATCGAAAATAGAATTTCACTATTTTTATAATCCGTGCAAATCTCATTACACGTAATGCAGATACCATGAACATGTTTATTGTATACAAATTACAAAAACTTTTCGTTAATTAATTCGACAACAATACTTCCGTCACGCTCAACTAGGAAAGTCCAGATTTTTGGCATTAATTTTACCATGCGAATTTAATGATTAAGATCATTAATTTCATTTTATTATAATTTAGAAATTATTTATAAAAAATTAATTTAATTTAGAAATCGTTCAATCATTCATATTATGATGAACTGTATATTTTTTTATTCATATATGTTGGATAACTAAATGGTCTAGAATTGAATAAATTTTTCTTAATATAATCTGTAAAATATGAAAAAGAGAATGAATCTCTCAAATTGCAATGTTTGTACAATAAAATGATATCACGTTAATACAGAATCAAGACTTTCTTACTCACCGGAAATGAGAAAAGTATTAACATAAAGGCTAAAAGATAGACATATCATAGATAAAAAATAAAAAATGTTAGGAAGACTATGTTTTTAGACTATATTTTGTGGACCACATAATGTGACGGTTGATAATCCAATTATCAACTAACACATTATGTGATATACAAAATATGGTTAACATCAACCATAAAGTATATAGGTATATTAAAAAACAAATAAATTCAATCTCTTTGACCAACATCTCTCCTTAAACCACGATTTGCCTGCTGGATGCTGACATGGACTTTGATCAACACAAGTACAGAATATAATTACCTGGTTATTTAACTAATTAATCTATCCATTTTTATAAAATAGTAGGATTATGAGATGAGGTCAGAATATTTGTGGCATGCATCCAGATCACGTGGCAATGCATCTTTGTTCATGCAGTCCACCACCTGTTCATTTGTTTCCACCTTTTAACTTTATGACTCAAACCAAAACCCTCAAAAACCGCTATCGGACTTTCCAATCCACCTTTTCAATGGCGCTTTGACGAGGTTGCATGTTCGATGCTTGATGAGTTAGAGGCGGTTTGGGGGGAATTTGGCTCACTAGAGGATGGTGGCGAAGTCACCACGTTGATGGTTTGGCTCGGGGAAGAAGAACGGAAGAGAATGGGAGAGTTTGCAGAGTTAGGTAGAGTGAGGGAGAATACAGAGAGATGACTGGGCTCACATGGCCGAGCCTAAACTACCAAAACCCAAATAGAGAAATACAATTCTCGTAAAATTACGAGAATGCCTTTGAAATTAACGTCTTGTAGAACCTTCGTTCGAACTCCAAATTTCGCTCCGTTTGCGTCCACGTGCTCGTAATGATGAGTACAACAAGAAAACACTAAGGAAAGGGTTGCACGTGTCACGACACGGAAGTCAACCAACAGTCAACCATTGCCCAACGCATTTTGGTCATTTCCCACTTTCGGGAATAAAATACTAAAAATTCTGGGACGGGTTGTATCACCACATGTGTTCTACGTTACCCAATTTGTGTTGTCCACATGTTTCACATCGAAAAAAGAAGGGACATTACATGTGCTTAGGAGGGGAACAATCTCATGAAAACGTTACATCATATTTGCTTCTATTTATTATGTATCTAACATACTAGAAGATAATTGAACACAAAACTTCAAAGATAAGGATAACATGTCATATAAGTCGAGTTGAAATAAATAATTCATTTGTAAAGATGAATGTAAATTGAATTACAAATTCTTTACTAATATTTTCATGTAGAAAACATGTGAGTTAAACAGTTTTATTATGTGTCTTGTCAATTCACTCAATTAAGTTCTTGACAAGCTACGAGATGAGGCGGCTAAACCCAACATTTTCTCCACAATGTTGAAGAGTGTAAACTACAACATCAAAAAATTGAAAAATAACTACAAGTCTACAATATATAATGAATTGTTCCATTATGAAGAACAAGACTTGGCTGCTGAAAATTTAGCAGCCATTCCTACTCACACCTAATTTCGTGTGAACACGTATTTAAATTTTGATTAATCAAAATTTGGACACGTGTGAACATGGAATTAGGTGTAAGTAGAAATAGTTGCTGAATTTTCAGCAGTCAAGTTATTTTCCATTCTGAATAACATCAAACATCTTATAATAATAAAACTCATATTTGATGAGCAAAGATATGATTGAATTGAAAACAATATCAATATTTGAAATTGTGGATCTTTGAAATTGAATACACAAATAGTAACATAATCATGGTGCAACTATTTTTTTAAGATTTGACAGTTTTCTACAGAGTGTATAAACATCTTAAAAGGAACAAATAAAATGACTACGACACTTGAAAACCCAAAAAGAATTATATTTGTGGGAGTAAGTTATAGTGCTCGCAAGCATTGAATGCTCACACCTATCTTACCATTAAAAGGAGGGAGGAGGGAAGGAGGGTGAGATCGGTGTGAGCATCCAATGCTTGTGAGCACTGTAGTCAGTCCTATATTTGTGTAGTCAGTCCTATATTTGTGTATTAAAGAGTCAAAACAAGACGAAGACAGTGAGGGGAGAAAGAAGTGCACATTTTACAAGCTCAAGGAGATAACTGAATATGTTTTACATGGAATGCTCGAAAAAACAAGTTATTTAGATGAAAAAAAATAAAAGGATAATATTTGCACTCCTTTATTAGGAATGAGCTCATTTTTCATTTCCAAATAATTTATTGTATAAGTTTTATAATCGAAATTACGGTTGATTTATTTGTTACCATTTGAATGACTAAACGATATTTTATTTGAATAATTTTGTACGAATGATTTTTAAATAAAAAATAAAATATGAAACGATTTCGATTATGAAATTTCTTTAATAAAAATATGCTATTTGTAAGTGGAATAATGAATTCATTAATACATGTATTATTCAAAATAAAATATGAATTAACTAGTTGAATCCCAATGCAATACTTGTCGTTGTGGAGATGGGGTTGCCATATATCAAGTTATGACAGAAGCATTTGTCCTCTCTCTCTCCAATTATTTAATCTTTCCCTCAAATTATCAACTTGCTTAACCAAAAAAACCAGTTGGTTTTTCAGCTGACAGCTTTTAAAATGCACCTCCCTCTCTCTCTCTCTCTCTCTACACCCACTTAAAGGCTAGAGTTTGCATCTCTTTGTAGGCAAATAAACCCAAATGTTGCATTTTTCCTAAACCCCTCTGAGTTTTTCGTGTTCTATATGGATTTTGGGGTGGTGGGTTTTGATGGGTTGGGGGGTTGCTGTTCTTCAGATTCTGGTTTTCCTCTTGCTGCTACTTCATCGGCAGCAGATCAGGAGGCGGCGAAGCACAAGTGGTTGTACGGATCTGGGTCCCACAGGCAGGGGAGATCTGCCGACGAGGGGGAGGATTGGAGGAGCTCTAAACTTGCAAAGACTGATGATTTTTCAGCTTCCAAAGCAATGCATCAGCAGCAGCAGCAGTTACTGAGCTTCTCTAATTCTCCCAATTCAGAAGCTGTCTTGGTTGAAAAGAATGCCACAATGCCTTACTTTCACCAAGCTTTATCTGCTTACAACAGAACTTCTGCAGGTAATTAATTAGTAATAATGTTTAATTAAGGTTGTGTTTTTGCGAGTTCTGCGTCGCTTCGATGTTTTTTTTGAAAAAATATGGGCACCTGCATGGAGGTTATGGGGTTTGGTAAATGTTTTACCAAAGAAAAATGTCTGCTTTGGTTCCCCAGGAGGACTCTGGTAGTGGTGGGAGGTCTTTTCATGGAAATTTTTGGAGTCTTGTCAAGCACTAAAAAAAGTGAATTTTTTTTGTTCGTTATTAAAAATCTTTGTCTACCTATTTTTGGTGAAAAAAGAAGAAAAATTTATGAAGGCCAAGGATTGGATGAGAAATAAAATAGATAAGCTAGCAAAAACCTATTCTTTGGTTGGTTCTGATTTCCTTTTTCTCTTCCTTTTTATTTTTTCCTTTTTATTCTATCTTCTTCTAGCAAAAACAAGAAATTCATGATTTTGTAGCTTCCATAAATGCTGAAGTCAAGGTTTAATTTTTAGGCGTACTGCCAAATCCTTTTTTTGAGAAATTTTTGAGGGTGACGGTTAAATAACCAAATTTATTAATTTATTTTCTATTTCTGAAAAATTTGTTCTTGGGGTTTTTTTTTATTTTTTATTTTTTTTTATTTTTGGTTTTTGATTTCTGGTTGTGTTTCAGGGCATAACAGTGGGAGTTTGAATAATGGAGAAGCTGCCATGCATTGGAGTATAGCAGGAGGCAGAGGACCTTTCACTCCATCCCAATGGATGGAGCTTGAACACCAGGCCTTGATCTACAAATACATCACTGCAAATGTGCCTATTCCATCCAATCTGCTCATCCCAATCAAGAAGGCCCTTGATTCTGCTGGGTTTTCGACCTTCCCCAACGGACTTCTCAGGCCCAATTCATGTAATTTCTTCATTTTAGGCAAGAGAAAATGATTTCCGCACATCCTTTTTCCTAAGTGCACGCCTCTGTTTATTTATGTCGCTCGATTTTCGTTTGATTTATTCAATCAATATGTTAGAAAAGATAACTTAGTCCTAAGTTAGTCCACAAGTTAGGTTTCTACATTTTCATGCCTTCTCTTGCATTCTAAGTTTTTTTTCGATTTTCGGGGTCGTGTATGTGCAGTGGGATGGGGTGCTGTGCACTTGGGATTCTCCAGCAACACTGATCCTGAGCCGGGAAGGTGTCGTAGGACCGACGGCAAGAAATGGCGGTGCTGGAGAGATGCCGTTCCTGACCAAAAGTATTGTGAGCGGCACATGAACAGGGGCCGCCACCGTTCAAGAAAGCCTGTGGAAGGCCAGACCGGCCACACCGGAACCACCACCACCTCAAAGCAGCCTATGCCTTTGGCTTCTTCGTCACCAACATCCGCAGTGTCCATTCCCGGTGGCGGTGGTGGCAGCAGCCTTGCTATTGCCAACCAGCAGCTCAAGAGCTTGCAGCAGCCTGCTGCATCTAATTCTTCTGCAGCTGCCACTCAGATGAGCAGGTGAATAAAAAGTTTAGGCTCACTCGGTGGTCCTCAATTTCTTATCTTTTCAGCATTTATTCCTTTTGAGGCTTCATTACTTTTGGAAAAATGATTTCCACACTCCATTTTTACCTCCCCTGCACTCCTCCCTTTTTCGTTAGCCCATCAATTGAATAAATCAACAGAGAATCGTGGGAAAACAAGAGAAGTGCGGAAGGAAAAAACAGGAGTGTGGAAATCATTTCCGTTACATGTACAATCTAGAAATCACAGCATCTATTACATCATTTTTTTATCAGTGTTGTTGGTCACTGCTCTTTTACTAGCTGAAGTTACTAGAATCTACTCAGATTCGACAATGTTAATCGTATGATTCGTATTGGTGGTTCTCACGGGTTTGTTTCTGTTTCGTGTTGATTTGTCTTTGCAGGATGTTCATGAACAAAGAGAATGCGGGGGAGAGAATTCAACACACACCAGGCCTCTCCATGCTGTCGAAAGAAAACCCATTCTCGACTCAGAAACAGCAAATCGGATACCAAGAATCCTCGAGAACAGAGTTCGGGCTTGTCCCCTCTGACTCCCTCCTAAACCCTTCACAGAAAAGGTCATACCCTGCAGAAACAAATTCACAGCAGCATTCCCTTCGCCACTTCATCGACGATTGGCCTAAAACTCAATCCGACCGCCAACCTGTTTCATGGCCTAACCAACTTGACATGCAATCAGACAGAACCCAATTATCAATTTCAATCCCCATTGCTTCCTCCACAAGCAATGAGAAGCTCACTCTCTCACCGCTCCGTCTCTCAAGGGAACTAGAGTCCCCTGCCCCAATGGGATTGGAAGTAGGCAGCAGTCACGCCCTCAATGAACAAAACAACATCAAGCAAGCGAATTGGATTCCAATCGCTTGGGAGACTTCACTTGGCGGTCCTCTAGGGGAAGTCCTGCACAACCCCAACAACAACAATGCAGCAGAATACAAGAACAACTCTTCAGTCCTTAATCTGATGACTGGGGGCAGCTGGGACAACAATAACAATAGCCCTTCGTCTTTAGGGTCATCTCCGACGGGGGTCCTACAGAAGACGGCGTTTGGTTCTCTGTCGAATAGCAGTGCAGGGAGCAGTCCAAGAGCAGAGAATAATAATAGAAGACATGAAGGGTTTAGCCTTTGCAATGACCTTCAGGGGTCCAATATGTTTAGCTCTTCCTCCTTGCCTGCCTTGTAGATCAAGGAAGAAAAAGAATGAGTTTTACTGCCAAGCAAAATAGTACTTAGGAGTTTTTCTAATTAGTCTCTTTGTATTTACTTGTGTTCTTAAATTTCAGCATGTGTTCCTCTGTGGTTTTTGGCTTCCTTACTACTTTTGAAAATAAGGCTCCTTTGGTCGATATGCATTAAGCTCCAAACAAAATGAGTCGGGATTAAGATAGGTCAAGGGTTTCTGTTGGTGGAGTTTCTACCCTTGGCCTTGGTTCCAATCTCGCTCGCATGCCAGCGGAAAGAATGACTTGGTTTTATGTGTCTGCTATAACTCATTTTTCCTTAAGTTGATCTTGAACTACCACTTAGTACTACGGTTTAGTGGTATTTCTCTTCACTTGTAAGTGAGAGGGCTCAGGTTCGATTATCGCCAAAGGCAAATTCGAACCAAATTATTATTAATAGCCCATTATGAGGCTCAGCCCACTCTCCCACCCCTTAGTGTAGATAATATCGTATGTATTCAAAATGTTGATCTTAAACTGTCTTTGACTCTTTTCTGTATACTTTCTTCGGTTCCGTTGCTACCACTCGATCATTATCAAACTGATCGCAATCTTTTTCTGTCCGGAGGATTCCAGAAGAAATACATGATGCTCAATCAGAAACTAATTTCAGTTATCCAACTTATCCAACTCCAGATATTAAAAGAATATTTGTACATTTTCTGCTTTTTTTCTTGTTAAAATGTTGGATGAAAAAGAAGAGGTTGGCTGAGAATTTCTGGATTTTATTTGGATCTAATTAGGTTCGGTATCCACAATCCAAACAGAACAATGATCAGAAAGCAATAGCAAAATACAAAGTTTGGTATCCTTAAATGTCACCATATATACCACTTGAACTTGTCCTTCAATTCATCTTCCTCGTCCTCCACAGTCCGAAGAAACTCGGAACTCGGAAAAATAACCCCGTAACTTTGGGGTCGCAGTTACTAGACCTGAGCGACTGTTTACCCAAAACACAAGTCTCCGCAATTGCATGAAAGAAGATATCAAAGGGCAGTTTTTTCTTCTTCTTCACACATTTACAATGTGGCAAAGTAAAATTATTAGGTAAAAATTGAGTGCTCAGAAGCCAAGCGTAACAATTGTATTTCATTGAAAATTCCCAAACAAATCGGGATATTTTCTTACGTGTTAGCTGCTCATCACCGCTCTCTCTACAGTCTACCAATTTTCTGAGAAAAATATAACAATTTGTAGGGTTTGCAGAGCTTTGCACAATCTTAGATTAATCACAACTATACGTCTTGAGAGTATTCCATGTAAGACCCTCGTATTTTACAGTAAAACGAGATCCCGACTAAGAAGCTATTCCTATCCACAATTATAAATATTGTATGTGTTTTTCAATTTATGAGTTGAAGCTCATGTGGAGGTGTGCGTAACCCCACATTCTCGTTTTTTTTTTTGGGTCAATTAGGGCTTTAAACACCACCAAATTCACTTTGAGGAGCTGTGGCTAATCACAGAAACACTATTAGCAAAAATGCACTGTGTTTACAAAAATCAACTCCTCTAATTATCTTTCCTATAAACCCTCAACACCGAATCAAAAAAAAAAAAATAGGGACCCCAAACACAGTGCAAGTCCTGCAATTTTTGGCACCGTTGCCGGGGAGCGACTTGACAGGGAGCCGCTGGAATTTTCTCAAGCTGCTTCCCGAAACGGTACCAAAAATTGCAGAACGCGAATGGGAAATTCACAGCCGATATACAAAAATAAACGGAGAAAATTAAAATTAAAATTTAAAGAAATTGAAATTGATGGGAGAATGAATGGTTGCTCATATTCTATGGGTGTATAGGTGTCTTTCAAGCCATGGCTATGGCAAATTCAGAACGAGGAATTTTTATAATCACCGCAACCAAACTACCCATTTTTCAAAAACTCAATCCAAAAACAACTTCACAGCATCACAACGAATCAACAGAAAACAATTTGCAGAGTTTGAAAACGTATCGAAAAACAGTTTCTGAAAATTTGGTTTCTGAAAACTGAGAGGAAACTGAGACGCGGCTGCGATTGCTGATTTGCTCACCAGGTTCATATTTTTATAGGGAAATTGGTGAGGAGAAGAAAGCCCTAAAACCCTAGCGCGCGGCGCGCCACGTTAATCGAGATCAAAACGACGGTGAAGGTGTTGTCGTATTTGTTTCCACCGGTGGGTGAAAAATTGGGCCTTGAGTCGGGAACGGTTGGGCCAACCCAAATGAAGATAGAGACCCGGTTTTTGTTGCTATTTGCAAAACACAAGTACATATAGCTTCAATTTCAAACCACAAATTAAAATATCATATAGCTTTGATTTGAAGTTATTTTCTGATTTGCACAAAATAATATAATATTAATCTGGTTCATATGATAGGATATGATTTAATCGTAAAGTCTTGACGATTTCAATCTTTACAACAACGTTCGAACTTAGAACTTTAGACCTATTATAATCATAACTCATTAATCTGTTACTGACTCTTACTACTTTATCGAGGGTTTAAGTATTTTACACAATCAAATTAACTCATTACTTGAGAGTGAATTACTGCATCTTTAACTAGAATGGAGGATATGTTTCATCCAGACTAAAAGGTTCGAACAATACAAAGCAAACTTAACATGCGCTACGGTACTACATACAAGGTTACAAGAGGGCCTAAACCCTAAACCCTTAGATCACCAAAAATGCTTATAATTGTATTTGGCAGAAACAGTTAAAAGTTATTTTGTGTTGAAAGAAACACTTAAAGTATTTTTTGGAAGAAGCACATGTTAAGTGCTCTTCCAATAAGCACTTGCATTTTAATAAAATAATTCGTAGTGCTTGTAACATAAGCGTTGTTACTGGAAGTGCTTCTAATTTCTAAACATAAGTGTTTTTTCAAAGAAACATTTCCAATTTCCAAACGGGCTCATAACTTCTTTGACAAGGCATGAATCTGATCACTAATTAAGGTAGTTATTGCTCACTTTTCTTGTAGTGTCAATTAGTCTATATAGGCGGTTCTCTTTATTAAACAAAGAACACATGAATATTCCACATTAAAAAAACAATCTTGGTTCCATTTCTTTTTACCATAGTTTGATTAACACCAAATACAAATTGATTTCATGAGCATATAAATATGGATGAAAGATCATTGTCCATGGAGTAATGAATTTTCCAGTGATAACTGATAAGTACAAAGTAATTTAAAAATGAAAGAGAAAAACAAACGAAAAAACAAGGGAAACCTAACATTAATTAAAGAAATTAAACACCTTAATTGGGATTCATTTTCACGCCACATTTATATGAAACAGGCCCTGATAATTAATCCAGCTTATAACCAGCGACATTAGCCATCAAATCCAAGTTTGTTAGAAAACCCTAGCTAGCTAGATAAGCCAAAAAAAACCTCCTCTCAACTTTTTTACGTTATTGAACAATGACGTGAACTGAAAAGGAGCTCGCCATCTTTTCCCAATATTCATTTGGTGCATGGCTACAATTTTAATAAGTTAAACCTAACAAACACAAACAAAATTAAGCTTCCCATTTAAAGGCCACAATTAGCACATAATCCTAAACCATTAACCTCGATCATTGCATTAGCTAATTTCCACCATTACACTATAGATCAAACACCATGCACCGGAGGAGACGAAGTGACACTGAGGCCGTATTGTCAAGGCATTCCCGGGCTAACGTACCCTTCGCATGGGAGATGGAGCCCGGGATGTCCAAGGCTGCAACGGCTGTACATCATGACGATCATCGTGACCATCGAGTACTGTCGGAGCATTTGAACATGGAGCATTTAACGTTAAAGCTGACACCTCCTCCTCGTTTATCGTCGCCAAGTGGTGGCAGTGCTAGGTTTATGGTGGTTGATCGGCAGAGCCGTCTTCCTCTATGCTCAATCCAGCCTTCGTTTAGGTTAAACTCATTCCGATTAATCGGTGGTGGTGTTAAGAAGGAGGAAGATCCGTTTCTGGCAGCTTTGGCGAAATGCACGGCAGCGAAGAATCCTATTGGCCATCCAGGTGGAAATAATGGTAAGAAGTACGCTGGGAAAAAAACTAAGACCAGGTTTAGTTTTTCATGCAAGTACTCCTGTGATGTTAAGGAGGATTGTGTAGTTAAAATGCCTCAATCTCCTTATAAATAGAGAGATGAAGAGAGGTTTTCAATTACCCTGTTTAGATGGCAATATATACCAAATGATGGGTTTAATAACCCCTCTATTCGGTGTATTGTTTGTCGTTTTCTCTTTCTTTTTCGCGTTACCTAAAGTGTTTGACAGTTGAGGGGCATGCGACTCGGTTGATTAAAATATTACCTATGCACTTGGCATCCCAAGATCTAAGTCTTCTTTTCTTCCTAAATAGAGGAGAGAGAGGAAGCAGTATGAAATGCGGTCTATTTGTGTAGTTTTTCAATTAGTTTGGTTGGTGTTTTGTTTCTTTTCGACATTCCATAAAGTCCCTTAGCATTGATGATTATCATGGTTTGGGAATAATATTGTTAGTCGCTCATTATCGAATTCAATAAGATTTTGTTTCTTGTAATTACTTTCGTTTACAAAATGTCAAGTTTCGTTTGAGTTTTGAATAACAATATAATCAGTTCAAAGATGGCAATGATGGAAAGGCCAATTGTTTCAGTCAAACTCCTTAAAGCACAGGTGAAACAACAATATATAAATATATGAATACTGTTGTTGCACTCGACTGTTGTTACAGTTTGTAAATATATACCAAGTTTTTTTAATAGTTTGATTTTTTAAGTACTTTTCGCTGGTCGTCGCTAGCTAGTATGATCATTGTTCAAAATAACTAGACTAATTACATATTTAATAAACTAACATACACCTACTACTCAACCCTCCTTGCCGGATTTTGTTCTTTTTTTATTGTTGAAAAAACTAGAGACTTACTGATGACATATAGAAATTTTCAACTCAGCTTTAATTGTGACAAAAAAGTCTCTAGTGATTATCTTTTTGCAAGAGCAAGAAGTTAAATATGAATTCAGTCACACATCCATGCTTGTCTCGTGGCTCCTTGAAATTCATTTCCCAGCAAACATTTCAAAATCGCAGCTAGGTCCATGATACCTCAGTTATATTTCTTTATCACACACTCATTGTCTTTTGCTTTCATTAATTTTCCACTGAGGATAATAAAAAAAAATTGGACAAAAAATTATTTTGTGAATTTTTATTTGATAGATCTGTTTTGTCCATCTTTGTTTTAGATCATGAAAAGCCCCCGATGAGAATCTGAAATTGAAATATTTTTGTATGAGCGATGACTTTTTCTACTTAATTATAAACAATGAAAAAAACTATTGCAGTGCCTTTTAAAACCCGATCAAATTCTTGTTTCTTGTTGATATTTGTGCACACTAAAGATTCGATTGCACTAGTAGAATATAAAATGAATAATAAATAATTTTGTAATTTTCTCTTTTAATTTTATTTAACAATTGTCGTTCATGAAATTTAAATTCACAATTCTCTTTTGATAAAGTACAGAGAATTAAGTGTCATTAGACCAAATAACCATTCACAAGTTTATATTTTTTAAATGCAATTAAGTAAAAGATTTTGATTTTGTTAAAGATCATGAAAAGAAGACAAATATTTAGGGCACTTCAGTTTCTTCTGTAGATATAGTTCCTTCGGGTGCGTTTGGGTGGAGGTTTAAAAAAGGGGTTTGGGCTAGAAAATGAGATTTAAAAATTCTAATTTTAAAAATAGAAAACTAATGAAAAGTCCCTATCCAAACAAAATATTAATCATAAACAGTCAATAACAATTTATTAATATTAAGGACAACAATCCAAATAATATATTAATTATAAACACTTAATAACAATTTATTAATAATAAAGACAACAAATAAACAAAAAAAAGAAGAAAAAAAAAGGCAATGGCATTTTTGTAAATAAGTTGAATTTTGGTGGTACCAACTGTTTATACACAATTAAGTCAATTGTTTATAGACAATACGACTGTTATACACTAGGTCAATAACCTAATCATGCATAAACAGTCGGTGCGACGAAAATTCAACTTATTTACAAAAAAATTATCGCCTCTTTTTTTTTTGAACTTCAACTTAATTATGATACCACCACTAAATTTCAATTTATTTACAAAATATCACCACCTTTTTTTTTATCCATATTATTAATAAATTATTATTGAGTGTTTGTGATTAATTTTTTTATTTCTAAAGAACTTTTTATTAAAACTCCTTTTTAAAACCCTCGTTTGGGTAAAATTTTAAGAGGGTCTTGATAAACCCAGGATTAAATTAGAGATTTGAAACAAAGGATTAACCATACCAAATAAACAGATCTCAAACCCCACCTATTTTGTATCGTCCCTCGTCCCACTTCGTCGGCGTCGTCCCTCCTCCCACTCTGTCGGCGTCGTCCCTCGTCCCACTCCGTCAGCGTCTTCTCTCCTCCCACTTCGTCGGTGTCGTCCCTCGTCTCTCTCTCTCCCTCCTTTTTCTCTATCTCTCTTTGCCCCAACAATTTTTGGTTGTTCTCTTGCAAAAGCCCAAGGGCGGAGCTTACGGGGAGGAGACAATGGCGTTCTTCTGCAAAATCCCAAGGGAGGAGCTTACAGAGGAGACGATGCGCTGGGTTGGCGTCTGACAAATTCGTGTTATTTTTTATTTGGATTAATTTTTTTTCAAACTTTTTTTTTTTTGCCTTTTTCAAATTGCTAACAAATATAAATAAAAAACCCTCATTTTAATATAGAAAAAGTTAATATAAACCCTCAAGTAATTTTATGAAAAACCCATTTTTTTTCTAATTTTAAATTAAACCCTTGGATCCACCAAAACCCTCATCCAAACGGACCTGAAAGGGTTTTGTATTTTTTTTTGTTTGATGTATCTGATATTGGGGAGGGGTCGAACCTAGGACATCGAATGCTTGGTAAATGACAATATATTTTTAATCACTTGAGTTACAAGTTATTTGTAAAAAGTTTTGTATTTTGTGATTACTTTCTATTATACAAGTGATTAGTGACATCGAAGAATTCAAATACAAGCCATGGGATATACAAAGTTACACACTCTTAAAATCACTCGAGCTATAAAATCCCTAACTCCCAGAGTAGCTTATGTTTTGGTTACTTTCAACATAGTATTCTAGTACGCCAAACAAATACATATTTTTGGTATATTTTAATGCTTTTTGTCGTATGAAAGTGCAACACATAACTTGCAAGCATCACCAACTAGAAACTGAACCCAGATCCCCTCACGTTTTATTCATTTGGCCCTATTGATCTCTTGCCGCTACAAAAACCCTTAAAAGCATAACAAACTCTCTCATCCTCCCATATAAATATTCTCCTTCACACTTGACATCCTCTTCATATTTTCACACCAAAAATTAGAAGCCAAACCAAAAGTATGAGCAACAAGGTAGAATACTCCCCAGGCAACGTGCCCTTCTCGTGGGAAAACAAGCCCGGCGTCTCCAAACTCTCACACAAACAAACACATGACAGAGAGTACTACTTGCCACCACCACCTTGCCCATATGAGCCTTCCTCCAAACTTTCTTTCCATGACTTTCAGCTCCCTCTTCCTCCCTGCACGTTTCAGCAGCCGCTTTCGCGAAGCTCCTCCTCGAAGGCTCTCCGGGATGACCCTTTTCTAGTGGCCTTCCAAGAGTGCACCAAGCCCGGCCCCAAGGACAAGGGCAAGACGTCGTCCTTGTCACATAAGTATGGTGTTCGATCTGGATTTGAGAGGTGGTTTGGTTTTGGCTTGTCGTGTAAGCGTTCGAGTAGTGTGAGGGATGATAGTTTGGTTAGGGTTTCTCGGCTTCCCTATCATTAAGACAGATCACTTTGACTGGTTTTCAGTTTGGCATATGCAATTTGGATTGTTTCATCATATATATAACTTGTTTTGAAATGATGATGATCTTGTAATATTTTGTTTGTAGTATCTATTTCTTCTTCTTCTTTTTTGTTTACTCAGTTGGAAAGTACTTATAAGCCAACATATATACAATCTCTAACAACTAATTATTTAACTCACTAACGCTATCGTTTGTCCAAAAAAAAAAACGTATACAATCTCTTGCTATTTCTCTTCATTTTTTTTTTTTATAGAGGGAGGGACCTGCCTATGAGATTTTGGGTCTTATGGAACTTTAAGATATTCTATATTTGGCCAAAGCGTTGATAACTTTAAAATGGGATAGAACCAAATGGCAAGAAACTTTCACACACAAAGTTCCATTTCAAAGTTACAACAAAATTGATGTTCAAAACTTTGGTTTCAGTTTTGACTTTCCCCAAATCTTATGAAAGACAAATATTGATTAACTACAAAGCTTAACATGAACTCTACGACCAAAACAAATTCTTTAATTTAGAACATACTAAAATTAGAGATCTCAAGATTTATCTCATACCTTACTCAGTTCACTTTCTTTACGAGTAAAATATTTGGATTTTGTTTGCATCGTGACGAGAATATACTTATAGTTGACATGTTCAAAGCACCTTACTAAAGAAGACTGACATTTGCACATATATGTCACTTTTCATTTCCTCACAAGTCACAACCAATGTGAGATTTGTACCTCTAACAAAAACATTTATACAAATTTTGGTGAGTAGGTTCAAACTGGAGCAACTTTGTTTAGCCGGTTAAGCAGTGCGGGATATGGGAGGTCGGTTACGACAAATTCATGTAAGAGGCCCAATGCACACTGAACCGGCCTCTCACAATCCCGTATTTGCAGGGCTCCGCTTAAAGGGAAAAATTTGAGAAAAAGAAATGCGGGCGGTTAACATTCGACTCGAATTGACCCAAACCGCAACACACTAGTAAGAGCAGGTCCAGCCCTGTAAATTGCTTGGGGGACAGTGGCCTAAACTGCCAGAGGGAGCCAGAGGGATGGAGTGGAGAGGTGGGCTGCTCGGGGGAAGGGGGAGCCCGAGTAAGAGGCCTGTCAATTTTCGACCCATAGAGCCACCGAGGTGGCTGATGTCAGCTAAGCATTTTAATTTTTTTTGCGACAGGCGCGTTGCCCAACAGGAATACAATGGGTGGGGCCCGCGTGTCGGCCACTCAAAAATTACCGTTGGGGAAGCCACGTGACTTCCCCTGGACCGTTCGATCTCAATGGCTCTTTAATTTGGGATCTGCAACGGTAATAAAAAATAAAAAAAAAGGATTTAATATCAACAGTTGGATCTCAGATCAACAGTTGATATTAATTCCTTTATAAATTTAAAAAAAATGTTTCAAAATTCTGAAAAGTTACCGTTGTGACACGTGTCACAATCTGGAGCGTTGAAATTCAAATTTTTTAAAATCCAACGGCAGAGATTAATTAGGTGAATAAAAAATTGTAAAAAATTTGTAAAAATCGGGAAATTTTTTTAAAAAAATTTGTAATTTTTTTTTTACTTTTCTATAAATACCTTGGCAATATCATCTACCTTACACCACAATTCCATAATTTCTCAACATCTTTCAAGCTTTCTCCTATCTTTCTCTCAAAGTTTCAATCCATTTTTTTTTCAATGAGTGTAATCGGGTTGTGACACGTGGCACAACGTGATTCGTTAAAAATCTTATTGGAAATCCATCACCAATAATTGTCTTTTCAGATTATGACACGTGGCGCAACGAGAACGATTAAAAATTTTATCCGATATAACAAATAAAATTATTTTGAATTATTTTATAAATAAATAAAAAATACAAATATTTTATTGTTATTGGGTTTTCGGATAATGACACGTGGCGCAACGAGAACGATTAAAAATCTTATCCGAAATTACAAATAAAATTATTATGTATTATTTTATAAATATAAAAAATACTAATATTTTATTGCCAATTGCCAAGACAATTTAATTGTAGGGGTGGAGATGTAAAAAGCAATTAACAGGAGAATACACTGTTTATTAGGACAATTATTGTTCATTGAGGTGGATTGAATAGTGATTGCATGAGGGAGGTGGGCAACGCTGGAGTTGCTCTAAACGTTCAAACTGTGGCTGGGTGTAAAATTCAGCGATAGACAGGGTTATTTTCGGAAGTCGGTAAACATCGATACCCAAAATTACAACTCTCTCCGATTTCTTTGGCTCTTTCTCTGCTGACAAAATCCTGCGATTTCTTAAACCCTAGCACCTGAGAGTGGTGGTGAACACAGTCGCAGAGGTCCTCTCGCTCCTCCGCTCGTCGACGGCAACAAGTTCTCGCACCGCCGATTGCCTTTCCCCCCCCTCTCTCTCCGCCTGTAAGTGTTTCTTCTCCTCCTCCTTCCTCTAAAAATTCCAAACGATTGACCATCCCTTTCTTCTTCGTGTTCTTCCCCTTCCTTTCCTCTACATTTTCCCCTAGGTTTCAATTGCTGAGACCAATTGAATTTTTGTATGAGGTTATGGTCGAATTCGTATTAGCAAATGCGGACGTAGATATTGGAACTTTAAACAGAACATTGAATAGGCGAGTTTAGGTTGCATTTGAGTGGTTAATTTCAACTCTCGTCGATTCGGAATCAATTGGTAAAATATGAAAAATTTCCAAATTCGTGATTAATTCAGCGTGCTTTACCTGCTTTGATGAATTTGCAGTCACATTTTACTTTTTTTTTGGGCATGTACTAGCGCCAGCTTGTTGACTTAATTAGCAAGATGTAATTGTGTTTTGATTTTTGTAGTTGGGACCGACTGTGTATGCGCTGCAATGGCGAATAACCCTCAGTCCTCAGCTGCGCAGGTACGGAGCTTTTAACCTTGTTGTGGCTAAGCAATCAATCATACGAATTTATATTTATTTCCTGTTTTGAAATCCACTTGTAATTGTGGTTTACGATTTAGATAGTGCAAATATTTTAAGGATGTTGCATGTTCATGTTGGCTTGCTAGGGGACAAATAAACTTCATATTCTGTCATCCTTGTTGTTAAGGGGCTGATTGTATGAACAAATGTGTTTTAGTAATCCTGTTTATGTAATTTTCACCTAATTTTAATCTGCTTTTTTCTTTGGTTTCTCCTATCTATCTGGATTAGCCATTTCGGCCTCCCCCAGTTGCTTCCATGGGTCCTCAAAGTTTTGGTTCATCCCCTCTTCAAGTAAATTCCTTTCCTGTCCATCTTCTGTGATTTTTTGTATTCTCTACTTCCTGGCGGACTATTAATAAGTGGTGTATGTACAAATCCCTTCAATGCAGTACCGACCAGTGGTTCCAACACAGCAAGGACAGCAATTTATTTCACCAGCTCCCCAACAATTTCAGCCTGTGGGACAAGGTATACATTCTCCAAATGTTGGGATGCCTGCTAGTCAAAGTCAGCAATTACAATATTCTCAACCAATGCAACCGTATCCTCTCAGGCCAAGTCAGCCTGGTCATGCTCATTCGACACAGGCGTTGCCTATGCAATACATGCAGACGAGGCCTATTACATCTGTCCCATCACAGTCTCAGCAACCTGTCCCACCTTTTAATAATCAGATGCCTGGAATGCCTTATTCTTCCTCATATATGGTAATTTCTCACAATGTTATCTGCATATATGTGTTTTCCTTGATTTGATGGAGCATCTTTTTCAAATATTTATGTGCATCTGAATTGTGTCAGTTCGCTCCGCCTACGTATGCCCAGCCACAAAATAATGTCAATTCACAGTTTCAGCCGATTTCTCAAGTGCAAGCACATGTTGCATCTGCCACAGGACAGCCTTGGGTATCCTCTGGTAATCAGGTTGCCGCAGTTCCTTCACCAGTACAGCAGTCTAGCCAACAATCTTCAAGCACTCCGTCCACAGATTCTGTAAGTGCTTTATTTATTAAAATTCAATTCAGTTTCCTTTAACGCCATTAAACGTTAGGTTAAGGTCATGGTTTTTGTTCAGGAAACATATAACAATATCTCCTTTGGTACTAATCCAGAAGCCAAAAGATGTGTCATCTGAGTGAATTTCTGATGATTTCATCATCTAAATTGTCATTTTTAAATTACGTTTATCATGTTTTACGATGCCATACAGCCCCATGAAACAATAAGACACACTTAGATGCTGATACGACACTGATAATTTTGTATGAATCCTGATTTGGGAATCATGCAAACCCATTATCTTCAGTGTCAATGAAAAATGAATGGCTTTTCTTCTTCATGTTGTAATTTTTACTTTCCTAAATTTCAGGCTGTACATGTTCCTAGCCAAACACAGCAGTCATCTTCGGATTGGCAAGAGCATATGGCGACTGATGGAAGAAGGTAAAATGTCTGCTTTTTCGCCTTGTAGTTGATGAAATATGATGCGTTGTTACAGTGGTTCTTTATTCTTTTTTTTTCAATGAGAAACAGTGTGGTTCGTTATTTCTGAGTTACTCTGATTTTGTATTAGTTATTTTAAAGTGCTTCCTGCCTTATGCATTCTTACTTGTTTTATCTATTTTGTGATGGATTCATTCTTTTTTTTTTTTCAGATATTATTTCAACAGAAGAACAAGACAATCTAGTTGGGAGAAGCCTTTAGAATTGATGACGCCGATGGAGGTGAGCCATATTGCTGATTGGTTACCAGTGGCTAGAACTTTTGTATATAATCTCCAATTACCTGTTGAACATGCCCTTGAAATGTTTTTTGTATTTGCAATTTTTGGATGTTTGAAAAATTTAGGTTGTAACTATACTTAAATTGATTGAAATTGTTTTATGCGAATTATCCTTTTATTTGCATGTGCTTTAACTGGTTTGTAGATGTCATGGCAAGTCTGGAGAAATTTTACGACTGCTCTATAAGCTCACTTTGAAGACGGGGTATCATTTCACAAGGCAGGCAATAATTGCTATTTACATCTTATTTATCTTGTAGTTGGATGTGGTTGATGAATGCCAGTCAGTAATTTTTGCCTTTACCCATATCATCCATTATCCTTGGTGGAGATGAGTGTACTTTTTGCCTATTTATATTTGTCTCTCCTCTGTGGGTTGATTTTGTTTAACTATCTTCTTAGTGAAGTGTTTCCAATTGCTATTTGTTTCTTATTGTCTTTCCCTCTAAGTATATGTCTGCTATTCTTGTTAGTTATGGTTTTTATAAAATAAAGTATAAAACACACAGGCACACAGCCGACCCTTCTCTCCGTCTCTCTTGTATACACAGTTGCATTAGTAGATTAACATGTGCATGTACACTCATGTGCACGCCCACTCAGAGAGTCAGACAGAAATGCGTACCCACACTCCCACATTGATGCTGCTCGTCACAGGTTTTCTTGTGGCTGTGGTATTTCTTTTCTGATATTTTTTTTAACTTAATTTTTTTGTTAGTATGAGAGTTACCATATAGTGGACAATATTTTTTAATCTTTTTCTTAAGAAGGTGTGCCTGCATGCACTTGTTAGTTGTATATGCCATTTTTGTTGTCTATGGTTTATAAAGGCTTTTTCAACAGGAACTCTTGTGCTACTGTCAGAGGTATGAAATGTTATGTCACCGGGATTGGGTTTTTTACTTTTAACAATTATTATGTCCGTGAATTATATTTGTATGTGTCCTATATTGTCATTATTTTGTAGATTCTAGTTATGTCTGTCATGGTTTCACTATATGCAAAGAATGGCGTAACAGTGTTACTTAGTTTTACTAGCATAAAATGGAAGGATATATAGAACTTCTAGCGGGTACTGTAATGTGTACTCTGCTGTTAATAAACTATTAGGAGTTCTCTCCGGCTGCTTCCATAGAAGTTAAGGAACCAGAGGATATAACAGTCTATCCCTGCTGCTTTGTTGTAGTGCTTTTTGTTTTTCATTTTTCTCCTGTTATATGCATTTGGTTCAATCTTCATTATTTGCTTTATACACCTGTTGGGTGTGTAATTCGCCACAGGAGGTCAGGCATCTTCATTGACAGACATGTATCAATCTAAGGTTGATTTTTGGGGGTGGGCAGGCTTTTGTACAAACTTATTTACTATTATTTCTTTTTCTAGTGAACCTATTCTTTTTGACTGATTATGCTAGACTTTGTATTCTTTTACAAATGGCTCGATTGAGATAATCTTTCACTTAATAATTTTTGTCACTGTAATAGAGGGCCGATGCATCAACTGTTTGGAAGGAGTATACTTCTGCAGATGGGAAAAAGTGCGTTTATTCTTATCATTCTGTTTAATTCCCCAATTCCTGCTTTTGTTTTCTCAATATGCATGTCAATGAATTTTTGTTGGGGCCTGTTGTTCACTATTAATTGTTGAGTGGCTGATGCAGATATTATTACAACAAGGTTACAAGGGAGTCTAAGTGGACAATTCCAGAGGAGTTAAAGGTTTCTTATCATTGCCTGTTTATTCATTTTCTCCCTTATTTTTTTTGGTAATGTCCTTACAATATGAAGTACGTGCTTCCAGTTGGCTCGTGAACAGGCTCAAAGAGAACTAATCCAAGGAACACATTCAGAAATGAATTTGACTTCTCATACCCCTCCTGTTGCTTTAGCTGAAACACCTATGGGAGCTAGTTCAGTTGGCCCCAGCACTTCTTCAGCCCTACCTGGGATGGTCTCGAGCCCTGTTGCAGTTACACCTGTGTCTTCCTTTTCTAATCCTTCTCCTATAGCACCTA
Source organism: Gillenia trifoliata (assembly GCA_018257905.1). Classification (NCBI taxonomy): domain Eukaryota; kingdom Viridiplantae; phylum Streptophyta; class Magnoliopsida; order Rosales; family Rosaceae; genus Gillenia; species Gillenia trifoliata. The sequence goes on from CM031087.1 coordinate 5,444,151, forward strand.
CTGGATCGTCAGTTGCTTCTGGGGCACAGTCTTCCATAACAGGTATCGGCGTTCAACCTCCTGCGGTGACTGTGACTCCACTGCCCACTTCTGTTTCAGGGAGTACTGGAGTTCCTCCTACTTCGGTCAACACTGCTACAATTTCAGTGTATGGATTTTTTTCTGTGCTTTATTTTCTACGCTCTGTTGATCCTTCTGTGATTTGTATAATCTTCTAGTCCAAATTGGTCTTATGTGTCTCGAAAAATTACAGGAGTACTTATGAAACTGTAGCATCTCAAGATATTGCAAGTTCAGCTGATGGAACTTTGACTCAAGATATTGAGGTAAGGTTTTTTCTTAATGGAAACATGCACATTGCTTTCACCTTTTCTAGACTCTGTGCCGTAGTAAGACTGATTTCATAGCAGTTCTTTTGCCTGTTTCAAAATGTGGTTTAAAGCAATTAACGAGACCAAATGCTTAATTTTTTCTGAGAGTTCTCTATGGCAGGAAGCCAAAAGAGGTATGGCAGTTGCTGGAAAAGTCAATGTGACTCCTTCAGGGGAGAAAACATTTGATGACGAACCATTGGTGTATGCCAATAAGCAGGTACAAACTTTAGGTTTTATTTCTGTGTCCCATTTTGTTTCATTGTTGTGCCTTTTTTTTCTTTCATCTAAAATAATTTGATAATTTTTTTCCTTTTTAGGAGGCAAAAACTGCATTCAAATCACTTCTGGAATCTGCAAATGTGCAATCCGATTGGACTTGGGAGCAGGTAGCTTCACTTCCATTCTTTTTATCACTGTCTTGTATCGTTGAGGAGTCTTCTTACATTCTATGAATGTTTATCAGACAATGAGGGAGATCATTAATGACAAACGATATGGTGCTTTAAAAACTCTAGGTGAGAGGAAGCAAGCATTTAATGAGGTAAACTTTTGGCTCAAATGAAATCTGTGATGCTCAAATGACTTTCCCTCTGCCTAATGTTCAATATATTCATCAAGAATATTTCGTATCTTGTTTTAACCTAAAACTAATTATATGTGTTGAATTGTAGTACTTGGGTCAAAGAAAAAAACTGGAGAATGAAGAGAGGCGCATGAGGCAGAAAAAAGCTCGAGAAGAATTCACAAAAATGTTGGAAGTATGTTGTTTACAAGTCATAATTGGTTATTGCATTTTTTCTGAACAACTTTGTAATACCTCTTATCTTGATCTTAACAAAAGACTTTGTGTTTTGTTCTTTTCTAAAGGAGTCCAAGGAGCTCACATCAGCAACCAGATGGAGGTTTAGTCTCTCCCTGCATCATGAATAGTTTGATATTGTTTAGTCCTTTTATATGTATTTTTTGACAACACAAAATGTTTTTCTAACTGATGCATTTGCCTGATCAGCAAAGCTGTGAGTATGTTTGAAAATGATGAACGATTCAAGGCTGTAGAACGAGCTAGAGACCGGGAAGATCTTTATGAGAGCTACATTGTAGAACTCGAAAGGAAGGTAACAATTTGCATTATATTTCACATTTTCTGACTTATGCAATCCACCAGATATAGATGTCATGTTGTACATTAGGGCTTCATATTTGACTCCAGATTTTATGTTCATAACAAAAGATTTTTGGTAATCGATAAAGAGAATGGAGAACTGGAACTACTTGCTTTATGTATGAATTATATTGAAGAACCTGAAATTAGGCACGTGGTATCGGGTTATAGGCTGACTGCCTCTTTTACTATAATCCTTAGTCCAGTTCCCCACTCGTTCCATATCCTTTCAATTTGTGGCTTTTTTTAGGATTTAGGCAATTCTCATTGGTAAAGGTTGCCTTAAATGGTTTCCTCATTTTCATTGCTCTTTTGGTGTACTAAACTTCAGAGTGCTCATGTCACTAAAATGTGCCACTTAAGTAGATGTTGACATTTCATAGATGGTAGGGAATATCACCAGACAGCAAAGTGCACAATTTTGATTTATTTAAGTCTCAAGCAGAAGCATGTAAAAAATAATACTGAGATACATTTAGTTGCCATGTGTTGGTATTCCATTGCCATTCTCTTTTGAAGTTTGTGGATAAAAAATAGGTACTCGTATGTCAAAAAGGATGCCTGTTCTTACTGCATGGGTTGCAATGTTTAATGTGCAGGAAAAAGAAAGGGCAGCTGAAGAGCATAAGCAGAATATAGTAGAGTACAGGAAATTTCTGGAATCTTGTGACTTTATCAAGGTAAGTCTTGTAAAATGAACGTGCACATAATTAATAATATTATTTTGTTTTTTGTTTTTATTTTTGTGATTCCTTGTATCTATAACCCTTTTGCATGGTCATCGTTCATTTGCAGGTGAACAGCCAGTGGCGGAAAGTTCAAGATCGCTTGGAGGATGATGAGAGATGCTTGCGCCTTGAAAAGCTTGCCAGGTTGCTCATTTTCCAGGTAAGTCACATAGTCTATTATCAATCAGGCGTGTTCTGTGTGTGTAAAATGATTGGTCATGTTAATTTAGTAGAAGTATATGACAGTATTTTTGGTGCAGGACTATATTCGTGAACTTGAGAAGGTGGAAGAGGAGCAAAAAAAGTTACAGAAGGTATAATCCCATATAAATGATATTTTCCTTTTCAAGTTCATGTTCTTATATTTGTCTTTCTAAATTCAAGGAACAATTGAGGCGGGAAGAAAGGAAAAACCGTGATGAGTTCCGCAGGCTGATGGAAGAACATGTTGCCGATGGCACTCTTACAGCTAAAACTCTTTGGCGTGATTACTGTATGAAGGTGCTCAACTTTAAAATTGTAGCAGAGATAATATGTCTAGAACAGTTGCATAGTAAATTAAAAGACAATTGATGATTTTCTTCTGCATCAGAAACTCGTTTGATAAGTGCTGTCTTTGGGTTGTAGGTTAAAGACTTGCCTCCGTATGAAGCTGTTGCATTGAACACCTCTGGTTCAACACCAAAAGAATTGTTTGATGATGTTTTTGAAGAATTAGAGAAACAGGTGATGCCTAACATCTCATGCCTCGGTTCATTAATGATTTTGTATTGTTAATGTTAATACATTGAGATGTAATTGAAGGAAGTTGAGGTTCCTTCATAAAACCAATTGACAATATGGGGAGTAGCCCCACTTCTTATAAACACATGCAAGGTCTCTTAATTCTCCAATGTGGGATTCGCACTCTCAACACATGGCTGCATGTGTGAGGTCATGGAAGCCTAACATGTGGACAATACATATTGGGTGATGTGGAAGCACGTGGGTTGTTGGGCTCAACACGTGGGTTAGCATGCTCTGATACTATAAAGGAAGTTGAGGTTTCACTATAAAATCAGTTGACTATATGAGGAGTCCCAACTTTTTATTAGCATGCAAGGCCCCTTAATTCCATTATGTGGGGATTCACTCTCAACAGTTTGAATGGGATGCTCCTACATATACATAGTATTAGAGTTGGCAATTCGTATGTTAGGCTAACGATCACACTTGCTCCTCACCATCCAATATACTAAAGCTCCATGTTTTTTGGCTCTGTTTCGGCTCAGTCATGTCACACATGAGGTGTGTGTTGAGAATAAAATCCCACATCAGGAATTAATAGCCTTGCATAGCAATATATAATATCACGGTCCTCTCCCCCATTGCCAAATGATTGTGGGTTTAAAGCTCTAACTTCTACAGCTAAAATACAATATTAGTTTTAGAGTTTGATTGCATTACACAGCTTTGAATCTGCAATGCAGATGATGCCTGACATTGTTTTTTCTTGTGGTCAGTATCATGACGATAAAGCTCGGATAAAGGATGCAATGAAGTCAGGGAAGGTATGCTGTTTTGAACTGTATAATTTTATAAACTTGTGGATTTTTGGGAAACATTTCAAATATCATTCATTTCTTTACTCAGGTTACCATGGCTTCCACATTGGCATTTGAAGAGTTTAAGGTTCCTGTTCTGGAAGATATTGGTTCCCCACCAATATCAGACATTAACTTCAAGGTAAGCCCCTGCTTATTTTCAGCCCGTTGCTAGCCTAAAACTGATGTTTTTTTTCCTTTCATTTGTATGCTTGAAATATAAAGGTCTTTAGAATATGAGTTGATTGTGTTTTTTTACTCGTATATTCCCATCCCCAACCCCGCCCCCCACAATTAAGCAAATAAAATTTAGTTTGTAATATGTTGAAGTGGCTCTTTGTATTGTATTCAAGTTCACTGAGAATCATAAAGTTTACTTGGTTGCAGCAGTATCAGTGTTTCTTGTATCTTCTTTTAATGAAATACATTCACATTCATCAGAAAAGAGAGTAAAAAAGTCATAACTTCTTGGTTTGAAATTTTCTATTTTGACCCCTAGCATCTTATATCCTGATTTATCATTGTAGTAAGAAGCCTTAAATGCTTGAGTGTATATGGCCAAGATATAAAAGAACAGTCCCTTTCCATTGAGGTATTCCTCAAATAAGCTAAAAGAACATTGTTTTTTTTGTGTATGTACTTCTTACTTATTAAAGCTTAAGGGTTTGAAATTGACAACCAGTAATTAATTAAACTGAAATCACTATCTTCATTTGATTTGAATTTACATGGTTACGCCATCATCTGTAACATTTAATTCACGGATGCAAAGATCAACTTTGTTTTGGTTTCTAAATCAGCAACAACTGATGTGACTGTTAATATTTACCTGTGCATGATTTGTGTATTTGAGTCTGCTAATACTTTTACTCCTTTTGAAGTTGGTGTATGAGGAATTATTAGAGAGAGCAAAGGAGAAGGAGGAGAAAGAGGCAAAGAAGCGTCAACGACTTGCTGATGATTTCAATAAGCTATTGCACACAATCAAGGTACTGTGGACTTTTGTGGAAGAGTATGAGGTATGTGTGATGCTAGAGATTGTATTGACCTTCTATGTTATGTGCTTTGTAGGAAATAACTGCTGCTTCTAATTGGGAAGATAGCAAACACCTTTTTGAAGAAACCCAAGAATACAGGTTTTTCTAATGATAACTTTTTCTATTAAAAAACAATTAACATGCCTTTTTTTGTCCGAATTTTTTAGTTTCGGTCTGAAAATTATTTCTTTTATTTTCAGATCAATTGGGGAAGATAGCTTTAGTAGGGAAATTTTTGAGGAATATATTACAAACTTACAGGAGAGGGCTAAAGAGAAGGAACGCAAGCGTGAGGAGGAAAAGGTGTGGATCTTATTGTCATCTATAAGCTGTTGGTGTCTTTTTGGCTCGTCTTTTATTTCCAAAAGACCATGATAGATCTCCTACCGCCTAAAATGCTTTAAAATGAAATATTGAGTCAAAATTATTTCTTGTTTGGATACTCAATTGTTTGTACAATTTTATGGAGTCCTTAATATTTGATCTATGCAGGCTCACATTGGTTTTGTAATCATAGTTTGGTCAATTCAATTTTGATGCATGTTCATACTTGTTATTACCTGTTTTTTAATAGTTTAGTATAAACACAGTGTTATCGTTCTCATTTTAGCAATCCACGGAATTTACTTTTATGGTTAGTTTTCTTCACTAAAGGTTTAAGCAGATCACTTTGCCATAAGCTATGAAGAGTCGTGTTCTTTCGATGTGAAGTGAACCTTCTGAGGTTGGAAGCCTTAGTCCTGTCATCATGTTTTGCTGTGTACTAGAGCCACCTGACTTATGGGATATCAATTCTTGCAATGTTAATATGCGTAGAGCTTATGCTGAAAAAGAATTTACTATAACGCAGTGCTGCCCATGTGTTACCTTTATAAAAGACAACATCTCAAAATTCGAGCCTATGTAAATCTTTTATCTTTAACTTTTTATAGGAGTGACATGTAATGCATTGTTATCAACTGATATCTTGAATTGGGAATTTTTGTACTGATTCTGATACATTGCAGGCTAAAAAGGAGAAAGAAAGAGAGGAGAAAGAGAAGCGGAAGGATAAAGAGAGAAAGGAGAAGGAAAGAGAACGTGAAAAAGAAAAGGGAAAGGACCGATCTAAGAAGGATGAAACAGATAGTGAAAATGTAGACATAACTGATAGTCATGGGCATAAAGAAGATAAGAAGAGGGAGAAAGACAAAGATAGAAAGCACCGGAAGCGGCATCAAAGTACCATCGATGATGTAGTTTCTGATAAGGAGGAGAAAGAGGAGTCTAAGAAACACAGACATAGTAGTGACCGCAAAAGATCAAGAAAAGTAGGTGAACTTATTTTGTAATATATTTGGTCAATACCTTTAAGCTATTTATGAATGGAAAATGTATGATTATTTTCCTGTTGTTTTATGGTAGCATACACCTGAATCTGACAGTGAAAGTCGGCATAGAAGGCATAAGAGAGAGCATCGGGATGGCTCCCGTCGAAGTGGTGGATATGACGAACTTGAAGACGGGGAGCTTGGTGAAGATGGGGAAATTAAGTAAGCCCTGCTGATCTATCTTAATAGAGGTGTGAGTTTTGTGGCATATCAGGGTCTAAACATGCCGAATATAAACCAAGATTATTTTGTTTAGCATTTCTTATGGTTATACACGACGAAAATCTGATAGATGGCATGATGCTGTTGTTAATTCTGAATGAAGAATTAATATGTCCAGAGTCCAGTGGTTATTCTTTTGCATAATGTATGAAAAGAGTATTTTGATTTCTATGCCAAAGTGTTCTGACGATGACTGGATATCTAGGGTTTTTGTGTTGATAACCATTATGTGTAAATGTGCTGATGTTCGAAATATAAAATGCAACTTTCATCGCTGTTAATTTTAATTGAATGTTGTGTATGATCCAGCGGTGGCTGGATTGCAATTAGTAAAATTTCTCAGATCTGGGTAAAGATTAACCTCTCCAACCACTGGATTGACTGGTTGCTTTTGCAGTAGATCCTACCGTAATTCTCAGTTTTCTCGTGTCTGATAAATTTGGTGTGTCGATTGCAAGATAACTGAACATCATATTGCAACTACGACAACAGGATTGTGATCTTATCTCTTGTGTGATATTGGAAGCTTATTGGGACCATATGATTGTTGCATACGGCAGCTTTCGAACTGATATTGAGTTTTCACATTAAATGCAAAGAGAGGAGATGAGGCACAACAATTCTGGGTTTTTATTGTTATATGCCTGTGGTTCAAATATCTACATCAACTTCTTTTTTTTTTTTTCTTAAAAAAGGGACCAGCTGGTGGCCCACGACAATCTATCCTTCCGGGGGTTGGGAAGACTCACAGAGACATTTCAGCCACATTTTGGCCACTATTCACCAACTTGTTTATCATATGGGTTAAATCCTTATTGCTTTTATCCTGCTGTCATGCTGTTAGGTTTTGTTCTCTTTTGTCCGTGCAAAAAAAGAAACGAATTAACCTTCCAAATCGTTGTGCTGTGTGTGCATTTATATTGGCTCGTGTGTAAATTTTTGTTTTATCCATATGGATTTAAGAATTTATAAACCTGTGTGGTGAAGGAGAAAAACTAGGTTAGAGCTGTCTGATGACGTCAACTGTAGGGCACTTATCTCTAAAACATGGAACTTATTGTATTTTGGTCCGATTTGTCCAGTGTGAGAGCCGTCTTAGTTAGGCAACTTTGTCAAAAAGTTTACTTTTGGCGAAGAAGACATGCCATAAGGCAAGTGTTGCTTAACAATACTCAATAAATCTAAACGAAAAATATCTGTTTTTTTTTACGTAACAATCATTTGCTCATTACAGGTAAATCATAGTTAACACATGTTGAAATTTTTACGTGCTAGTTTGTTATTTGCAGTTATGAACTAATGACTCCTTTAACTGTAATTGTAAGGAGTGAAGCAGTAATTTAAATAAACTGTGCTAACCAGAACTATTAACGGTGATGGGAAACAATAAGATGACGGGACACGAGTGGCTACAAGAACCATCAAAAGTAGGAACGTAACTTTCAAGTCATGAGAACGTCGTCGTGGCGTTCTGTGCTCATTATAATTACAATGGTATGTGGAGATAACTTATAGGGTTTAGTACGAGTATACATGACATTGTATCATTAGCCACGAGTCACAGCTGCGCCATGGAAGTCCTCATAAAGACTTACTTAGCCTCTTGGTACACCACTATGGGATGCTGAACCAATAAGGCGATGTCATGTGGCCGATCTGGGATGTCACAATGGCGTACCGAAGGTGTATGGTAGTCTCCATGAGATGAGGCTGCTCCGTCTAGAATTCAATTAGCTCAACTATCTTTGGTATCAGAGACAATTATTTTTCACTCTTCAGAGAGAATTTCTTTGATGATATCTTCTAACATGGCGTCTCCAATTTCCGACCCAATTTCCCTTCTCCCTTGGTAATTATCGTCCCATTCTTCATCTGCGCCCAACAAGTCCAACTCCAACAAAAAATTTACGTTGGCTTCGTGCCCAACCTGCTTACCCCCCAAACTCCCTAACTTCTCATAAATCAGCTTCCCAATCTCTTCGGCTCCAAGAAATCCGTTACAGTTATGCTGCTGCTGCTCTTTCGATTTCTTTGCATGATTTTCCGTCATCTCCCTCACGCAATCGAACAGAAGCTGCCTCGTCTGCTGCAACACCCTCTTCGATTTTGCGAAATGAGGGGATGGATTGAGACTAGACCGGACAGGCTCGAGCTTTTCTGATACTCCAGAAGCTCTTGGCTTCTCTAATGGTGGGTCAAAAAGCAGTTCCCATAGAGAAGCTGATAGCATTGAGTCTTCTGTAATCCTGTTGAAGCTGCAAGTGGATGGACATGGAGTTTCCATCTCTCTAGATATGTCATGCAGTTTATACTCTGTTTAGCCAGAAGAGAAATTGACAAGTATAAAATTCCTTAAAAATTCTCATAACTAAGACGATATTCTAAACTACTCCAATTAACGGTGAGGAGAATTCGAACTTGGGGTTTTGTTGCTTACTGTGAATCTTCGAGGATTGTCCGTTGAGCCGTTCTATCTGTAACAGCCTGTTGGCTTTGTTAGCAAGCAAATCAAATGAACAGTTTTGTAGATATCGGAAATTGGTCGGCTACCAAACTATCAATATTGTCGAAAATGTATCGATAACATGAAAAGGGTTATATGGAAAGTGGTGTTTTCTACCTTTCTCTCCTTCATATTGCAGGATTCCGAAACTTGAGAAGTCTCTGCCGCAACTGAGGCATCGTGATCATTTCGCAACGAGACGGGGGCTTCATCTTTTGACTCTTTTTCGCCCTCGGAGCACGAATCATACTGTGTCCTACTACTAGCAGATGAAAATCTCTCCGATTCTCCGCGTTCTCGGCTACTTCTCCGCTTCTCGCCGCCGGCATTGGACTCCCCCTCTCTGTTTTCACAACCCTTAATGCTTGTTGTTTCACTATGTCTTGAAACAAGCTTGTTATACACAGATCTCAGTATCTTAGGGCAGCTGAGATTACCCCAACTGGATGTGGTGAGTTTCTTGCTCGAATTGCTATTTGTACTCGAGCTTTTTCTCAGGTAACCCCTTTCAAATAGGTAAACCTCTAGGACAAAGGGTTCTTGCTGCTCTTGGAGGAGCTCTGCAAGTTTTACTGGCTTGGGGGTGGAAGCCATTGGATAATTCTATGGTTGAGGAGGGGTTGAGATAGAAAGAGTTTGGGTGCAAAGTAGAAAAGTTGGCAAATGAGAGACGGTGGTGAGGTTCTGAAGGTGAGTTAATTGATACAGACAAATCATATCTGTCAGTTTTGGAACTGAACAGAAGCAGAACAGAGAAGGAAGGTTGGTATTTATTATGTGTGTGTGAGAGAGAGAGAGAGAGAGGACAGGAGAGTGTTCACTGTCACATAGCGTCTCGATTTAATAATACATTGTTATGTAAAGAAAAACTTGCACATGTCAATATATTATTGGACAAGAGACGCTACGTGGCGGTGAACCAGTTCTATGAAAGTTGCTCTTGAGCTAAAACAATCTCTAGCTTGTATCTATAAGTGGTTGAGGTTATGACCTATGAGTTTTAGTGATTGCCTTGTTGCAAGTTTGGTCGTAGGTGTGTTTTTACCCTAAGTCAGGGTGTCTACTCCCTTGCATACGAACTCGATTCTCCCTCCCTATTTCCCATTGTCTGTATAATTAGAGAAGTTTAGAATAGAATATTGTATTGTCTTGTATAAAAATAAAAATACGGTACATGCATTTAGTTAATACATTCACCATTTGATGATCATATATGGTCATGTGATATTCTCTTTTTTTTGTTGCATTTGCGTATCTGACCATTAGATGGTGAATGTATTAAATATATGCATGTATTGTAACCAATCCCCATAAATTATATCTGAATTGTTGCACATGTCAAAATCAAATATTGACGACATATCGATCATATATCTACAATAAAGCGATCAAATATCGAAGTGATCATTTCACCAATTTGGAATTTAAAAATGATCATTTTAGTCAATTTTTAAAACAAAATAAAAAATCCACGATCTTTTATCTTGACCAACCCCATGGATTTCGCTTCTGCAGCAGTATATAATCTCGACCCCTTACCTGTTTTTTTGGTAAATAATAAATTTCAATGTTGTGTTGTATTCAATATCTATCTTTTTATGGTTTTTTCCCGAGTGAATGGTCCCATATTTTTGTTGTCCTACTCCTGGTTGTGATTGGTGGCCATAAGATGTTATGGTTGATGTCACAAGAGGCAAATTGAATGTAATTGCTTCTGCATGGCATAAAAGTTCATAACCAACTCCGTCGGTGGGTGGGAAATGGGAACGGTGGCGCTGTGGTGGGTTTCGTTCTCTTGTGCTGTGGCGGAGGTGGTGGTTGAGGAAGGTGGCCAGTTGGTTGATGGGGTGAGTGGGATACTTTCTAAGTTTAAATTCTTTTAACGCTACTTTTATAATAGTGGGGGCAATCAAACTCAGGTCCTCAATAAACAGTTTGACTAACAAATGTATCAATTTGTAAGGTTTATTTCAGTTTGTGTGCGAGTTAGATCGTGACAAACTATCTGAATCACGTATTCAAACAGTTTGACTTGTTATGTTATCATTTTGTTAATTTGAATTGTACATTTAAACATTAGCATATTGAGAATTTAAATTATTCTTATTCATGAGTTGACTAACTCATATTTCCATATCCATTCCTTACCGGTCTATTCTTAACCTCTCTAATTTATTACTTCCTCCCCTTCAAATAAGTAAACATATCATAACTATCTATCTAATTACGGTTCGCAATCCACAATTTAACAATATAAGATGTGACACTATTCGAAAAGACAATATTTCATAACATTTCTTTGTTATGTATTGTAATTGTCTGCATCACAAGATATTTGCATATTTGAAAAATTGTCTTGACATGCATATATGTGAGCATAATTTAGGCATGCGTCATGTGACATCTTCTACTTTCTATCCTTGTCTTTTTTACATGGCCAATTTCCATTTTTCTTCGATTAGTTTATGTTCCATCGAGAAAAAAGGAAAAACAGTTTCCTTACAGATCATGCAAGTGTTTGCAAAACATAGCATCATCAACGTGGAAATTTTTGGAGATCACGAGGAAAAGTTGTTTCAGAAAAAAAGTATTACAAATGATGTAATGAAAAAAAAATTGAGGTATCATCGACATGGAAATTTTGGGGATTAACAGAGAAAAGTATTACCAGTGATTCATACATCACTCATACAATATTTAGGGATCGTTGGCCAAAACCCCATCTCATTTAACCAAATGCGTTCTCCCATCCTCTCTCCTTGCAAAAAGGAAAATATTTTCAATATGACACCACATGACTGTATTGCAGTCGCACTTAATGAAACTGCACAATCATATTTAATGAAATTTTATTTTCGTATTGACAGCACATATTACATCTAAGGCCTTTCACAACGAATTTTGTAAGATTCTATAGAATTGGTAAATATATACAAATTGAGTTGTTTGAGTTTGAATTTTATAACACTATTTCAGTACTGGTGTGAGTTTTATACTATGAAAATCATATTATATTAAACTCAAAAATAGAGTACAAACTTTTCAGCCTAATGTGAAAGACCTAAGAAATATGTGATCAAAGTCAAGATACGTATTATCAAAATTGTTAGATTACCCGAAACAGACCAAGTGACGAAAAAGAATGAGGTAATGAGTTAGATATAATATGTGAAAGTTCAATCTTTTCCAATATAATCATTAAAAAGAATCACTAGATTTGACTTAAATCAGATGAGAAAATTGCAAAATTTATGTAAATGGTGCAATGATTTTTTTTTATTAATTTTTTTATGAATAATATAACACAATGCTAACATTCATACCTGACAATCATTAGGATTAGGGTACCATAATTTGATTAATGTCCTCGTCCCGTGTTTTAAGCAAAAATCATGGAGTTTGTTGCACCTAACAGAGGCTCACACATCCTCAAATATTAAATGTTGTGATAGATTTTCTCCCAAAAAATATAGAGATAGATTTGTTCTTGTGGGGGCTTTCATGATGTGGATTTCTCCATCTTGATGGGATGGTTTATGGGCCTCAAATTCTATCACAATCTTATCTACGGCACTAATTAACTCAAGAAAAGCATTGATTACTTACACTTTTTGGGGCTAAACACCTTTTGAATAATCTTTAATATGTGAAGGGTGCCTTTACCTGTAGCCCACTATGGCACTATCAATGACGTAAGATGAAACTCTAAGAACCCCACAAACATTTTATTTTATTCTATTATAAGCAATATTAAAGAAAGAATTAAGTTTGGGATTTCGGGTACAGAAAGTAAATGTTCTTAATTAACTGAGCTACAAATTCTTTGTAAATAACTCATAACATTTTGTTTTGCTCTTCAATTAGGGAAGAAGGGGGAGAAATAAGACATTTTTGGTGGGTGTAATGGTAAAGTGCTCTATGATTCGAGTTGCAAATCCCAACAAAAAATGCCACAACATTAAAGTTGGAACAAAAAATGCGAAAAACATATGTTGAAAGACATCTTTTACATTAAAGTTGGGTCAAACTTCAATGGTATGTACTATTTTATTGAATGATTTAAGATTCATTTGGGGCTCACCGCAAATTAATGTAGACCATTCAATGGCCGTACCATTCAATGGTACGTACCATTGAAGATTTTTCGGGGTTGTAACAATCTTTGTATAGCTACCATCACTATAGTCTGTAGTATTTTTCTATATTGATAAATGAGAGGTCTTATGTTTAACGGAAATAAATGACAAATTCGATATCTAACCATGTTTGACATATTGTTTGATTTAGCCGAAATCTCCTCCAAATATAACGTTATTGTATTTCAAAACTATAACCGAAAACACATCAAGAAAATGAAATCCAATCAACACAAAAGTAGTGAAATGGCGTCAAACATCACATGAATTAAAAACATTCTACAAATCCGCATTGATACATAGTCACAAGAGTCAGAAATAGTCATTCCGAATAGGAAAAGAAACAAACATTACAGCCCACATAAATACTAATAAAGGTCACTTGATAACCTTCAACATCCAACAGATTTAGGTACTGAAACTGGATTTTTGGCTCTCAAACTCTCGATTTTCGACTTAAATTCACTGTGGAAAGACATGAGCGATGTCTTCCGACAGCCGAAAGCGACGCTGAACTGTTTGATTTTTTCTTCAAGATCTTTCCTTCTCAGTAACTCATGATTCAGATCCTTGGCAACATTTTCCTTTTGGTCAGTAACAAGAGCAAGTGTTTGAGATGATTCAGATACCTTTTTGTGCAACGAATCTCTTTCTTCTTTCAAAAGCCGAAACTCAGCTTCCAAGGCATCATATCTTTGCTCGGATTTCTCCAGAAGCTGGTTATTCGAATCTAGCTCTTCCTCCAGGCCATGGTACCTTTCCTTGATAGTGTTGAGCTCATTGCTTAGTTTTTCTTCCCAACCGGCAGTTTCTTCTCCCCTTGCGCAGTCCTTTATCACAAAAACTATAACTTAAAACAAAACCACCTATGCACTCGAGTTTGAATCCCCCTCCCGCACTTTAGTTTAGTTTAAAATAGAATATCGCTTGTATAAAAAACAAAACAAAACCCTCTCTTTTCTCCCAAACCCAACTGAATTTGGTTCTTTCATGATTTCTGTGGGTTCAGCTAAAACTTAGCATGCCAGAGTGCACATATAAGTGAATTGCAAGAAAGACTCTGAAAAGCACACATACATATAAATATGAAACATAATAAGTGATTATAGCAGCTTGAATCATTCCTATACATAGATGGCTTCCTAAAATATCACAAAAAATTGAGTTTTTTTGGCGACATTGGAAGCAATCGAACCTATTCTTGTATCCTAACCCATTTCCCCGCCCTTCGTCACTACTTGGCTTAAGCCCCAAGTATTCACAAAATTCCTGTAACTAATACTTTATGCATCAACATGATTTAAAAACATGTACGAAATCTTCAACAGCAAGGCAGAGAATAAAATCATAACTAATGGAAAGTATCTTTTTAGTTGTGACCAGGCTGCTACCTTGTATTCCCTGCTGCATGGCGAATTCCTCACTTGCTCATTCTCAACGCTTGATGGCTTTGATGATAACAATAATTTAACCGCGTTGTTCAACCTCTCAGAGAGCACTTTGTGTTGTTCTTGGATTAGAGAAGTACTCGCAGAGAACGATCTTTGGCCCTCATCAAATGCCTCTGAGAAATGGGTTTCGAGAGTCGTAAAGAGGCATGTGCCAATTTCACTTATGCTCGAGAGCAATGTTGCCGCAGAAGATTTTTCATCAGATATAAAGCTCTGTCCAGAAAACTATAGTGTTACTAAATTGATAACACCAAATAAACTTTTGGAGAGTCCAATTTGAAAAACAGCTATTACCTGAGTCTTTGATAACACATCCACATAAATGTCTTTGCAAGTTGCCGTACATTTAGAAAGCCTATGAGGGATTTCTCGAATTAGCTTTGCTTCTTTTTTTAGTTCAGATATCTCCCGAACTAACTGATCGTTCAGTGCAGCTTGTTCGGCATGTTTCCTCTACACAGAAAATAAAAAGACAGAAATCCATAAATGTAGACAGAAGTATAATTTATGCATTTTTCACTCGAAAGTAGGTTTCCACAATATCCAAGAACAGTTATGCGACAAACTAACCTTGAGATCCTCTCTCTCTTCAACAGAAAGTTCTAGCTGTCTCTTCAAATTGTGGACCTCCTGCTTGTAGTTCTCAGTTGAGCCCTAGAAAAATTTGATGAGGTAAAACAACTCATAAAACTTATGTCCGACAAGCAAAATGCAAAACGAGAAAATAAGATGAGAATGATAGCTTCTCAAAGTTTTAAAATGGAAAAATCAGGAAAGTGAAGAAAAGTAGGTAAAATTAGACTCACAGGAGCTTCATCACTTGGCGGAAAGGATTGAACTTTTCTCGCAGGAGTCATCTGAAGGGAATCAAGGTCAGCTATGAAACCTTTGTTCATTTTCAACCATGTGTCTTCATCAACCACATTGCTAAAAGCATCTGGAAGAGGGCTAAAACTGGGCAACGGTGAATAATTTGCTCTCTTGACAACGAAGGAATGGGGAGCTGCCTTGAAATTAGATGGGGTACTGAAGATATCTCCTTGAGATTTACTACCGCTGCCACTACTAACTTCCTTAAGGCTTTGTCTCCCAGAATCTTGTGCCTATAAAGAGATTTAAGGATATCAGAACCTCATACACACGCACATGCACTACAAACAAACACAACTACCTGAAGACCCTAAAACAACATGAAACATGTAAGTTAGAATACATATGACTCGGCATTTTCCCAACATATAACAAAGCATAAGAGTTATACCTGACTAGAACTTCTCTCAAAGTCTGAAATAGTAGAAAGACTACCGAGATTGTCAATTTTCATCTGTTGATCCCTGATGCATTGTTCGCGTTGTTTATGTGATTTCCGCTGCTCTTCAAGTTCCATTTCAAGCTTCTCACGTTCTAGTTCATACTGAACCATAGAAAGTTAGCACCTAAGTTGATTAAATGTAAAAGAATGTACACAAGTAATAGTTGGTGGGTGATGCAGATGAAGCTCTAGATATAGAAAGTTGGCAGAGAAAATACCATACCTGAAGCAAGTCGTTTCGCAACTTCAATATTTCTTGCTCCAGCACCAATGCATGGGATCCCTGATAATTTTATTTTTTTCAAGACAAGATAGTTATGTGAGCTTGTGTCTAAACTTTTCATGTAAAATAAAAGAGATAATTCTACCTGAAGCTTCATACGAAGCTCTTCTATCTCTTGATTTTGTCGCTTCAATAAGGCTGCATCTGTCAAAATCTGCGATAGATTTGACCATTAGTGATGCGGTTAGAAGTTTCCGTATGAGATGCTATAATCCTAAACTAATTAGCACAACAAAGTGTTGAATATACTACCCAAGAAGAAACATACCTCATTCACTTGAGCACAATTAGTGATGCGCTTAGCTCTGCTAGCAAATTGAAGGGTTCCCTTTGTTTCTTCAATGTGTACCTAAATGCATCCACAACATATTATAGTTATAAAATATACAACATTCAATTATGCTGCTAAACTAAATTATATTACCACAGGAGGAAATAATATGATACCTCTTCTGGTGCTATAGTGCATATAATTGAAGTTTTGGCATTGCCTCCAAGGGCAGGTTGAAGTATACGGGTGAGCTTACTATCGCGATAAGGAATGTGACCCCTGCACAGAAGCTATCATTAGAAAAAACTGTTTACATTCAGCTAGAAATGATTTGCTAAAAGCTAAATAAATACCTGTTTTTTGCGCCATCACTAAGTTTATTAATTACATTACCAAGAATCATTAAGCTCTTGTTTATGTACTTTCCTTCCTTCAGACGTACTCCGCCAGCTCCAGTTTTAGCAATCCGTTCAGAACCAGCTAAATCTACCAAATTCTGCACCCATCAATTAAAATTTAAAGACAAACCCTCATAGAGTCAGAAAGTAAATAATTAAGATATTGCAAAGCATAAGAGAACAAATCATCTGGAACTGTTTGTCAACTATGATAGAGAATGGCAGAAAGAATACGAACCAAGACTGAGACACGAATAGCATCGGTACTTGAACTAGTGTCCTTCGCGTGGCTTTCAATTACCTAAACTCATAAGATACAGATACTGCTACTTAGGAGTACTTCTAATATTTAATTGGAGCTCTACATAGAAAAGTATAATATCGACATACCATTCTGAATATTGTGTGAGATCTACTACTCCGAGCATTCATATTTGTTTCTCCAAAGTGCCTATTAACTGTAAGAAACATTTTGCCAGAGACATGTTAGTGACAAACATTCAAGTGAAGGAGCACACAAGAACAGAAAACCGTGTTTTTCAAGTTTTGGTTTCAAAGTGCAAACCTTCTCCGGATTCAATGAGCTTCAACACCTGTTCAGCATTACTGACAATTTCCTCCCTGAGGCCAGCAACAAATATGCCACGCTAAACACGAAAAAAAATCAGTTAATTCAGTTCACTTAAAAGAAGCTAAATTTGTCAAAAGGGTCAGTAGCCAACCTCCAAACTCTCATGAATCTGCAATTTCTGATTCTCTACTGCAAAAAGGTCGTTAATTTCCTCATTGTACAATTCCATGTAGGATACTCGAATCAGAAACTCCCGGTGGGACATCTGAAAACATAAAGTAGCATCAAATTCAATGCAGTAAACATCAAATTTCAAATTAAGAAAACATAAATAGCTCATTACCATCTGGATTCTGTCAAAGACATCTCTAACGGCTCGATGAATGATACCCGGATCTGTTTCTGAACCATTCATGGTGAAAGTCTTCCCACTGCTGGTCTGCCCATAAGCAAACGCAGTTCCTGCAAATATCAACACAAACATCAAATTAAACGCAAAACACCATCGAAACGGAGCAAATAAAGATTCCATTTTTTCCACATACCATTGAATCCTTCAAGTGCGGCATGAATAATGTCCTTGGTGAGCAGCTCATAAACCCTAGAATTCGTACAGCCTTCATCGAACACATGATCTGCAAACAACAAAACCCCACTTCTCACAGCCAAATATCACCGAAACCAAAACAAATCAAATCAGGATCGATTTGCGAAATATCATGCTCTTGCTTACCGAAAGCGTAGGAGACGCCGGAGATCGGCGTGCCGTGAGGCTTGTGGAGCGAAATGCGGTTGTCGTCGACCTTCCAGAAAGTTCCGGTGGAGGAATCGTGAGGTACCGGAGGCCTCACTCGAACCGCGACGCAGATCTTCTCCATTGGAGCAGTCGATTTTGTTTCTCTCTGAGAGTCTGAGAGGGACTGATGGAGTTCAATTTCCGCAGGCGGCAAATGCTCTCTGCTTTGTGGAGCAGTTCTGATTTGAATTTCGTTCGATTTACGACAATGCCCTTTATTGATATTTTTGAGTCCAGATTTCAACGGTAGGATGACGAACCGAAAAATAAAAAATAATTTTAAAGGTTGCTCCATGCTGAAGAGCCCATACAACTTTCCTCTCTCTAGTTTGAAGCCCAAATCCAAAAAAAAATTTAAAGCCCAAAGGTTGGCCTTTTGTGGGTTTCATCTGTATACGGGGTATGCAGCAGTTTTTCACACTGGGAAGTGTTATCCATACACCTATTTTTACCTTTCATACACTCTGTTAGTTTATATCCTTTAATCTTTTTCAATTCATTCGATCCGAATGCCAAAAATTGAGAAGAGTGTGTGTAAGGTGAAAAAATGTGTGGATAGTACCACCCTTTCACAATGAAATCCAACCCCTATGTGTGACAGTGTGAGTCCCTCTCTCATTGTTAGAGACTACTCTATTCTATACTTAGGTTTGTATATCAGCTCAAAATAGCTCAAGTTTGTATTGGGTTTAGCTCGTGTTTGGCTTGTCTAAGTTTTAAACCAAGTCAATTTTATGTTCGGCTTGATAAGAGCAAGCTTGAATATTGGTATGTTCAACTTAATTATAAAGCTCACGAGTAGGGATGACAATTTAACTCTTTAAATTTGGTCCCCGCCGGTAACCGACCCGAATGGTTAAGTTTCTGGGATTAAATTTTGGGTATTTTACAGTTATGGGTAACCGTTGGATAAATTGTTTGGTTTCGAGTTTGATCATGATTATTAGTGTATCTGCCCTGAACCTGTACCCAAAACCGCCCTGTTTTTATTTTTTAATAAAAAAATATAATTATTTATTATATGGGAAAACGAATTATCAATAACCATGCCAGTAATTATATGCATTATATCATTAATGCTCATCAATAATATAAATATACATTCTTGATAATATGAATATTTAATATTATTAAATTATATACATTATATCAGTTCAATCAATAATAGTAGTCTATTTAATCCCCTTTTTATTTTTGAAACAAAAAAAAAATCCCGTTTTATTTAAAATTCACTATTTAATCAATAAGAAATTGTAAGATTGACTGCAAAAGAGAAAAAGGAAGAAAGTAGCTAGGAAGAAGGAAGAAGGAAAGAGACTGAATATATATGGGATATAATCTGGTTTCTTTTTTCAGGTGACGATTCACATGATTATCCAAACTATGAGCTGCAAATCCAAAAATATATCCATGCACGACGCATACTTTGCATAAGAAGTCAAAAGAAAATTTACTTTCACCAACTTTTTGTTTTGGTTATTACCAACTATTTATGCATGTGTTAATTAAGTTGTTAACATCTAAGAACAGTATAATATATTGTTTGATACGTAACTTAGTTGTGACAACTTGCAAATTTAAATGAAGAAAGTGTCAAGAAAGAGGCATACAACGGAGACGGCAGATACAGTGCTCTTCCACCATTTTTGGAGTTTGAAGGAATAATGTATCAAAGTAGTGATTAATGATCAACTAAACATGCATTAGAGAGTGTTGATTATATACTCGTTTGGAAGTGCTTTTAAAATAACTGAAAACGTTTTTGGAACCAATTCTTAATAAAAATGTAAGTGAATAATGAAAAAACACTTGAAGCGCTTCCTGCAAGAAGCGCTTCAAGTGTTTTTGGAACTCAAAAATATTTTTTCTAAAAACGCTTTCAGTCATTTTAAAAGCACTTTCAAACGAGTCATATCTGACACACCCCGACCCGAATATCCAGGTGGACACCGGATATCGAGGCGTGTTGACCATCACTCCGGAGGAGTGACGAAGTCATGACGTGGAAAAGAAATAAGAATTTGAATAAAAGTTGAAAATTTAAAAGTAAGAAAGGAAATCAAAGAGTGCGCAGTGTGGGATTGAACCTTTATTACAACTAAGTGTCAGAGCAAGGAAGCGCAGTAAAGGAAATAATATTCTCATCATGTAAGATGGATATCAAGAACACAAAAATACTCTTTCGTACATTAACTGAAATGAGAGTTAGCAGGTGCCACAAGTTCTCGTCAGCCAAGCTTAGTCTCTAAGTCTTGGAGGGGCGAAAAACACAAGAAGGGTGAGTGGGCCAAAAGTAAAGTTTAATAAAACTTTTCCTGAGTTTCGGAGAATAGTAACCCCTCGCTGTAAAACCCTTAGTAATTTCCAAAATACTTCTTTAATAACAATAATAAAATATGTAAACCAAGTGTTGGGAACAACGCCCCAAAAAAGATACGGGTAATCAATAATCAACAGCATAATATAAATCAGTTTACTTATCAGATAAATACAAGCACATGAGTTCATGAAGAAAGTAGCCACATGAACAGGTTGGGTGTTATAATTACGCTCTAGTACTACATACACGTGAAGCTGACGCTAAGCGCGTCACAACGAGTTCTAGCTGCCAAGGCAACTAGAACAGGCTGACACCTGCGATGGATCCAAAGTGAGCGTGTCGGTGCAATGTGAACATACACGTGAAGCTAGTCCTGGCCCGGACAGTACTAACACCGTGCAAGTATGCATGATAAGTAAATAATCACAAGTGTATAGCCATGCCAATATTAAGTTTCTAAAACTCACATAAAGATATTTAATCAAACATTTAAACATTTCATAAATCATGGCATGCTATACTATAGGTTATAACACAATTTAAAACACATAATATAATATAAGTTTGAAAGAAAACGGCCCACTCACTGGTAAGTTGCCGGATCGTAGCCGCTGTACCTAGCCTGGCCTTGGTACTCCTCGGGATAGGTCTCACCTATATGGGAAATCACTATACTAATCATTATACAAGTCAAATCCAATTTATACTAAGGAAAAGACTTGAAATCCCCTTTGTTTGCTCATTACAGGACTTAAAATTGTCGAAAAAGTGGTCCATGAGCCGCCACGGGGTTGCACGGAGCCTCACGCGCGGCTCACGCGATGGCTGGAAATCGGCAACACGCGCCGTTAACTTTAACAGAATATTCTAACGGCGTTGCGGAATATTCTGTCGCCGTTAGAGAATATTCCATCAAGGCGTTAGTTAGAAACATAATATACCTTTGAAATATTCTTCGGTCCAACTGGATCTGATGACGTCAGGACCGGGTTGGCTAACGTCAAAATCAGATTTGCTGATGTCAGCTCGTCGGTCACCTCTGCAATTCTCGGCCGCCGCCGGCCGCCGTCTGCCGTCTGCCGGTCGGAGTTTTGCCGGAATATGGAAAAATCGCCGGAATTTTCAACAAAACACAATTTCTTCAAATCACAACCATTTTTCACGCACCAAATATCAAAATGTAGCTAGGAACAAGAGGAACTCAAATTTACCTAGAAAAACCTCAAAAGGTGGCCAGAGATGGCCGGAAAAAGCCTCGAAATTCTCGGCGAAATTTGAACGTCGTCGATACCGAGGCTAACCTTGCATGCAAGTCCTGGAATGTGGTCTAGGGCTCACGAGGAGTCTTTTGGCAGTAAGGGTAGGCTCGATCGAGGTCTAGATTCGACGAAACCTCGTCGGAAAACTTGAAGCTCGTCGGAAAATTCTGGGTTCAAGCTTCTGGGTTAAGCTAGAGTTCCTGGTTTGGTTTTGGTGATGATGATGAGCTAAAGGAACTATGGTGATGATGGTTGCTCGAAGATTTTCAAAAAATGGTGATGGAGGTGGTCTCGGCCATAAGGGTGTGAGGTAGGTTTGTGTGTGTGTGTGTGTGTTTGCTGAGTTTACAGAGCACGGGAAAGACAAGGACAGTGGCAAACAAGGAGGACAAAATTAGGTTTGAGTTGTGTGGGTGCAATCCCACAACGGATGCAAACTAATTTAAAGAGCAAGAAAAATGTTAAACAATTGCATGCAGCTCAGAAGCATGCAAGCCATTGCAGTATGAAATTTTCAGAGGGTGTAGAGTACCTTGGTTTGTGAGAAAACCATGGGAACAATCCACAGAAACCACAACACAAAGAAGTGCAAATTACCAAAATGCCCTCACTCATAACTTGTCCGTTACAAGTCCGAATGACGTCCCGTTTGTGCTCACGGGTTCGTAGTGAAGAACACTAAACATAAATCACAAGAAAGGTACGAAATTATGATAAGAAAGTCGAATGTCCACATAGGACTCACTTAGCCCATCAGAGGTATTTTCGTAAATTTACAACATCGAGAAATAAAATACAATATACTTAGGGACGAGACGTAACAATATCTCTTTTTCTTTTTTTTTTTGTGGTTGAATAATCAAATCGGTCGACGTAGGGGGTTGCTTTTTCCTTTTATTTGTTTTTTAATTTTCTCTCCGGAATGGTATATGCTTTGGTGATTTGATGGGGTCTACAAATCCATTCCTTGCATCTGGATTGAAAGAGCCCCATCCACTACAAGATTAATTGCATGCATTATAAGGTCGACGTATATTTTGTACATGCACCTTTTCTTTATCCATCAACCATATATATATAGCTATTTCCATGGTAGCTACCTAACTCTCTTGACTACATTTTCCAACTTCCAATGGCTTGGGAATTCCATATTAGGTTTAAATTATTTATATTTATATGTTTTTTGTCTGAATAATATTTATGTTTTTTATGAAGAGAAATTACTGCTAATATATATATATATATATATATATATATGGTACATGTGTATTACACATGAGTGCTCATGCATGCGCTAATCAGTTATTAACTTAATACAGTGTTAACCACTTGTATGGTTCACTTCACAATATTTCTCATAATTTGAACCAATTATTTTTTAGGTTAACATTTGAAGATCATCCGTGCAAAGTTTACTCAAATCAAAAGCCGTGTTTAGTTATCTAACTTTGACTTGATAATAAGACAAACACAATGTTGTTGATAAATAATAAAATGTTCACAATAATAATTAAAACGCTAAATGATTTATGTTTTTAATGAATCTTTGCAATAATAATTTATGAATGAAACCTAAAAAAATGAACAATTCAATTATAAAATTACTTTGTAGAACAAATCTAAATAAATAATTACCGCTATCTTAAATTACTAACTAATTAGCATTTAACAATTACGGATGTCTACTGGCGAGTTAGAAAAATCACAGCCTCTTGTTTGCGAAACAAAACTAACCACAGAAACATTAGCATGTCGATCGCATCAATTAGGCAGCTGCGGTGGTTGCCGCTTTGCCAACAAGTAATGGGACAAAGTTAAAGTAGTAAATCATGCGCTAGCTAAAGCAAAGCAAAATGTGAGATATATGGATGGAAATGCATGTGTTTGGAGAATTGAGAATCTTCCATACTATTCCTCCTTCGATATTAATCTCTTTTTTTTCCAATTAACGTATAGTGTTGCACTAGCTTTTCCATGGAATGGACATCTTTAGAAGAGCCTAATATATACCACACATATATACATGATATATACCATAAACAATACATATGTACCAAGAGAAATAATTATTAGAGGAGACTGGAACCCTAATTAGATTAAATGTGGCGGTTGGTTCTAATCCAATCGTTAAGAACCAAGTATTACATCTAAAAAGCTCGAGCTAGCTATAGCTGTAAAGAATAAGATCAAAGATTAATTTTCCATTCTTAATTGCCCTAAAATAAAGGATATTGCACCCAAACATAGTACTGATAACATAATTTAATATCTTAGGGCTTGGACCTTACAAGCGTTGTAGTTGGTTATGATGATGGGTCGGAATTAGGGGATTCCAGTACTATAATACAAATTACAATATATAATTATGTGGGAGAATTTGAATGCGGGCCTTAGCTATCAATGTTTTTTGACTAAAACTTTAATGATTTTTCAGTTTTTGATCAAACTCAAAGTCTCTGACAGTCAGTTATTGTATTTTTTAACTTAAAAATGAAATTTTTAGTTGCTTATATTAATGAAATTTTAAATAAAACTCATGATTTGTGGGAGTGAAATATGAAAATTAAGATAAATTATACTCCCCACTCCGTGGAAGAAAATTCAAAATCAATCGAAAATCATGTTTTGCCATAAAAAGTATGTATGGGTACATTCTTCAAAACTACAAAAAAAAAAGAAAAAAAAAGAAGATACTAGGCTTAATAACATTAATAAATTTCTTCGAATAAATTTGATATGGATACATTCTCAAATCATCAAAAAAGAATGTACCCATATAAGTTAAAAAATGGATTAAAAAAAGTTAATGGATTTAATATTAAAAAATGGGTACATTTTACATTTAAAAATAATTAGTACATTTTACATATAATAAATTGATATATTTAAGAATGATTACATTTAAGATTAAAAAAACTGAAAAACTATATGAATGGGTACATTTAAGATTAAAAAATTGAAAATCTTTTTATATAAAATTAATGACTACAAACTTATTTTAATTTTAACTTTTTGTTTGTATTTTGGAAATGATTTAAATTGAAAATTAATTAGGAGATTAATGAAGGTGTGAGTATTAAAACCCTAAATCAATTACCAATTTTTATTTTAAAAATTTTTGTAACTGACACTACCAAAAACGTGAGCATTAGAGGCAGATCATTAGGGGCGGAATAGTGGAACCGTCTCTATTAATTGTGGTTAAGGGCGGATTTAATTAGGGACGCAATTAATGTATTATAGAGGCGGATTTATTTGCCCTAATTAATTGTGGGATATTGTTACATCCCGTCTCGGAAAATATTAGTATTTTATTCCCGAAAGTGGGAAATGACGAAAATGCCCTTGGTTGACCTTTCGGTTGACTTTTGCGTCGTAACTCGTACAACCTTTCCCTTTATATTTTATTGTTGTGCTCTTCGTTACGAACGTGTGGACGTGAACGAGACGTCATTCGGAGTCCGAGCGAATATTTTACGGACGTTGGATTACCGACGTTTCCCGTAATTCAATTGTGGACTGTTTGGGCAGTTGGGCTGGGGCCTAACCTTTCTGTTGGCCCATATGGCCTTGTCTCCCTGTCTGTTTGACTAAACCTTTCCCATGCTCTCTTTCTCTGCAAACTCACACAACCTCCATTCTTTCTCCCGTGGCTCTCTTCCTCCTCCCCAAGCCATTTTCATGGCAAACCAACCTTTACAAATCAAACCATCATCTGTACCAACCTCAAATCTCCCAGACAGAACCCAGAAAGCCAATATTAGCCCCGGCTTGAATTCCTTAGAACTCCGGCGAAGCCCCCGTGCTTTTCCCGTCGAGTTCCTAAGTGAAATCGACCTCGGTGGCTCTCAATCTAGCCACCATTCACCTCCTCGAGGTCCCTAGGACTGGAATCAAGCTCGGCATGGCTTAAAATGGCCTGGGATCACTGTTCTAGAATCGGCCTCTTTGCACCCGTGGCTTCTTCTCAATTTTCCGGCCACTTCTGGCCAGATTTTAGCCCCCAAATTGGTAAATTCTTGTTCTCCTTGTTCCCAGCTTCATTTTGGTACTTGAATTGTGCAATTTGGCCTTGAAACGAGTGAGATACATCGAGTTGTAGGTTTTCGGCCATTTTTCCGAGTTTCCGGCGACGGCGACCGAAAAATCGGCAGGGATGACCGGCGCTGACGTCAACGATGACGTCAGCAACCGGTCCAGAATGGGCTGACGTCAGCATTGACCGTTGACCGGCGCGTGCGGCGCGTGGCGGCGCGTGGGACCTCACAGCCGCGTGTGGCAGCGCGTGAGGCCATTTGACAGCGTGTGGCGGCTTGTGCGGCGGCGCACGGTGGCCCACGGCGGCAGTTTTGGGTTTTCCGACCCCGTAACTCCGTTTTCTTCTTATTTTCGAATACTTTATTAATTGTGGGTGTTCTAAAATAGGTTTGGCGACCCGTGGAGTACGGAGAGCGTGCAATTGGGCTATTCCGGCAAAGGTTTATGTGAGTGGGCCCCTTCCTTATTAAATTAAATATTTTATGTG
Source organism: Gillenia trifoliata (assembly GCA_018257905.1). NCBI lineage: Eukaryota > Viridiplantae > Streptophyta > Magnoliopsida > Rosales > Rosaceae > Gillenia > Gillenia trifoliata. Next base: position 5,470,452 of record CM031087.1, read on the forward strand.
CTTGGAAAATTATTATTAGGCTATGCCTACGTTTTTAAATGACATTTATCATGTTATATTAGTGAACTTTAGTGTTATATTTTATACTTGGTTCACTAGTATGTGACTCGGCTATATTTTATTGGGTTTTGGAAATTAATATTATTATGCCTATGCTTTTAAATGTGATTTATACTTATACGTAGTGAACTTGATTTATATTTATACTTGGTGAACCTTGGGTTTAGTATTTATATCGTATCTTGATTCACTTAGTATGTTATTTAAATTGGTATTTTATGTACCTTAGTAACTTTGGTATATTATTGGTATTCCGGATATGGCATCTGTGAATAACTAATTATATGTTTACTTTGAAGTTTATTTTAGAAAGGAAATTACCCCACCTTATTTTATTTAGAATTATTCTGTGGTATGTTTTTTTTTTACACGCTCAATTAGGAATGCTTACACGGTGTCAGTAGTACTGTCTGGGGCCAAGACCAGCTTCACGTGGATGTTCACACGCACCGACATGCTCACTTTGGATCCATCGTAGGTGCCAGCCTGTTCTAGGTCGCCTTGGCGACTCGAACTCGTTGTGATGCGCTTAGCGTCAGCTTCACGTGTATGTAGTACATAAGCGTAACATTATTCATACACTCAGCCTGTTCATGACAGAATACCTTTGTATGAACTCGTGTGTCTGTCATACCTATCGAGCGTATACCTTACTGATTTATATTGTGAATTTTAATATCGGATTTCACTGATGCCACGGAGGCTTCTATTTGATTTACGGGTTTCCCATACTATTTTATTATACGGACTTCTGGTAAAGTATTTTTATACTAAGTTGTGGCTTTCTGCCCGTTTTGGACGGTAAGTACATTTCCATACTTACACTGATTTTCTATCTACTATTGTAGTAGGTTTTCCAGAAAGGTTTTCCAGAACTATTACTTGATTTTGACGGCGAGGGGTTACTATTTTCAGAAAAGAAAGGTTTTACAAAATAATTACTTATGGCCCACTCACCTTTCTGTTTTTGCGCCCCTCCAGGATAAGTGCTTGGAGCTGTCGACATTGAGACGCGGTGGTATGACAACGTAGGGAATTCTTGTATTTGTAATCATACTGTATTCTCCTACTCTACTCCACAATTATTATTTTATTATTTCTTTCCGCCCGCACACTTTCGTGCACTCTGACCTTCATTTAATTCAATTTGCTTAAATTATTTCATAAATTCTTCTAAATGGCTTTCGTCACCCCACGTGGTGTCAGCGAGCACACTCAACTTTTGGGTGTCCACCTATATATCCGGGTCTGGGTGTGTCAAATATTAGAGGCGGAATTATCCGTCCCAAATGTATATTTTTATTAAAAAATTTTGTGTATTTTTAATTTAGCAAAATATAAAACAATTATTTATTTTCAAAACCCTAGGTCATATCTATTTTCTCTTTCTCCTCTCGCTTTAAATTTCTTTTCATGTGCCACTTTCTCAATCACGTTCATTCACTTTCACAACCATAATTTTTCTCCTCTCTCTTCAATCCATTTTCCTTCATTCATCAATCTCCTATCCTCTCCTTTTCTCTCTTTTTCTTTTGTTCTTCATTTCTCCTTTCTTTCTTAGTTCGAGTCATTTGGTGGATTGAATTGAAGATCGAAAGGTGATTAGGGTTTTCAAAATTTGGGGAATTTGATTGAATTCTGAGTTTCTTATTTCTTTCCTCTTGTTCTACAACCTCTCTCCAGGTAACAAGTTTCACTATTTCTTCTTTGCCAATTTATTTATATTTATTTTTTGAAATATATTTTGTAAGTTATTTATGAAAAGGATGGATTGTTATGAAATTAGTGGTGCCAATTTGAGTGTGAATTTTTTCTTTTGTCTTGTGTTTTGCAGTTTTTGTCGTGTTTCTACAGGGATGATGAAAGACTCAAAGATCTGCACCAATTGTGTGTTAAGTCTTCATTAGATTTAGGGTTTAGGTTTTCTTTGAGGTCCGTCTAATGTAACTTGTACTTTTTTCTTAATACTCATGTATCATTCATCGATCATTTGTATACTTTGTATCTAATCAATGGAAATTTGAATTTTTTATTTATTTGCTTGTTTCATCTAGGCTCATGTTAGTATTAATTCTTAAAGAATAAATATATTTTTTTCATCAAAAAGTAAAAATATGCTTTAAATTATTTATGATTGATTGAAAATCAATTAATTAATTATTTATGGTGGATTAAAAATGAATTAATTGAAACAGTTCCTAAAAATACATGAATGATTTATGCAAATGCAATGATTTATATATATATATATATATACATTTTTTTAATAATACAATAGAGGCGGATGATTTAGCCTTTAACATATTAAATGCCTACGTGGATTTAAACTAATAGGGGCGGTTTAAGGTTTTTTTCGCCCCTAATGACTTTTAGTGACGCCATTTATTGCAGCGCAAGTCTGTTCTGCCACTAGCTCATAGTATTAAAGGCAATTTAGCCTATTTTTCCTCCCCTAATTACATTTTTAGGGGCAAATCTAATTGCCACTAATACTTTCTAAGTTAGTAGCGTGACATGTAATTTTTTTTTTGGGTCAAATAACTGACATGTAAATCTATTAATACAATGTCAGGACTTCGAACAAAACCTGAAAACCGATATGATCCCAGTTAAAGAACATTAGTAGCTAGGGACCGAATACTAGTTTTTCCTGATTATATATTATGGAATTTAAGATACATTCCGCATCCAATCCAAATTCTTTTTTTCCAAACTTACTGATTTGATTTTGATATGCGTCAAAGTAACAAATATTTGGCTCGAAATCGGTTTTTTCTATCTAATCTGCACTCCTAAGTATAACAGTTGATAAGGAACCAAAATAGTCTCTTAATTACAAGTGTACTCCTTATATATTAGGGTTATTTTGCGGTGTGTGAGAGTGATGGCTTTGAAGTTTTGAACTATAATATTCTCCGTCTGCCCTAATCTAATGAGAACAGACCAATGCATTGTTCCCCCCACCCTTTATTTCTAGCATTCTATTTGGTAAGTCCATGTGTCCTGTGTTGCATAACCTAGATACCAACTTTTTTCTTTAATTTTTTTCGTACAGTTTTCAGCTGGTAAAAGATAATGCATGTGTATGGATAGTGGAAGATAATGCTGCGCACATGTTGTGCATAAGACATGTCAATTAAGAGTATATGTATCAATTGACAATTAATCTTAAATTATATACGAATTAATGATTTATTTGTCCATATATATATCAATCACACTACTAGTCAATTGATCAATTGGCATTCAAAATTTGAGATTCATCTAGGACATGGTCAGTCCTGGTCATTATATACTGTAGTATGTGATATTGCGTACCTTGCAGCAAAAAAGACAGGCGAATTAGTTTATTATATCTTTGTTTTATTGATTAACGTTTACGGTTGGACACCATAATTAATATCTTATGAACGTAAATTACAATATTAATATACAAATTAACAAGATGAGTATATTAATAACACCACTTGAAGCAGTAACAATTTCATTGAAAAATTACTCATTGGATTGGAAGACAGATAGAGTACGTAGTTAATCATCATTTGTTATGGGTCCGACTTACTCTTTAGGTGTTGGTCTTTTTAGGGTTTGTTCACGACAAGACGTATACCATGAATAATTGTTAATCGCATTTGCTGCAAATTTGTACATATTATAGCATGACATGGAGATGAATAACCAAACTATATATAGCTTGCTAGCTAGCTAGCATCAAGTTTAAAGTAACATAGAACATTAGATGATTTAAATAACAAAATTAAAGAAAAGAAAGAAAAAAAAGGAGGTCTTCAACATGCAAGACCAAAAAGCTGTTGGCTGTGACTCTCGAATCTTTATATAGACCAACAACGTGAAACAAACATGCAGAGCTACCTGCTACCAATCCTTTTGAAAAAGGCAAAAACAAGAGCCTCAAGTTCACTACGTAAATATTCCTCAATACAAATATTTACACGAAGCGCCAAGCGCGATCGAGCATGCATGGTGATGAAGCTAAAATGCCTAGGAGGGGGAGGACACTGGGCTGGATCTATCATCATTAAATTCTCCATACAGATAGAGGCGCTTATTAAATATTGACGAAAAAACCTTGTATTCATTCGTTCCATACAATATCTCTCTCACGTGTAAACATGGTCACTTGCTACTCGCAGTACGTACAAAGCTACTAAAAATAAAGCCTCCCCCCCGATGGACAACAGGAGCCCAAAAGTAAAAGTAAAACCTAAAAGACAAACTATCATTTTCACTGAGCATGCATGCAGCCTAGCTAATGTACCCCACAGAACCTTACCACTCTTTAACATTCCTCTAATTAATATTCATTAAAGCTTATTAATGATGATGATCATTTTGTTAATTTCGGGATTTTATATAAATAGATTATACGTGGAAATATTTAATAATTATTGTGAGTACTGCATCTGCATGGAATCAAAATCCGGTTTAAATCCGAAAGTCTTGCACGTAGAGCTAAGGACTCGGATGTCAACCGGTCATTTTCTCCCCATATTACGTGACACTTTTGAGCAGCAAGCCCCAACCGGTTCTTCAGCTCCAGATTCTCTACTTTCAACCGGTCCATCTCGTTCGTCATGTCCTCTAAATGCCTCTTCTTTCTCCATCTGGACCGCCGGGCTGACTCGCGGTTCGACGTCATCCGCCTACGCTTCCTCTCGTCAACTGTATAGACCTCCCGGTTCGACCCCTCTGAGCTTGGGGAGGCCGAGTTCCCTGCTTGAAGCAAGGACAGTAGCTCCTGAATTTCGGCTGTTGTGAGCTCGGTTTCTTGAACCGCACACTCGAAGCCGGCCATGTGGGCCGGTTCCTGGGTGAAAAACATGGCTGAGTAACTTTTGATCATTTGAGTGAAGGGGGGGGGAGGGAAGGAGGAGAAAAGGGAAGGAACGAAGAGGAGGGGCAGAGTATTTATAATCGAAGGAAAGAGACACATGGGGTCCACCTATGCAAAAGTTTTGGAGGAGTGAGGGTAATTTTGTCCATAAAAAAGTATGTGTTAACAATGAACTAGGGTTTCTTTTTATTTTTTTCATTTTTTAATATTATATTTTTGGGTTGGTGTAGTGCCATTACGTGCACAACTTTTGTATAAAGGGTGAATGGTAATGGTGGTGTGTGGTGGTAGGGTTTCTGCTTTGCTCAGGAGAGATGGTGGGCTCCAACACAAGATTAGGCTGCTTTAGCTTAATCACGAAGAATCAAACAAAAATGTATAAAAACAACAGATTATCTTAAAGTTTAGCCAAATTACGCCAAAGACGTATGGAATACGCAATTGAGAAGTTGATGGTCTAATTCTCTCAATAGTGGCGCGTGTTTGAAAATTGTTCAAAAATATACGTCGAATTATCTTAGATTGATACTTTGTAAGAATAAAAAATCAAGATCTTCGATCTCATGATCATGTATATGTGTTTAAAAGGATGAACGTCTCAATAAAATCACATATGATGATATTTTTTTTTATATTTTTTTTATCTTATTTATGGACAGAGTCACACATTTGACTATTAACGGTATATAAGCCTTTGAGCTTCGTTTTTAAGTTGTAAGTGTCAAATCTTGCTTCTCAAGTGATTAATATCTAAGACTAGAATTCTAATGTTTAAGCTTTAAATGGTGATACTACACCTAAAAACAATCAATCGTGTCAACAAATGAGATCAAATCTCTAAGAAAAATAGAGTAGAAAGAGATTTTCTCAGCAGGGTCGTTTTTTAACTATCATATTCAAATAATAAATGCATATAATCCCCAACTCACCATAATTAATTTCTACGTGAGATGAATTAGTAAGCCTTGTAAGAATACTTCATTTGAAAAAGATCGTGTAACTAAAATAGTTAATAGCGTTTATTTTTAAATTTTACAGGCAAGGTCGTGTGTTCAAATCCATCATTCTCCATTATACTTGTATCATAAAAGTATATTGTCACATTATTCTTTTGTTCCTAGAACATGGCGTTTCTAATAAAATACTCACATACAAATTAAGATTTAGTGCAAAAGGAATCAAGGCAGTTTTCTTAGTTAGCATTCTTGGACGTTTTCTCAGTTGGCCGTTTTGGAAAAGGGGTTTGGCTCTGATCAGTAAATCCAGACCAAAAGATAAGTGGAGCCTAACATGCACACGTTCTCTGCTGCGTTTGAAGCTTTAATTAACCTGTAAAAATACAATCTAATGAAATGTTAATTATTAAATTAAGCTTAATTACTGATCAGGTTTGTCTCCCTTTTAGTGTGCCTCATCAAAATTGGTAAATCCAAAGTAGGGTTCATGTGCTGTGCTACACAGTTTTGAAACCTGATCGATTCCCTCTATTTTTTTTTAACTGTGTTTAATATAAAATTATGGTCTGGTTTGTCTTTCTTTCGATTGTTAATTAATCTCTGCATCCCTGTAGTTTAGTGAAGAGATGTTTCATAGGATTCAGCATTACGGAATCTGTATATTTCGTATATATAATATATGGTCTAAAGTTAACCAAATATATAATATATCCTTTTGCCTCGGAAGATAAATGCATGCATCCGCCATTGCTTTAACTCTCGGGAGCTAAGGACAACTAGACAAAGTGGCACGTGAGTTTCATCTTGCCCCGAAGATAAATTTATGGATCCGCCATTGTCCAAAACGCGTATGTTGTTGCCACAAGAGTATTACAGTAATTACAATCGGCTACATTAGCATCCCTCATCTAAAAGCGGCCTAAAAGAATAGAACTCTAAAGCATACAACTGCTAGGACTAGCTAGGTCATGATCACAAATCAAACAAGGCATACAGGGAAAGAAACTCTAGCCATTCAAAGTGCTTCCACTCTCCAATATATTTTATATATATATATATATATATATATAGCTAGAGCTTCTTGTTCACTGAACCTGGAAAAAGTACATTGGTAGTGAAGATGCTGTTTAGTTTTGTAAAGGAAATGGAAAAAAAGTTTACAATACAATTTACAAACAGCACTTAACCAGCGCCACCAGAGGTGCACACGAACAGCAAGACGAGTCTCCACGTACAATTGAATTACAATCTTTACATTTATCGCAGACGGCAAAACGTCTCTGCTCGTCTCATGTTTTCCTGTTGCTGGTGTATACACTCGTTTCTGATATTCCATTGCCGGTGAGAAGTATGCCTTACAAGGTCACTGGAGGAGTACCCTGAGTTTCATAAACGAGAGGACTAAATTTTACAATGTCACTGCAGGTTTTTTTGTTTTGTTTTAATATTTATTTACACAAATTACGATTACCCAAAAGTATTCAGTAGGAACCGGGAACAACAAACTCACCTTAAAGAGAAGGTCGTATGCAATCTGTTCCCAGGGTAAGGAGATGGACATTAAGCAGCATTTGAGAGGTACCATCTCATCATCAAAACTATGGGTAGAAGAAGCAGCTGCATAAGCATTCTTCGCAGCTACAGATGCAACAGAAGCTGCTTTACGAACAATGGAGCCAATTCCGAATCCTCTCTTGGATATAACAGGTGAAAAAGGACCTGGATCTTGTTGGCTTTGATCTGAGAACATAACATCTACTTTCAGTATTTGACACAAATGTTCACATCATAGGATCAATTATTTGATGATAGTAACACCTTTGTCAAAAAAACAGTGCACATCCAGCCGATCGATGTCAATGAAGATTTTTTTTCTTTTATCCCATGAAGGTAATAATAGTTTACATTTTACAGTAACATTTCCTCTAGAACACTAAAGAACAATAAATAAAGTAGAAAACTTTATACCATCACTAAATTAAAAAGAAAAAATTTCATACCTGCAACACCGGAAACAGCAACTTCAACTTCCCCACGCCCTCCGGGACCTTTCATGTAAAGTTTGTCTGTTTTGCCAGGGGACTGACCAAGAAGGTTCCCAAATCGAGACTTGCCAGCTGTGAGAGTGAGACAGAGAGATGACTGACTAAATAAAATGGCATTCCCAAAAATATTTAATGCATTGTTCAAACTATATAGTGGTTGTTTGGGTGGAACCCACTGTTAATGGACTAATTTTGAATCAAACTGGTTTATAAGATGAAAGTCGATAAAGAATCAGGTCTAAATGAAAGAGCAAAATTTTAGTGAGTTGATCCAAATGAGCAATACTTTTACACATTGCATCTAAAGTGAACATGTTTTAAAAAAACTCTGTATAATCAGTGAATGAAAAACACTTTATACTCCATCCAACTTAAACCAGAGAACATACGAAGCCATCCAACAGTTGCAGGAAAAAATGGAAACTGTATCTAGTGGTACAAAGAACAAAGATAAATTCATGTCATGGGATTTTTAGTGAAAGCCAAAAGCAAACAACGACATAAAGTCATATGTAGGAAACGTTACCATCATATGCATCTCGAACCATTTGATAGCTGACGAATCCTGAAAAAAGAGTCAGCTGCAATCATGACACCAGAAAATCAGCGTGTTTACAGAGTAGTCCTTGAAGCAACGACATGCGTGGGACATTCACCTATATCTCATCTCTAATAGTAGTTCTGGCATGTGAAACAGAGATTTAGAAAGAAACCTTAGTATTTTTTGTCTTTGCAGAATTAGTCTCAACCCTCAAAGAGGAACTATCACTAGAACTGCCATCATCAGACTCCTTTACCCTCGGAAATGCTGCCCCATCATGTGCATTGAGAATTACGCAGTAGCAATGGTCTGTTTCAGTCAAGACCTGGAAAAACAGAAAATAAACTCATTTCTTACAGCATCGTACAATGTAGATATGTCAGAAAGCAAAGTGAAAGACTTGCACAAAAGGTTAGTCAAATTCTGAGAGATGTGAGATTTAAAGAAGCATGATTGCAAGGTTTCTATATAATAACAGTTATATGTTATCCTCTTGTTAAGCCGGCAAGAGTGTAGTTGATCATTACATTTAACTGATGTGGCAAGAACATTATCAAATTAACAGAAGGTCATTTGTAAATGATCTCATCACATAAAAGGTCTCTTACCACAGCATCAAAAGTGGAGTCGAAGTCATCGATTGCAAAACAAATATCTGGATAAGCAGGTGTTGTCTCCACTTCCTAGATAAATGTCAGGGATAGTGTTAGAATGAAGTGGAAGCAATAACATGATTCAGTCATATCATGTTTATCAGAAAGCACCTAAACTTGCCTTTTTCGAGTCCAACTGAAAATTGACACGGCTCGGAGATGCATAAACAGTCTTTACAACCTGCAGAGATGCCACAAGTCATATGACGTCGTATGGAAAAAATAGACTGCAAATAGAGATATGCACAGTGTGCAAACAGTATTGCATTTTTTCCAGTAACAAACTATGGAAAGAAGAAGATTGCTAAGGCATACTTCAACACAGAAATTTTAGGTTGTGCATACCTTATATATTGGAGATAATGGTATACCTTGCTCAGCTTGATGATTCCGAAGGTCCTGATGACTGAAAAATCAACATTTAATTTAACTTCTAACATTGGAAAGCTCTAGTGAAAAATAAAAGCATATAAGAACATTCGACTAGAACTCTATGAAATATTTTTAAGTAAAATCATTGGTCTTTTTTCCAAAGATTTTGGGACAACTGAAACGGAGCAACAAAAAGTTGATCTAGAGAAAACTCCAATCAGAGAAAACGTAACAAGACAATGCTGCGACGAATGAATAATTAGATTCACTACACTACACATATGAACTCTATCTCCAATACCTACCTAGCAACATGGAAACACGCTTGATAAGAAAAAGCAGTGTGTGGAACTTACAGAACCGAAATATTATACACACGAAACACAAAAACAAATTACCTGCAAATAGCCACTGTTACAGTAAATGAAGTGTGAGCAATCAAGTTCAAGTAAAACGAACGCCTCCAATCCACATTCACATTACTTTCCCCGATCAAGTCATCCAACTGTTTGAAAAAAGTAAACACACTTACGAACTACATTCCATCAACAATCTCTTAAATTTTGACAACACAAAAACCCAAAAAATCGATTTCAAAACCCCATTTTTTTTACCTTATGTGCCCACCTGCGTACAAAGTATGGAGAAACACCTTCCTTGCCATCATTGAATCCATACCCATAAGAGCTCTGCTCCCAACAAATGCAATAATTCAACACATGAAGCTATAAAAAATTTAAAATTTAAGCAAAAATAGAAACAAACAAAACGGTACCAATTTTCTGACGAAGAAGACAAGATCATCGTCCTGTCGTCCTCTGGAATCTTTGCCGCGGACGAAGTACAAATCCAACACGTCGTGCCAGAATCTGTGGTCCAATTCGACATCGGAAGTGTCGTCCTCGTCCGCGACGATTACTGTTTTCCCCAATAAGCTCGAGTGCTTCTTCACCATACTCAGCAATTCGAATCTACCCACAAGAAAAAGAACAAAAAATTAGCTTGGGAAACTTTTGCACAACCCATTTTCCCGAGAAACAAACAGAAAATAGCAAAATTGAAGACGTGGGTTTACCTGGAGGGGGTGTCTTCTCCATGTCCGAGCATTTCGATTGGTAGTATTCTTTTGTTTTTCCGACGGTAAATAGAAGAAATTGGTGGAAGGAAGAAAGGAGGTGGTGGTTATGGTGGTCACGAGTTATGGTGAGTTCACTCGGTGATCTGCCGCTCTCTCTGTAATTGTTTCGTTGTGTTCCACGGTACCACATGACAGTGACAGGGATGACTCGCGTCACTTTGGACTTTGGAGCATTCCATGCTTCCATAATCTCGTCGGCAAATAGGATTTTAGATGACAAGTTGTCAACAAAGTCGTTGTAGTATAGTGGTAAGTATTCCCGCCTGTCACGCGGGTGACCCGGGTTCGATCCCCGGCAACGGCGCTGAATGTAGTATTTTTACATTTTTTCTCCTACAATTTTGGGCCTGCTTGTTGTGAGTTGAACCCATCAGCTTTGGGCCAGAAAATTCAAATCCTTACAGACTTTCTTTTTACCAAGTTTGCTCTTTCGTGTAACAATGTGAAAAATTCTTCAGTGGTACGTACCATTGAATGGTACGGTCATTGAATGGTCCAGATTAATTTGCAGCGGGTCTCAAATGAATCTTAAACCATTCAACAGTACGTATCATTCAATGGTACGTACCACTGAAGTTAAACCCTGTTCCTAAATATTTAGGGACGGACCTACGCCTAGGCTAACCTGGTGGCGCAGTCGACATTAAAAAATATTTAGGGTTTGTAGATTGCATGCAGTGTCATAATTTAGGGATGATGAGACTAGAGGGAAGTAGTTAATAAGGGAAATTGAGATGGTTCTCTTGGGAATAATTTAATTTCAGACCAAACAAAAACTAAGGTTTGAAGTTTCGGACAAAAGAAATTTTTTGCCTTAATGTTAGCCCACTCTTTTTTCAAATTCTGGGTCCGTCCGTCCGTTGCAGCCTTTGCTTCTAGATGATGTTAATGTAATCTCACAGTTATTTCAGTGATTTTTTCTTTCTTAAAAAATTAAACAAAATTATTCAGAAAATATCATTCTTTTTGCTCAATTTTCTTAGGAGTAAGCAGGCAGTCGAATATTTCTCAAATATCCATAGTTTTCTTGTTATTGTAACCATATTGTAGTCCTCACTGTTAAATCCATAATTTTATGTCATCAGAAAGAAAAAATTTTCAGATGTAATTTTACTGCTTCTTTTGTCTATAAAGTAATTTAGGTAAAGTTTTACCTTGCATTACCCACAAAATTAAATCAACCGTACACATTCAAGTGCTTATTTTTTTACCGGAAGCACTGTTTGAAGCACTTTCTATGGAATAAAAGTCGAAAGCAAACAACTCATGCGCAGCCGAAAATCATTTGGTTGTATTGTCTACTAGAAAATTAGGGTAGAAAAATACAGTGTTTGAATAGAAAAGATTTTGTTTCGGGTACGAGTATTTCTCTTAACTCTTAAGTAGATAAATTTGATAGTTATACGAAAAATTTACAATCCGTGACACTTGAAAATCTCTATAGTTATAGACGTAAGCCGCATAAACTTGAAAGTACCCTTTTTAGCTCTAGTGTTTAGATGGTGGTATAAAAAAAAGAGCATAAGGGATTGGAGATGATCAACTTGGCCCTTAAAAAACATCTAGCGACACTAATGATGTTGTTAGACGTGACCCTTCACCACAAGAAAGAAATTGGGTCATTATCTTTGCTTAATTCTCTTTGTTTACTACTGCACATATGTAGGTGGCTATTGAAAGAACTGGTGGAGCAACTATTTTTAGGTGTACTGCTCTTGTTAAGCTGTTGTGATTTGAGACAACTTGTTACAAATTACATCTCTCCTACAAAAATTTTACTACGTTGAAACTTATAGAGACACAAAAAATTTTGGCTATTAAATATTAGTCATTGAATATTTAACTAAAAATTTAACGATCAAAAGCTCAAATATATAAGGTACCCCGAAACATATGAAACTATGGATAGTTATAAATGTCCCATGCTTTGGATTCCTTGGTCTTGATTGTACGTGCTCAAGGGGAAAAGAGGGAACAAAAAAGTAAAAAAAGAAAAACTTTGGGCAATGAAACAACATGATGATAAATGAAATGACAGCATATTCAAAATAATGGAGAAAAAGCTCTAATAGTGGCTTTTGCTGCTTTGCTTTTCTTCTAAATTTTTTTCTGCCATTAATTTTAAATAATAATTAGGAAATCCTTAAAATCATTTAAAGTAAATGAAAACGATAATTTCAGGTTCCTGCAGGCTTGAACCTTGGCAGCAGCATGCTAGGTGAACAAAAAACAGCATATTCTATAACTAAGTATAAAAATTGTAAAAGATTAACAATCCAAAATTTGATCACATAATTCAAAACCAGTAATTAATTAACATATGATTATCATCATTAAATTTCCAGTCCTTAATCCCAAAACCAAAACCAGCAAACTTTCACAGCTGCAAATTAAAGAAACCACATTAACTGATTTCACTTACCAAACGGGAACAGATAGAGAACATTTGATTTGCTTGTTACAAATATAATTGACAAATAACTTAGTCCTCAATCGGTCAACATGGTGCTAGTCCAGTACTAGTACGTCCCCTTCTTTCCTTTGCCTGTTTTTCTCCGGCTGGTGGTGGAGTGATCAACAACCTCATGCCGGAAATTCCCATCGTTAAAAATCAACGGCAAGTCGTTACAATCATCGCCGTCTTCTTGAGTGACGATACGGATGCAAGAGCACCTCTCTAAGGATGCGAAGAAAGCAGAACTGACACTGTGAATGAGCCACATAGCCACCCCATCAACCTTGCTACACCCGTGTGATGAGCTGTGGCTCGACGCGGACCGGACCTTGGGCTCGCTGGAAGAACTACTTGACCGGAAACTGAAGCTGGAGCATGTGGTGGCCATGGAGTTGGAGGTTGAATTAAGTTTTGGTAGCTAGCCACATTGTGAGAGATATGTTGGGAAAGCTATAGGCTTTAAGCATTTTCTTAAGGGACCTTTATTAAGCTTGTGAATGATTATAAGTTGGAATTCCAACATATGCCCTTCAAAATTTACAGAATTACGAATGTGTATTACTTTAGATTAAATAGTTTAATAATGTGACATTTGCTATTTTGATTCGCATTATTGTCTCTGGCCTGTTGGCCGTCTACGACTACTGCAAAAATACATTAAAAATAAATATAAATAAATAAAAAAAGAGACTTAAGACTGGCGAGGAAAACATCAAGTATGCTTCATCTATGAATAAAACATACCAAAGCATATGATGTGATATTCCTTCATTAATAAGTTACAAGCTAAATTAGTTTGTTACAAGCTAAATTACTAATAATTAAGGAGAATATAGTATACCCCTTATTTGAATGATATCATCATTTAAAGAAGAGAATTATCAATAGACCAAAAAAGCAAGAAGTACTTGACATGTTGTATATATACTACATTTAAGATCCAAGAAGAAATGATCACAGATGAAGTCGTCACGCCACTTTCGCAAAACATTTATTTCTATAGTAACAATACTCAAGAGAATATCAAAGGAAACGCAAAGCATATTTTAGTGTAAATTAATAATGAATATATATATACTTGATTTATATAATGGAAGGAGACTGCGAATATATTAAGGGATGGAAGAAGATAATGATGAGACTCAAAGTGCGTTTCATCATATCCATTACCTAGCTAGCTAGCTAAGCTAAGCTACTTGATAGAAAGAGATCGATCAAAGACATTTCTTTAATATGGCAAGATTTGTTTTCTTACAAGCCAAACCCTAAAAAAAGTTAACTTTCGAGGTGTGAGTTGGGTACGTATGTGCATGCGCGCGCATGCTGGAGAGAGAGAGAGAGATGTTATTGATTGAAAATGTTTCCATGATAGACCAAACAAATGCATGGCAAAATTGCTTTGCAATAGAGTTGCTGCAGCAATTAGAAGATTTCTTACTTGCTGACTTGAACAAACAATAACTAGATTAAGTTAAGATTAGTGAAGTGTCTTGGAGGTACTTCAATATTACAAGGAAAACAAGTCCCGGTACTCCAAAATCACATCAATGTTTTCACTTTCTAGGCTAGAAATTGATGTATGTGTGCATGAATAGGTGCCACTAGACAGTCTAGCATTGTCCAAAGGAATAATTTTTAGGTCACAGTTCTTATACAATTATGTGTTTGTCTCTTTCAGTACATCATTATTAAATAGTTTAGTCGAGTCCAATGAAATATTCTTCAATGCCACCAGTTATATACAATCATGTGTCTATCTCTTTTAACACGTAATCATCATAATGAACAGGAGAAACATGCGCAATTGTATGCAACTGGTGACATAGTAGGTTTTCTCAAGTTGAAGATTTTAGTAGTGGCAATGGAAACATAATTAAACAAGTAATTAAGTACATTTCTTCTCTTCATGACAATCCACTTCTCTTCCTCTATGAAGGCCCAATTTTGAATTCCCTTGGGCTAGCCTGAAAGTTTCATTTCATACAGTTTTTAGAATTTAAAGCCCATTCTTTACACTGCAATGTTGTTTGTTAAGTGATGTGACCAAAATTTTCATAACCAAATCATTCCCAAAGTACATAAAAATCTTGGTTTTATGGTCTCAACTCAAGCATTATGGTTTGAGGAAGTGACCAAATATAGATGTCATGCTGAAATATCCCCACTCTTCTGATTGATCAGAAATCAGAATGGCAAATCTGTCATGCATTACTTGATGACAATTTCAACAGATATACTGCCTCTTTTTGGAAGATTCTTGTTTGTAATTTTGTTGCTTTCAGGAGATGCAGAAAGTGTTGGAAATAGAACAACAATCAATGATAATTTTATTTATGCTAATAAATAAATACAAAGAACAATGGCAGTATATAAACAATACGCAGTATATAAACAATACGAAATAAATTTAAGAAAATTGAAATTTTGACATGTTTTCTGCAATCTGCATATCCAAATTTAGAGTGGTGGACGGGACTGCCTTGTGTTTTGTTCCTCTAGCTAAGTCCCTAGTTTGGGAAGAATCCACCAACATTGTACTTTGTACGCGAGAGCTCTCAAACTCGACTCATTTTGTTGATCTTGAATATAATTCAAACATGAATTTAAATAGTAAAACATCATAAGAAACCATAATGGTTCCAAAATATTCATAAACTTGTATAATAAGAAAATCATAAAAATCATAAACCTAATATAAATAACAGGAATAGATATTACTTTTATAAAATTAAAACCAGAATAAGAAATCAAATCCAAGTCTTGCCAAACATCACGATAAAACCAAAAAAAACGTTTTTACCACAACGAAATTAAAAAATAGTCACCTTAAAAGTAAAAAATACAATTCGAAATCACCACGATATTTTCAAAATTGTTTTCTTTTTCAGTTACAACAGTTTAAGGTAACAAATTTTGAGGTGAAAGATTGGGAAGAGATTTGGGTGTAAATTTGGGTAGAGCCAATTGTCAGTTTGGCACTATTGGCTCTGATCCACTCATATAAACCTGTCAAACGAGTCACTATCCAATTGGCCATGCAAAACGACCAAACAAAAACCCCACTATAACTTCTCCACTCACTTTCTTTCACATTTTGTATTCCGCTACAGAAACTCAGAACAAAAAAGAAAGAAGAAAAAATGGAGAAGCATATTATCACCTTCTTCACCATAGCTCTTCTCCTTAGCTTTCAACTCACAACCTTCGCTGCCCGTCCAGTCCCTGCTGCTTTCACCAACAACGCTCTCAAAACCCAACACCAAGTAAGTTGTTTTAATTGTTTTAATTCAGGCATCGTCTGATAACCATTTCGTTTAAAGCTGAAATTTTGAAAGATGTTTTTGTGAGTTTTCAAAATTTGGCTTCAGTTCCTCATTTGTTTTATAAAACTGACAAATAAAAACTTAAAACTGAAATGGTCAACTTTTTTTTTATTAAAATTTTGTTTTTTTTTATTTTTTATTTATTTTTTATGTTGTAATTTGTTGAATAAATATGTGAAGCAGGACATAGAAGCAGAGATCGTTGCGGCCGAGGAAGGCGGGAGCTGCGAAGGAGTAGAGAAGGAGCAGTGCCTCATGAGGAGGACGCTGGCGGCTCATGTGGATTATATATACACCCAGAAGCACAAGCCTTGAACTCGTGTAACCAATTAAAATTATATATCTTTGTTTGTTTTTTGTGAAAAGTCATGCAATAATAAAGCATCTATATGCTCATACTAAATAATATCATACTATTTGCAGATTTCCCAAATTTGGTAGGTAAACTCAATCTTTGTTTGCCAAGAAAGACAATGGATTTAATTAGGATTAACTAGTTTGTCTTTATAATATTTCTTGTGTCTTTTCGCGGGGTTTGATTTCATGTCCCTCTCGTTGTACCTTTAAATTTTTCTAATCAAATTTGGATGACGCATTGAAAGGGCAGATGAGTGTTAAGGTTTCTGCTAATTGCTCTGAGAGGGTAAATCACTATATATGGCTCGCTTAGGCCATAAGGTTTCAATTTTCTCACATTTTCCCCTAAGGTTTTGAAATTGTATCAATTTACACCTTTTGTATATTTGAATGTCTAGTTATCTATTAAATTGATAAGTTTTTTAGGTTATATTTAACAAATGTGGCTTACATATCAACCCAATTACGGATTTCATGCTCACTATGTCATCAATTTAATAAAAATTCAAATAATTAATTAGACAAAAGGTGTAAATTGATACAATTTCAAAATCTTAGGGGGCAATGTGAGAAAATTAAAACCTCATAGTCCATTTTAAAAATCACCTCAAACCTTGAGAGTGTGAAATATAGATAACCCTAAAAAAAAAACAAATTATGTGTTTGGCAACAAGAAATTGGTTGCCATTTTGCTAATAACACAATATAGTTAACCCTAAAAAAACAAATTATGTGCTTGGCAACAAGAAATTGGTTGCCATTTTGCTAATAAAAGTAAAAACACACGACAAGTCATGAGCTTCTGGTATGAAACCTAAACTCAAAGTCAAGTAGTGTGGACTTTGGGCAGGGTTTCTTTATCTTATCTATGATTTTTGTTGGAAGTAATATGTTGTTGGAGTCGTTATTGACACTCTAAAAAATTATTTTGCAATTTGTCTAACAAAAAAATAATAATTATTAAAAAAAAAGAACATGATGACTGGTGTGCTAATAACAGTGTCCCATCTTTAATAAAAGAAATTATTTGTTGTCTTTGTCTGTAAAGGATACCGATGGAAAATGTTTAAACCCAACCAAGTAGCTTGTAATCTTTTCATTTTATCTGTGAATTGATTCTCTTTTGATTTATTTAATATGATGTAAAGAAAATAAAAGAATGTAGTGAGAGAAAAAAAAAAGTGCATAAACAACTTCCGTATATAACACTGCTCATGAATCATGATATGGACCACATCTTTGGTCAACTATGGTCAATGAAAGCTACTACTAACACCACCATTTTCATAACACATGATTACATTGTGGTAATTAAAAATTTGAAACACAGTATTAGCAGAGTGTCAAACACGGCTGTGCGATGATTGCCATAGCCCAAAGGGAATTGAATAAAGAATTAATGTGTCATTATCATGTGGAAATCCAAATCTAAAACTAGTTTATGCTGCGACTGCTTTTAGAAATTTCAGATTAAGAAATGCATTTTTAACAACCACCAGTTGACATCAGAATTCCATCTTTTTACGTGTGCATGCATCTGGTCTGACCTTCCAAAGATGATAAGTCCGTAATCCTCTCTGTCAACATTTAGACTTTGATAAATTCTTGAGTGTCACCAATTGTATACAATTATATCTTCATTTCTCTTATCACATGACTAATCTCTGACAAACCAATGAGGATAGTAATGGTGGGAGTGGCACTTTAATCCATTTACCAAATGAATTATGAATTTTCAATTGGATGGCACAATCAAATTGCGCTATAAATTGCATATATATATATGCCATTAAGGGCAAAGAATCATCACTGATTTCAAACAACTCCGCCCTTCCGGCAACAGAATTGATGACTGCTTCATTCATCCATTTCCTATAACTCACTTTCCCCGGAGACACTACATCAAGTCCCCGTCCTAAGAGGGGGTCGTCGTGCATCCTTTTTTACTCGGAAACGCTAATTAGGTACAGGTATAATCGCAAGAGCGCTCTCAGTTCCTGCATCAGTTAGTTCAACGAGAAGCATACATAGTGGCACCTAGGACTGCCAACTCTCAATTTCCAGATTTAAACAGATAAACAGCTAGCACAATGTAATGAATGGCCACTACAGCACAATTCTACGGGTAGTAACTAACAAAACGCGAGTGATAGTTACAACAGAAACATTCATTGCACACATACGAAAGATCAAATTCCCCCGGCCTCTGGATATCTTAAATTGCATCTACAAACTTTTTATTACAACGTTGAATTGAAACTGCTAGAAAGTCTCACCAGAATACAAAAGAACGAATCATCTCAGCTGACAAAAGAAGGCATCAGAAATGGTAACCTCCTTCGAAAGTTGCCTCCGCTCTCGGAGAACAGTTCACAATTAACCAACATGAACCAAAGCAGTCAGAGAAAACCAGAATCTGCTGAAACAGGTTTTCATCACCATACCTCAATGCTTCAAAATGAATACAGTTGAAACGGAAAATAGTTTTATAGCAAACGAGACCAAAATCAGAATCTGGCAGTAAACTTTTCCAAATCAGTGCAAGGAGGACAGTGTGCCACTAATCACTAAAACAAATCAAGAACTCGGTAGATATCATGAACGTTTAACAGCAGAATCATTAACGCCTATTCGATTTAACTTCAACAACGTAAAGCATGATTCCTCTAAATCGAAAGTATGGATGTTCTAAACATCTAGATCCCACCAACATTCAGACATGTATAGATGCATTCACTAAAAGATTCTAAAATTAAAAATTAAATAGCAAAAAAGGCATAAATTTCCTGAATTAAAGCACGCATCATCATGAATCATGAACCCCTTTTTTCCCTTTTCAATTAAGTGACAAAGATATACATAACCTTCCTCAAAAGGAGTCATATCTGACTTATAGGAGCTTCTTACAAGGGAGGGATAAACCCATCAAATTAAGCAGTCAAGAGAACCCTTGTACCACCCAAGACATATAAATGCAAAGCAAGACATACGGTAACTATAACCGAAGACTTTCCACTGAAGTATCTGATGACTTGCAATCCCCTGTCTGCAACCTCCCCATGAAGTGCACTAAGACTTCTTTTCAAACCATCTAACAACGTCCACAACATAAACTCAACCAGAGATCGCACCGTCTCAAACGTCACCCTCCCTGTCACATCAAGAACAAACTTCCTATTGCTCGGCACAGCCAATGTAGATGAAACCTTCCTAACCCACCCACTACTCTGAACAACATCCGAGGAACTTCCCTCCTTCCTCTGCATTGGAGATACCTCTGGCTGCAAGCACTCGTCCGTAGTTCCACTCGGACCTTCACTCTGATCAACAATTGAACAAGAATGCGAATCCGAGCTTGAACCCGAACAGGAAGACGTCAAAACATGATGAGATGTTCTCACAACTGTTTCCACAGCACCATTGCAAACAGAAACCAGAAGATCCCTCACTTTGTTCTGATGCTTGGGATTGGTCAACCCATCAAACATTTCTTCATAAACGTTGATATCTTTCGTTTTGTCAAGGTAAACCGCAACCGCAGTGCTTACAAAAACCTGAATGCAATTCGCTATGAGCTCCTTGCTTCTATCACTGCAAATCACATTAACCCATCTAGGCATATCCGATGAACTTGATTTCGACACACTCAAATTCTCACCCGAATGCTCATCAGAGTAAAATCCCAGAACCAAGTTCTTGGCAAAGCTTCCAACCACAACCGAAACGAACCCGGTCCCAGCCGTAGAGAATACCTTCTCCAAAACCCTATCCGAAAAGCTCGAATTCCCCAAACCCTTCTCCGATTCACTCTCATTCTTCATCTCCAATTTACACCCCCGAATCATCCCAACCGTCATAGCCTCTGTAACTCTACTCAGTGAAACAGAGAACTCCTCCGACCTAGCAATCTTCGAAATCTGCTTCAAACTTTGAGGCATTTCGTCCGAATCGGAACGCAGAAACTCCTTCAAATCACTGGAGACAACACCGATCGTCTCGGCCGAATCGGAGACCATCTCGGCCATAGAAATTAGGGCTCCAACGAGCTTCACGAACCTCTTCCTCTTCCTTACCACAGAGGGCAAATTGTAAACCCTATAAGCTCCATAGCCGGAGACCCCAAGAGCTGCGAGTATCAGAAGCCATCGCCTTCTTCTCCGAGAGAAATTCAAGCCCTTCGCGACGAGCCCAAGTTCCATTGGAGCTCAAATCACAAAGGGGAACCCTAAAGATTCAATCTTTAAAGTGCGATTGGGAAATGAACTGACAATTTGACGAAATGGGTACTGTAAATCGATGCTTCGATCGATGAATTTCTAGGGTTTTGGAGTTGAAAATCCCAATAAATTGGAAAGATCAGATAGTAATTGGGGGAATTAAATGGGGAGGGCGATGAGGAGACGAACCTTTGTGGCTTTGGGATTGTCGATTGGTGGGAGGAGAGAGAGAGGAGACGGCGGGCGTTGCAGTGACGGAGGAGAGAGAGAGGGACACGCCCGCCAGAAATATTTTATTGTATTAATTAAATGGCCTCGTGCGCTGATTGGATAATATACCGCGACATTTAAAAATACCGCGTTGACCTTTATTTTTTTAAATAGACCAAAAAAACTGCGGCTAAATTGTAATAAAGGTACAGGAACTATACCAGGCTGATTGGATAATATACCGCCGTATAATTTATGGACCTTTGTTATAATTTAGAGTTTTGCTGAAATAATATGTATTATTGCAGAAATTTTGTATAATTTAGTAAAAATCTGTTATAGTAAATGAAATTTTCATGTGGAAATTTTCGTGAATGTATATTCTGATGATTTTAAAAATTCTTGTAATTGTGTGTCTAAATTCTATTAAAATTCTTCTTGAATTCCAAATGACTATTTTCATATTCAAATGCAAAAGTTAGTGTAAAGGTTGCTAGCACTCTCACATATTTAAATTTGATCCGTATGAAATTATTTGAACATGAGACCATTGTGCAACGAAAAATAATACCACTAAATTGTAATATAAAAAAAAACTTCTAAATTGCAGCCTTTGGATCATGATCAAACGGTTCAAATGATATTGCTAATGTCAAGACTGTTACTTCTCTGTAATGTCATTTTGTTTGTAACTTTGTATAAGCCGTTCGAGTTAATGTTTTTTGTTGTTTAACCTTTGTTTGAGTCTCGTCATTAGGGCATCTCTAATGAAAAAATGCAAATTTAAGATGCAAAAACCATATTTACATCTCATTTTACATTTCAGCATATGTAAATGAAGAGATTGGTTACAGTACTTACATGTATTTAATACAATTACCACCTGATGGTCATAAACATTTATGTGAATATATGTATTTAATACAATTACTATATGATTGTTGAGATTGTGATTGTATTAAATACATGTAAATATTGTAGCTAAATCGGTAAAGGAAAGTAAAATTTGAGATCCCATTTAAAATTTTTTTTCTTTAATTAGTGGGACCCATCACCAAAAATGGAAAATATATATATATATATAAATTTAGGTTTTTAATTACATCTTCGGGCAAAAATGTATAATTTACATTCCTCCATTAGAGAATTCTCCGGCAAAGAAAAGATGTAAAATGACCATTTTAAGGCATTTGCATCTCCAATTGGAGATGCTCCTAGCACTACAATTGCTTAGATTGATTGCCAAGTAATTCAAAAGCAAGTTGTGATATATAATTTTATAAATCATAGTCCCAAATTCATATTTATTTCAATTCAATGAAAGCAACACTTGGCTGGCAACATCTGTATATATGTTGTTCTGAAAATTAAGGAAATGCTTAAATTAATCTTAAAAATTATTAACCAGCAGATCATATACGTATGAAATGAAGCACCCTTTTCATGAGCAAAGCATCTCAATGCAGCAGCAGCAACAAAGACCAGCCAAACTGCAAGCATAAAAATTATGAAAAAAAATGACACTCCTAAAAAAAAAATCCTTAAAAAGTTACGAATCCTTAATTAAGGATGTTGTCTATCCCACAATCCACATTCCGTCGCATGATTTGCTTGGGACACCCTAATATTTCATCAAAGTCCTTCCCCTTTTGTAGATTAACTATAACGTTTTGGAATGTATAGAAACACTCTATAGTGTGATATAGAAACGGAGACATAGAGCTAATTACCATCCTTCCAAACAACCAACTTTGGATTTTGATTGTGGCGGTGGCGGTGGAGGCTGATACATTACTTGAGGAGGCGGAGGAGGCTGAGGATACCCCTGTGTCGGATAGCCTTGTGCTGGATACCCCGGTGGAGGATAATCACCATAACCTATATACAACCCATATGATTCATCTCAATTTAAGAGAACAAAACACCCACAAAACAAAGATAACAAATTAAATCATAAAACTCTTATATATATATATATATATATATATTCAACAATATGATTAAATCGAACTCACTGCAAATATGTACCTTGAGGAGGAGGGGGAGCAACAACTTGTGCTGGCTGAGCCTGGGAATTATCATAGTAACTCATGTTTTTTCACTTGAGTTTTTTAACTCTTTTTTTCATGAAAGCAAAGAGAAACACCAAGAGGGCAGATAGATATAAAACTTATATGGAAGATGAAATTTATATGTATATACATATATATATAAATTTATATAGATATAAAACTTATATGGTAAGGACATTTGATTTTAGCTCATTCAGATTGCATGCCTTCATTCATGCTCATGCACTATAATAATGAATACATGCTATTTTCTTTAATTGTTTTTTGAAAAATTGGGATTGTTTTCTTCAAATGACTTCAACTAAAATGCCTGGCCATTATTATAGAATCGGATTCTCCTCTCCTAATTTTCCTTTCCATTATGCTTTTCTACTATAATTTGTTCTTTTTGAGATAAGTTTTACAATTAAATAGAGAATGTATAGCAAATGACGTTTTACTGTAGTGGCAGAAGCAATCATGTCTATGCATTCTAATATGAGTACAATCTCTACTGATTTTATTCTCTCCTAATAACTAACTATTTAAGGAACTAACGTTATCGCTCTACTCAAATAAAATAAAAATATATCATGTTACCAAGTGTATACAAAATGACAAAACATAGTGAAGGACTAGACAAACTTTAGCCTAGCCCAATACTTTTCCTACCGAGACTCAAAGCTCACCCACATATTGCAACATCATCTGTACATTGAGTCCGGCACTGAGCCACGTTGAACAATCTCGAAACACAGGCAAAGGAGGTAACGAATAATGCCAGTGTGAACATGGTACTACTTATTTGATTATCACCTTTTTCAGTTTGCCTTTCTAGAATACAGAACCTATTGATCTATTTGTTTCAAAAAAATTATTTTGCTAGGTTGTATCAGACAAGCAGCAAGTGAACTTTCATATATCTTCTCGCGGCTTGACATTTTATTTGATGTGTTTGTGAATGTATATGAACTTTCATACATCAAATGCTGCTCCTCCAGACGTTTCTGCTGTAGAATATGACTATATCAGCAAGCATGTTTTTCATGTTAAAGTAGGACATCCTGCAGATGGATACGAGAAGAAGGCCATTTGTGATGAAGCCAAAGAGCTCATGGATTGCCATTGGGAGACAAGTGACAGCAGTGCATTCCGTAATGGGAAGATTGATGTCTCCATGGAATATCGTGATTGCTTGGGTTTCCTATGTAGCAATCAGTTGCTGAATTGTAATACAAGTAATTGCCCTTTGGTATTTCATCAGAACTTCTTGAATTCTGACTTAATATGCTATGAGAAGGGTAAATTTTACTGCCCCATCTGTTCATATTCTCTTGCTCATGAGAATAGGCTGGGTGAGATAGAAGAAAAGTTGAGAAGAAAGGCAGTGGTTTTCAAGGAAGCCTTCTCCGGCTGTACTGATGGTTGTATAGTTGATGTGCAAATGAATGCGCTAAATGAAAATGGTTATGGTTGTCACAGTCAATTTGATGATGCTCAAGTTCATAACCAATTTGTCGGAGTGGAACACCCGTGCGTATCTGAACTGCTTGAGTTGCAACAGGATGAGGAAACTGCTGTCGAAAGAAAATACAGACAAAAATGAAGAAGATGAAGGTGGGAAATGGGTGTTTGCGGAGAAAGAAGACGAAATTGAGAATGCAGAACTTGTGCAACCAGAATCTCTGGAAATGCCCTCAAATACCATTGTTTATGTTCATAGCCTTCGTGCGCTGCGTTTCTGGAATCGACTTTATCTAAACTGAAGTAGTATCATGGATGTGTGATTTCATCCAGATTATATAAATCTTGTTGTTTCGCTTCGCTTCATTTAGAAACTCAAATTTCTGGTTTCTAATATGTCTTTCGTTTTCTTAAACTTACATATGCTAAACTCTCCTTTTCCTTTTAAAAAAATTCTTGGAAAATTTCTATTTGTAGTTGCGTCGGAATCTAACTTAAGCAATCTTATGCTCCAGGAGCTTGTGAAAAGTCTTCCAACCACTGGAAATATCCGATGCTGGAAAAAAAATTTGGAAAATGGTCTCGATGTATTTCACAGGGATCGAACTCCGAGTGATCTGAGAAATAAATGGAAAACATGAACTGAGCGGCTTCAACTGACTGAGAGGTGCAGTTGATCACTTTCTGATTCTCCGAGAAAAAAAGGTAATTTTGGTACCATGGTTTAATGATATAAAGATGACAGTGAGAAAACATTTGTTCCAGTCGAAAAATTAATGAGGAAGAGTTGCTTCGATCTCTATGATTTGATTACATTTGCACATATATTTTTCTGACATCTGAAAACAGCGAATTGTACAGACTGTACTCAAACATTGCTTCGTGACAATGGGCATTCTTTGAGATTTTGGATCAAAGAATTTGACTTAAAGTGTATATTGAGAGATACTTGTTCGGGTTATAGATATATATATATATGTGTGTGTGTGTGTACATATCTTAGTAGCAATCTGTATAAAATGCTTTTGCTTCCTAAGAAATATCTCAGCATTTGCAAAAAGTATTGCAGCAGCCATTAGTGATTCATCCTCCAGAAGAAAAGCCAGACAATGACATAAAACAAAGACTGGGATTACAAGTAACCCCATATGGTGAATTACAACGATATGAGTTAAAAACTGAGACTGAAAACGAACAAACTAATTAATTATATTACCATAAGGAGAAAAAGATGTAAATTCACTCTAGATATCGAAAAGCCTGGTCTTGATCTTCTGTTGCTTTCCTACGAGAAACCCTTGGCTGCCTCGTACAAATCAAATTACAGGGTCACCATCAAGAAGACAAAGGCTCCCCACCACAAAAGTAGCTTCTCCGTTGTGAGGGGGGCAGACCACGGGTTCCTATATATTCCATCTTTTCCTCTAAATCAAACCAACGAAGGCCAGGGTGCGACTCAATCTGAACGAGAACCATTTCACCATTTTTGGAAAACACCAAAGGTTTGTAACGATTACAAAGATGAGAAATATTTGAATAAAGCGAGGTCCAAGATTCTGTCGCTCCATATTCCTTCGTAAACCAAATATTCACTTCGCTGCCATTATATTTACGAGTACAAACACATGGATAGCCTCCCAAGACCTCAAGCTCAATCCTGACATCCAAAATTCCATTGACCGGGCAGTAAAACTCGCCATATTTCTTCATAATCCAAATTTCAACTCTCCGACTATAACAATGGTGGGAGGAGACAACCGAAAGAAACGTGAGGGATACCATTTACTTAGTAAGATGGTGTGAGGAGAGTTGGTTTCGATAGAGTGTTGAAGATGCTCTTTGATGAAGCGTTGGTCACGGATGCAAGCATTCCAAGCTTTGGAAACACACATGCATCTGATTAAATCCTTGGGTGGGAGAAGTAAAAGGATGTCGAAAAGTAGTTCCTGTGGAAAGTACTCCGACATGGTTTGGTTGAAATTTCAAAGGTTGGTTCTAGGGTTTAGAGTTTTAGGATGAATTCTGTGTAAGTCAGGGTTAGGGTTCCTTCGTTTTATTTAGATTATAGTGTTACTGTATTACAGTGAGTGGACCCAAAGCTTATGGGCCGACCCGGGTCAAAAGACAGTAAAAAAATTACTTCTTCTCTTCAATACAAAAAAATTACTTCTTGTAATTTAAAAATTATATTATCGATCTTCCTTTTGAACTTGTACTTCACTTGTCAAATTTCTCTTTGAATTTTTATTTTAGCTAATTTCTCCCTATTGCACATTTACTACATACCATTTAATTTTTCGTTCAAAAAAAATCACGTGTTCGTCAATAAAGTTCTTCTTTCTTTTTAGTGTTATTTCGTGATTTTCTTTTCTTGAAATGTGCAATCTTAATGATATAAGTAGTAAAAGTTCATGAGATAGTAAAAAATATAACAAGAAAGACAAAATTGTTTGTATTGATTTAATGGTCACACAATCCACCTTGCATATTTTCTTTCCAAGACATTTCATTGATGAAATGACCCTTGTACCCTCTCTCTCTCTCTCTCTCTAAATCACTAGAACAACAGAGTAATTACAATCCTATCACAACCAATCAAACATATACTTTTCAGTAAAAACTTGGACCACAAGAAATCAACATATCATGTACAATTTGGTATTAGAACAAATAGCATCATCACCAGAGGCTTGAGTCCCAGCGTGGGACTATTCAGTAGGACAATCGGCAAGCATTTAGAAGAGTCCCAGCGCAGGACTGTACGACAGCGTACTTCGCAAGCGATTTAGGCGTCCTTGCCACTACCAGTTCATCCGTTGACTTGAAGCTCCATCTTCTATCCAATGAGTAGAGCTCGTGCCAATGGTTAACCTCTTTCCTTGAGGCTTATTATTCCTTTGAGACAATCTTGAGTTTTGTGGGTGCAAGGAAATCATCGTCCTCTAGATCACTGAAAGATATGTCTTCTTCATTGATCGCGTGAATAGCTGTTCCACTATACCCATCTAATTCAAAATCTTCCTCTGGCCAGTCATCATCGTCATCATCTTCATCGATATTATCTAGCATCTTCGAGGATGGACCAACTGTGAGATTCTTGTCCTCGCTCTTAATGATGGGCTTTTCTTCAATAACAGACTTATCAATAAATGGGATCTCATCACTCTCAACTGGGTGCTTCTCAGTCTCATAAGCCGTGGGGGACATCGTTGATTCATATGGATATGTCCTTAGCATCTTGTCCTCGTAATAAACACTACAGGATGAGACCGGAGCACAATCTTCGTGTAGTATATTGGAACTGTCTTTTAAAAAAGAAGTGTTTCTTCCAAATTGATCATGTTCTAATGCAGTCTGACAATGTAGCTCCTGCATCCACTTTGCTCTGGCTTCCATTACCTGCGACCAATATGTTGTACTACATTAAATTTCAGAAACCCAACAGGTTTAGCATGAACTTAGGCACAATCACAAAGTATAAATAAAGTTTTAATCTAATAAATATTGTCATTTTTCTGGAACCATCTAGAATTCCTAAATCCTAACTTTATTCCCAACCGGGAAGATCACCTGCAACCTAAATAGAGTATTGAAGTTGAACATCTAGAACTACCAAAATCCACGCCGGGATAATCCCATGGAGGAGTTCAAGCAACCACTAGCATCCAACAACAACGAGAACTTGTGATATACAATCAAGCTGATCGAGGATAAGAAAAAACAAATGGAAGGCTGCAATCTAGAATTGGCATGAAGCAGCATTTCCCACTTTATGATGCCACGAGTTGTGAGGATGTGAAAGTAAAAGAGTCCCATGAAGAAAGTTGAGGTTCCATCATAAAACTAATTGGCAATATGGGGAGTAGCCCAACCTCTTATAAGCCCTTGCAAGGTTTCTCCTTTCACCGATGTAGGACTCTTTTAGCTTCACATCCTGACACGAGTATGGTTACTAAGTTTAATTAATCCTGTAAAGTGTCAACTGATTCCACTTTAATATAACTTTGAATCTCAGGGTTTAAGTTGGAAGCAGAATCGAATTTAATCAATTGACTGGCAAACACTAATAGTAATTATACAAAGAGGGAAGCTTACTTGGGGTGTGGACAAGATCTCGGCATCCTGCTTGTTGAGCCTCGAATGCAGAAGAACGAAATAGACTTTCCAGAAGTAACTCTCGCTCATATGGCACGGACAGAGTTCAATTCTCAAAGCAGCTAATCTTGGCGCAAGATGTTCAATCACCATAGCATGCTCTTGCTGGGCATCAGACATGTCAAAATCTAAAATAAGAAACGCGTATCAATTAGGCACCAATCCCAAAACTGCGTAATTGGAAAAAGCAACAAGCTTGATCAAGAAAATCAAAACAAAACAAAAAGAAGAAACTACAATCAACGAGTTTTTCTATCCAATGTAATCTTAACTCCTCTTCCAACAATTTTACAATGCAATATTTCAAATTTCCGCAACTAATATCAACTGCATTGTGTATAACATCATCACCGCAACGAGACAAGCTACGAATCCTAAGCCACTCAACTGCCACAATCTTATGCATTGTCCTACCAAACAATTGGGCAAATTCGATGTTCCTAGCATATGAATCTCCAACAACAACCCCATTGAAATTCGAAGATTAACCCAACAATTTGAAGGATAATAATGCAATGTACATTTCAACTGCACCAAATTTTCCACATTTCAAAAATTCACCAATGAGAACTGAGTCATACATTGCAAAATACATACTGTATAAAATTTCGTATACGTATTTCAATACATACCGCCCAAATCCTCTTCCTCGTCAAGAGGAAAGTCCAGCCACGTCTCCGGATGCATCGCGATGTTCCTCGCGAACGCCAACACCTCCTCCGTGACCCCAACGACGCAATCCTCCTCCTCCTCTTCACCTTCCTCAAAATCCATAGCCGATTGATCGGGCGGCTCGGATTGATCAATATCGGGAGGATCCGATCGATTACTGGACGGCAATGAAGGGTACGGAGGCGGCGGCGGGGGAGGCGGCGGAGCGAGGAACGATGCGACGCCCCAGAATTGGCGGGTCAGCGTCTGCTTGAATTCGTCCAAATCTTCCCTCACACCTCGGGTTTGGTCGTCGTCGTCTTCGTTTTCCTCATCCGAAGATTCAATTTCGCTCCTTCGAACGACGTCGTTGTCGTCAGTGGGTGAGGTTGGTGATCCGTTGTCGTTGTCGTTGGGTACGACGTCGTTCTCAGCGTCGCCGTCGTCGTCGAGCCGTAGAGAGTCAGCGAGGGAGCGAGCGAGCCATGACATTTTTGTTTTGGATTTGAAAAAAAGAAGTTACGGATTAAAAAAAAAAAAAGAATTGGGACGCGTTTCGAAAAAGGTAGGGGAAAGTGCGGGGGAGGATTCCGGTGTGTTTTGAACTGCCGTTGTCGATGTTCGTGGAGCGTATGGGATAGCGACACGTGTGCATGTTCCCGGGCAAAAACAACCGAATTATTTTGTCCGGCACGAGATGATTTAGGTAGATCCGGATATCATTTATCCAATCATTTGGAGCTCGAAAAGTGCCTAGAACGACACGTCGTAGGATGATTACGACGAAAGTTTTTTATTTAATTTTCATGGGCCAGTAGAAAAGGTGAATGAAAATTTTACTTTCCAAGCTGGAAGCCCATGAATTTAATGGATTTTGGGCTTAATGTCATCATGTAAAAACTCAAATACCACCTAAGTTCAATGTCGTCGCTTAGGAGAAATTTTTGTGTGTAACCGAAAAATCTCAAGGGATTCCGGAGTTACAAGTTCACACAAATTATAGCGTATTATGCCAAGAAACTACTTCTCTAATACAACTGAATTTTATGAATATTTTAAAAGCATATAATTGAATGGAATTTGCATATACATACCTTTTATGTATATAATGCTGTATAAAACATAAATATACAGGTAATGGTGGGTCCAGACAGGGGAGGGGGTGCTTGACAAAAGACCAAAAAGGATGATGAAGATATTGATTAGATGCATTGCCATTGAGTAACATTAAATAAATTAATAAAATGAGAAAATAATGTTTTCTTTATCAAAGTAACAAATTTCGTTAAATTCCACTAGTACAGCATGAGAAGTCAAGTCATGAAAATATTACAAGACATGAAAAGTACACGTGTCACAATACGTCAATATAAAAAAAAATTACTCAATATAAATAAGGGCGGACAACAAAAGCACCAAGCTTGAGAAAATGTCATTTTCACTCAAGTTGAAAGCCTAATAATTATTATGTTTATAAGTGAGAAGTTTTAGATTCGAATCTCATTTGATACTAAATATAACATCTGACGTATTATGTGGTTTAGTCCAAATCTCTCACTCATTTAATTAATGTAAATGTATCGTTGTACTAAAAAAATTCTCATAATTATTATGATTATTTTCCGTTATTTCGATTGTTTTTGGTTTTCGGCTTGCATTATTGGTAATGTATTTCCATTCAAAGATGCTAGATGTTGCAAATGTCACAAAAGAAGTTTTGGGTATCGTTGTCGTCGTCGTCTCTCCTTTTCAAGTAGACAAGGTTTGAACGCTCTTTTTTTTTTACCCACTCCACTCCACTCCAATATTTGTACAAATTTCTTTTCATTGGCAAAGGGCCCAAAAGGAAGAAGTGTCCATGTGCACCCATTCGTGACAACAAAAGTGAAATGTGAGGGCCCTTCAAACCTCCTTCGACATCTAAGTTTCAACAAAGTAAATTCTGAGCAAGCGAACAAACTAAAGTTTTAAAGCAAGTAATACACAATTTGAGGTCTCGTTTCGGATTGCTTCTGAAAATACTAAAAGTGTTTTCTCACAATTAAAAGCGATTTTGACTGCCTTTGATAGAAAAAGTGAGAGAGGTGCTTATGGAGTGCGAGATACTTCTTCACGAAACACTTTTTTAAGCGTTGTTTTAGGAAGTAAAAAAATTTCAACGTGCTTCTAATGAAAGCACTTTTATGAGCAGAAATATTTCATACACAAACAATCTTAAACGAGCCTTTAAACAACACTCCGAAAAAAACTCATAATGCACTTATTGAGGTGTAATTTTCTCCAAATGTTTTTATACAAGATGATTGTAGAATAAATATTTTACAGTGTTAATAACAGTTTGTTTTATTTATTTTCCAAAATTTAGTTCTTCAAAATTTCATTTCATTGTCAAAACAAAAACTCCATTTTTCTAATCAAGTTATTTTTTTTTTACAGCAATATAAAAACTTCAATTACAAAAATAATAATACAGAAACTTTGGAAATCTAAAAAAGCATAACCCTATCTGGAGATTGTGGACCATAAAATGGAGGATGTTATTAGCTGTTGGGACCCTGCACTTCAAATATCATCTTAAGACGATGATCAATGATTATTAATAGGACTTGGGAATAATATTGGCTCATTTTTCTCTGATATTTTCTTAATTTATATTATCCACTGAATTTCATTGGATTTTACTTATTAATTTTTTATGATGGTGCAATTACTTTGGTGATTGATGATGAATGATGAGCAATTAAAAGCTCAGTGAATTTTTACCCCTTGCATTTTAACTTTTTCATTCACGTATGAATCAAGAAACCCCCTGTGCGTTTCTGCTGTAGCAGCTTTTCCCACAGAGTAAATGAAAAACAAACAAAACAAGCAAAACCCAAAATCTCCCCCTCCCCTCCCACCCATGTCTCGGGACTTTCTTCTGTGGTCCGGAATACTGGATACTCCGGATGTTTTAACCGTTAGATATTTGTTTAAAAATACAAAATTTAAAATCTAACAGTTAAAACACCTGGAATACCCGGTGCTCTAGAGCACTCAAATTTTTTTGCCCATCTCTCACAGATCTCAAGTTATCCAAGGTGAAAAGAAGATTCTTAGCTATCCCTCTTGTGGTAAAAACTTCAATAGGGCAACCTCATCATCGGATGGTTAAACACTCTCACAAGGAAACGTTTCTCTCTTATATTTGAGTATCATCCGCCCTCGTGTAGGGTACTACTTTGAATGTTGCTTGACTA
The DNA here is from genome assembly GCA_018257905.1 of Gillenia trifoliata. NCBI lineage: Eukaryota > Viridiplantae > Streptophyta > Magnoliopsida > Rosales > Rosaceae > Gillenia > Gillenia trifoliata. Next base: position 5,503,194 of record CM031087.1, read on the forward strand.
TGTATTTAGGTATCATACAGCCTTGTATACGTACTACTTTCAATGCACGCGGTCTCAACCTGGTAAGAGTGGTCTGAACAAGTTCAAGCTGCTCTACTCAAATTTTTCTACTCCGGGTGTGTATCTCTCGGTGCTAACTCTCTCGTCTCGCTCAGCTAGCGAGATCACAATTCATTGAAGAAGACCTGATTGTATATCTCCTTGTGTTTATCTCTTTTGTTGCGGGATTTAGAACGACAGAGTGCCAAACAATATAAGCGAATGGAAACTCAAAAAACATGATGTGAAAAGTATGAGAATCAATTTGGCAGTGAAGCCAGGCAACATCAACTACAATTACAGTTCAAAGGTCGTGACAGAAGTTTTCACCTTTCACTCAACTTCTTTACAGATACATGATACAAAGTTAAAAACTGCTCTATTCAGGAAATTGAAGAAAAAAAGATTAACTCAAATTTGGATTCAAAGTTGCTGAGGCTTATTGGCAAACTCAGTGCAAAATTGCCAGCTTATATAGACAGTGGAATTACAAATTCGAACACTGCACTGCAAAAGAGTGCCCGCCCGCTTCTAGCTTGTCGGCTTTGTGGTACAACTGAAGATCATCAAATCTTGGGTCCGACCGGCACCCGAATGGATCGGCGTATCATATTTACCAGAAAATGGCAATGCATTGCCCAAATCGATCCGCATTATGATGCCTCTGGCGGCGGAAACAATCGATCCAAATCACAAAGATGTTATAGTATACACAAGAAAGAAGGGTACCTCAGAAACACCAAACGACCTTTTGTCTTGAATTTTCTTGGATCCCAAACAAGCTCCTTGGCTCTCCCTTAATCCATTGGGGCAGAGAAAAATCGAGAGAATGTATATCAACAAAATGCCAATTTTTCTTCATTGTATTGTTCTAGTAAGCTTACACTTCGAAATGAATAGTGTGGCGGTGTAATTTAGACTACACAACTTCAAGAGCTCAGCAGCTCTTTGCTTCAATACAGGATTGCAACCACTTTGAATTACAAGCAGCAGCTTGGCTGCCAAACCCGCCTCTACCGCAAGAGGAGCGCATTCGTCCGGTGCGAGCTTGCAAACCGCCCACAAGATCGACAATGCGAGCTGAGTGCAGCTCTCTGAAACCTTCATCAGTAGTCTAACTACACTGGGGATTGTCTTGGGACAATCTTTCAAAGCCTGCCTTCCCTCGGGAAGTGTTGACAAAACTTCTAGAACATGAAGGGCTATCTCCAAACACTCGTGATTCAAACCAGGCAAGAGCTCAATCAATTGAGGAACTGCCCCAACGCTCACAACCGAGTTCCTGACCGATTCATGGGAGCAAATTGTCTTGAGCAAACTGAGACCAGGCAAAACCCCATTAGGGTTTCTTTTATCCTTCACCAATCTCAACAATCCAACCACAAGACTCAAGCTTGGAACGTTTTCGGACTCCAAATCCTTGCCCTCCATCAAAACCTCAATCAATTTCGTGCAATTGATCTTCGTTTCAATCGATCCCTCGTTTAACATATCAACCATCAACGAAACCTTAGCCGGTTGCATCAGACTCGTCCTGGACTCCGAACTGAGCTCCAAATTCACAAGAGTCCCAATTGCTTCCGACCCAACGGCGTGTGAAGTGAAAGGACCCAATAGAGAGGAGATCAAAGCAACACCCCCATTGTCCACCACCGTGTTCTTAGCCGAAGCATGAGCTGCCACTACCCTTCTGAGCTCCTTCAGAGCTTGAACTCTGGCTTGGCCCTTAACCTTCTTTAATGTCTCCAAAATCTCCAGAGCCCTCCCCTGCACATCCTCCGACCGCTTCTTCATCGCGCCGTACTTCTGCGAAAACCAGCTGCAAATCAGCTGGTGGAGTGTCTTATTCGGCGTGACCGAATCATCCCAAAGCTCCTGCATTGTTGTGGGGCAAGTGTAGTGTCCCAAAGAGAACCATTTGAGAATGTTCGATCTCTCGTAGGTCTGACCCGTGCAAAGGGTCACCGGATCCTGCATTGGCTCCAACGAAATCGGGCAGATGAACACTGTTGGAATCTCAATGGACTCCAGCTCTTCAATCATCTTCTTCAGATCCAACTTCTCCGCCACAACGCCGACTCCGCCACCGCAAAGTAACCCGCCTCCGCCTCCCAAAATTCCATCTTTCACCGCGGTTTCCAGATCTAGAACTTGCCCACCACTGCCTGCATCAAACTTCATCTCCCCACCACTTCTTTTCCACCCAAATGGATGGTACATAAGCAATTTCAAAACCCCTTTTCCCCCAAATCAACAACCAAATCACACAAAACAATTGGGTTTTTGAGATTTCACCTTCAACACCCAAAAACACCAGAAAACAAGAATTCAACTCGTAGACCAATCTGTCTCATCAGGAGCAAGAATGCGTGTGGCAAAGCAAAGGCAGAAATCTAGAGAGAGAAAGTGTGGAAGGAAGAGTTTTTCTCTCTCCTTTACTCTCTTTGGCTAAACCTTCTCATTGACAACCATCAAACCCCAAAGGGGATCCCTGTTATTTTCTTCCTCCTTCTCTCCCAATTTTTCCTGCTTTATCTGATCTCTTTTTTCTATGGTCAAAACTCAAAAGGCCCACCTTCCTTCTTCTCCTCCACCACCACTACCACAAAACCCATCATTTTCTCATCACCAAAACAAGCAAAAGCATCAAGTAGTAGCAGTAGTAATCTTCCTTCTCCAATACCAAAGCTCTCTCTCTCTCTCTCTCTTCACTCACTCACTTCCTCTTCAAGCTCAATAAAAAGCTTGAAATCATAAATAAACCCCCAGATCAGGGTAAAAAGCAATCAAAAGCAATAAAAAGGTACAAAATTCACTCATACCACTCAACCCAAATGACCCCAAAAAAAAATTATAAATTAAATTCCCAGAAAGAATTGAAATTCACAAGAAAAAAAAAAAGCTCAGAAGCATACCATTGATAGCAAGTGAGGAAAAAGATGGAGGAAGAAAAAAAGCAGAAGAAAAAAAAAATAAAGCTATCTTCTTCTGCACAGTCACCTCCACTGCTCCTGCTGGTCTTCTTGTGGGGGCAGGTGACGAAAACCCCCAAAAATTTGTTTATTTTTATTAATTTTTTAAAGGAAAATTATGGATTTGTGTGTGAGGGTGACCGGCTATATCCGGTGGCGGCAAGTTCAGGTCTGGGCGACTGTTCACCACACGTGCAGTCATAGCTTCGGTCACAGTAATATCTGATGATATTTTTGTTTTTGTTTTATTTTATTTTTTGGTATATTGATATTCAACGTAATTATGCAACCGATGCAAGTTAGGATAAAGGCTGCTTTTGACTGGAATATAAAGTGTCTTTGACTGATAAACTACAAATTCATAATACCACTTTTTAAAAACTTTTATTTCTAATACCACTAATATATAGATAAAATTATTAGTTTTATACAATTTTTGTACTGTTTTTATCTACTAAATATAAAAGTGCATTTAAAGTTTTTCATGAGAAAATAACTTGTATAAAACAAAAATATTAAGATGACAGTATCTCAAATTAATCATAAAATGTGTATCAAAAAATTAAAGTACATCGTAATATCATAAAGCGTAGTTAACCTATTCTTCTCAACAATCATGATCAAGTCATGTTAGGTATGTCTAGGATTTGTTCCCATGGTCAGATTCAACCACCTATGACCAGCATTTGCCTAAAATATAATTAATATTAGTTGTTTTAAAAAAAATAAAAATATGAATACAATGGTTGGAGGAACCCATATAAAATTTAAAGGAAAAGTAGTGGGTGGATAGAATGGTTGAAGAAATATTTAAGATAATCGACAATGTATTAGCTTCTGTAGTTTTATTAAATTATAGAAATATTAAATGTCTCATCAATTTTATTAAGTGGGTTTTACTTGTTCATGTTTTTTTCATATGAAAATTATATTTTTCCTTATTGAATTAGTTGTTGTCACGTTAGTTGGTATGCAATTTTGAAAGAACAAATAAGAAAATAAGTTGGTAGGAATGTTCTACAAACTGTTATCTAACCATTACAGTTTCAAACTAAGTTGGTATGCAATTTACTTTCACGATTATTTTTTTTTGTGATAAGTTCATATCAATGAGTTTCACATGATTCAAGTTGAAGAAGATTGAAAAATTGTGATATATTTTTGTATTTAGACAATTCAATCTTTATTTATTTATTTTTTGTCAAATTCAATCTTTATATTGAGTACAACGCAATTCAGCAACGAAATTGTGTATTAAGTAGGATCATCTTCATCTCACATTACAAGCTTAAAATAACTTGTTTTCTTCGACTACAATAGACTGTTACCAACATATAGTGCAGTAAGCGTCGGTTATCTTCTAAATTGTTTGTTGTCAGTGTTTTCTTTCTTTTATCATAACATATTCACGAAGGGAAAATGATTTCCAAATGCATAACTTGCGCACACATGAGTAAACTATTGATTTGCACATCGAATTATATTATTCACGCAAAAAATTACTTTTTAAGAAGCATAAATCCTTAATCTATTAAGAAATGTCAATTTTCTATGTACCGTCATATTTGAAGTTATTCATCTTGTCACATCTCGGATTGGCTTCGCCATAGCACGATATTGTCCGCTTTGGGCCACGCCCTCACGGTTTTGTTTCTCGGAACTCATGAGCAACTTCCCAGTGGGTCACCCATCCTGGGATTGCTCTAGCCCAAACTCGCTTAACTTCGTAGTTCCGATGGAATCTGAAGTCAGTGAGCTCCCAAAAGGCATCGTGCTAAATGCAGGTGGGCATGTACATATAAGGCATATCACTCATTCTCTGTTGGTCGATGTGGGATGTCACACATCTAATCCTTCGTTAATTTCACTCAATTAATATTTCAAAGTGTGACGACCGTCCCTAATTTTATTATATTTTAATTCCTGAAGATGTGAATTGACCAAAATGCCCCTGAACGGGCTAAATGGAAGTCCTACATGGACATTTTAGCTCATTTTATGTTTTGGCTTCTTACTTGTTGTATTCTTGTAGTACTTGTCGCTACAAACGCGTGAGCACGAACATGACGTAAATCCGACGTGTAACAAAAATGTGACGTATGTTTAAATCCGTGGACAAAATAGCAATTTTGCACCCACGAGTGTTTCGTTTCGAAAATATTTTTCTTCCTTCTCTGTTTGGATACGTTGGTCTGCATGCCACAGGGGGACCCCTTGTCCCTTGCTAATTTTGGAAACCTTTCTTCTCCTTCTCAGTTCACTTCTTTTTCTCTCCCATTTTTTCCTTCTCTTTTCTTCCTCGAGAAAGCATTCACAGTACACACAGTGCCCACACCACTTTCTTCGAACCAAGCCAACCTTGATCGTCTCGACGCCCTGAGCACAACCGTACAAGTTGATCGTCCGAACTCGTCACCAATCAGCAGAACTTACACACAAAAGAACCAAACCTTCCCGACTAATTTCTCATCATTCCTGGCCAAGGTGAGGACTCTAACCACCACCATTTGACTCGTCTTGTTAAGTAGATGGAGATTTCATATATAATTTGCTTGTTTTGGTTGGGTTTTGAAGCAAATCGACACGGAGGGAGAGTTCCCCAGTTTCCGGCGAAAAAGACCGCAAGCTGGTAAGGGCTTTCCGGCCAAACACCCAAGAACCGACCCTCGAGGCTACTACCACTGGGTTCGTATCAACTCCACGAACCCAAATATATATTCAAAACTAACGTCGATGCGGCAAGCGTGAGAAAATTCCCTGCCAAATTCCCCTAAATTCGACGAGGTTGTAGCGGCAAACCTAGTCCAAACCTGATTTAGATATAGTCCAACTCTAATTCTATCTCTTGAACTTGAATATTTCAGGTATATTTTGTTAAAATCTTTTCATTTGATGCCGACAAAATATTTTGTCTAGTGACAAAATATTTTATTTCCGTTAACAAAATATTCCCTGTTTCGTTAACTTTAACGGCGCATGTGACGACGCGTTCCACTTGCGCGTGGTGGCTCGTGGCAGCCCTGTTGCGACGTGTGGGGGCGCGTGAGCTCATTTTTAAGTCTTTTCAACCCCCATTTTGAGCAAACAAAGGGAATTTCATGTATTTTCCTTAGTATTTACGAACTTTGAGTAGTTTAATGATTAGTATAGTTATTTTCCATATAGAAGAAACTTACTACGAGGAGTATAGAGGCCAAGCAAGGCAAGGCAAGCTACTATGACCCGACTACGTATCAGTAAATGTGCTTTGTTTTCTGAACTCTACTTTATTTATATTAGTTTTCACAATGGTTTTGTGAAATATTTTATATCATGTCATAATTTTACTTACGAGTTTAAGTATAAAATATATATGTTGAGGTTTGTGAAATTCCGATGCATGATCATACATATTTTTTTTGCTCATCATATATGCATTCACTCGGTGTCTAGTACTTGTCCAGGTCAGGACTCGCTTTGCGTGTATGTTCACATCTGCACCGTTACGCTCACCTTGGATCTATTGTATGTGCCAACATGTACTAGTTTGTATTAGGTAATTAGGATTCGTATGTGACATGCTTAGAGCCAGCTTCACGTGAATGTAGTACTGAGCGTATATTTCTTACACCCAACCTGTTCTATGTAACTATTTTATGCATGGGCTTGTGTGTCTGCATATCTTGATAAGCATACTATATTATATGTTGAGATACTTGTGTTTTATCCGTATCTGTGGCAGTTGTGCCTTTATATTGTTATGACAGTTTTCATATTATACGTAGTATGTTTTTGGAAAACTATACTGAATTTTACAAAGAGGGGTTATTTATGTTAAGAAAAGCAAAGATTTTAGAAACTATTATTTTTGCCCACTCACACCTTCTGTTTTACGCCCCTCTAGGACTCAATAGCTGGACTTGTGGCGAGTGAAACTTTTCTGGTGGTTCTGACTTCTGTACTAGATAATGTAGGGATTTCCTTTCCGCTAGTGTGTAATATAAATCCTACCCATGATGAGAATATTTGTACTGCTTTTACTGCACTTTAACTATGCTTTGACATTGCATGCTCTGTATCAAGGGTTCTACACGTACTTCTGCGCACTCTTACTCTTCGTATTCATTAGTTATAGACTTTGGTTTTAATTTATCCTTATTTTTCCATATCATCTGCATGATATGACTTTCGTCACCCTCCCCGAATGTCGGCCAACGTACCTCAATTTCAACACCTTTTGGGATATCTGAGTCGAAATATGTCACATAGAGCAAATCGAAAATTTAGGATTTAGAGTTTGGAATTAAACTATTCCAAGTCTTCTCTAGAGTGATGATTTAAACAAAAAAAAAGGTCCATAGTTGGACTTGAAAATTTGGAATATGGAACTATTTTTGTGTGGGGGCCATTTGATCATTGATCTAATTTGCAAACCCACTACAGCATTAAGACTGTTCATTATGTACTGTAAAGAAGAAAATAATATTAGACCAAAAAATAATAATAAAAACAAATATTAAGACCAAAAAGCTAAAAATAAAAATAAAACAAGAAAAAGAATATTATTAGTCAAATCTCTACTTCCCAGTCTTGACTCTGATCTACCTTTAAACAAACACAGTTACACACACTAATTAATTAATAATTAATTGTGGCTTAATGCAGAGGAAAAGTGTCTGGGTCTTGGGACGCACAGTTCCCGTGGCCACTTGGGAGCAGCTGATTGGGAGAGATAAAGCAAGTGCATGAGGATACGCACTCTCTGCATCATCCAAAAGATCAAACCGGACACCGAAAAGCCAAAAATTGCCGATCGAGGACTCCCAAAAAATAAAAATTACAAAATTTTTTCCTTTTATTTATTTATGTTGTTTGGACGAAATTGTAAATTGCAAATCTTTAGACCTCACAAGGAATCAGGATCGGTCAACGAAAAACTGAGCTGGCAGCCTGGCACTTTATGAAAGCCACGCTCTGGTGGGTCCCGCCCCACGGGGTTCCAGTCCTCCCCGAACTTCTATGCTTTTGTTTTATAAAATATTTTTTCTCTCCCCAGTTAAAAACAGTAAACTAAGAGGGGTGTATTCAATATAGAGTCTATAGGATTTTTTTGTATTTTAAAAGTCCATGGGTATTCAATTAGGATTTTAAAAAGTCTTTTAAAATCTTGGGGTATTCATTTAGGATTTTAAAATGTCCGTCTAAATCTAATGGTATTGAAAATTCTATGGATTTTCAAAGAGTTTATTGAATGATGGATTGTGATGGATTCTAAGATCTTTGGTATAAATGGAAATCTATCTAGAAATCTTCTCACAAGCCAAAAGATTTTGACGCTCAGAAAAAGAATGGAAGACGAACAGACCACTTTTCTGAGCTTGTTGTAGAAGACGAACAGACCACTCTCTTCTCTAATCAATCAAGGTTAGTACTTTCTCATCTCCCCAGAAATTTCTTCTCTTGCATTCCACTCCCAATTTTTTTTATCGATTCCTCGATCGGATTTCGTTTCGATTTCAATTTGAAAAACTCGAAACTCAAAAAATCATGAACGATTTGTTCTCCGGCTCCTTCTCGCGGTTCCGGAGCGAGGAGCAGTCGCCGCGGCGCGATGATCACGTGATCCAGATGGGGTCGATGGCGGCGGAGGGGTCGGGCGCGCCCGGGGTCAACCTCGACAAGTTCTTCGCCGACGTCGAGTCTGTGACGGACGAGCTCAAGGAGCTCGAGCAGGTGGAAGCACACAAACATTTTCATTTGGTTTGCAGAACATGTTAAGCAGAACCTGAGGCAACCAAAAACCATCCGAAACCAAACCCGCATAAGATTTCAAGGCAGTACCCGTAAAGGAATACTCTTTCTGTCCTGTCTCTGGGCACCTGTGGCACCATTAATGTGAGCACCAAGAAACCCTTCTTCTCCATGAGCCAGAGCTCCTTTTGGGTTCCATTTGCGGATCTTGCTGACCATGTTGGCAATAACATTTTGTTTCTCCCACTAAACTTGAGATTTTCTTTTAAGGAGATGAGGGTAAGGTGTTCGATGAAATGCATCAGAGAAGGCTGATGACGTTGGGAAGTCTAAAATCCAACAATTCACAGAAAATCGCAATCTACCTACATGATAGGAAAGCTGGGCGTTTTAGACATGGCGATTATGCTACATCAGCAAAGCTGGGCGTTTTACCATCATGTCCTTTGTTTTCCCAAACAGAATACAACCTTTTAACAAAAGCATTAACCTCAGAGACTGGACATGTTTCAAAGTCTCTAGAGAGCAACTCCAATCACGACCAACTCTCTCATATCACGCCAATATGTGCCATAGGGTGAGAACCCGAACGCAGCATAGTTGTAATTAACCAAAGTAAATGATATTAGAACAATCCATGGACTTTTTAAAATATAATAAAATCCTGATAATAAAATACATTAAAATATGTCAAAGTCTATATAGAATTAAAACAATCCATAGATTTTGCAGAATTCATGACTTATAAAAAGTCTAACATAATCCTGTAAAATCTGAATTGAATACACCCCTCTAAATTTGCCCTTTATGAAATTCGTATATAAAATCGTTTTTTGTTAGCTAATTAACTTTTTTTTTTAATACAAGAGATAGCCTATACTATTCTAATGAATGGTTGGAGAGATTCAAATTCGAATGAAAAAAATTAAAATTAACATGCGTTTAACTCATTAACTTTTAGTTAGTGGTATTCTTTTCACTTGATTGAAGAATATAACACAACATTTGTTTTCAATCTGCCAAGTGGTTATTTTTCAGTTTTGTTCGAAGTTGCCTAATTTAAAGTGACAATTTGTTTACCCTTTGCTTTAATCTTAAATCTATTATATGTTATGTTCATCTTTTCCACTTAAATGTATGGAACTGGCACTTTTTTATATGCATCGATATTAATACTAAGGGTGAAAGAATAAATTGATATCGAGCTTGTCATTTACAAAATTTAAACATAAAATCTTTCATTTATATGTAAAGAAAAATGTCATTGAACAACTAACTCTTAGGACTATAAACTTCTTTTAGAAAAATGCAAGTGGATTATCAACAATTTATCATAAGTTATGGTTCATGATATAAAGCTATATTGTCTACACATTTTTGTTAAAAATGATATGTATTACAAAATAAAAAATATTAAGCATGTTTTCGAACCAATGTCTTCTGCACTTCTACAAAATAATCGGTGCATTTTATTCCACACTTCAACTATCTTCGTTTATTGAATCCATCGATATGATCCCCGCTTCTTGAACGAATTGTGGTACATGCACCAAATAAATTTGTGCATTTCATTAATTTAAATGTTGGTTGAACTCATAAGATACAATTATAGTGGTACATACACCCACTTTGGAGAAGTAAAATTTTACAGTATAGCATACAGGATATTAAGTATTAGAGTTAAGTTATTTGCAGGGTTTTGGTTGAATAATCAAATTCTATTGTGGTATTAGAGCTAAGTTATTTGCATATTGAGTTAAAAAAAATGTTAAAAACTTTATTCCTTCACCGCAAAAAGAATTTGGTTAATTTATTTTTTAGAATTGAACGTTAAGAGAATGACTTTAAAAATAGACAATTCAAATCATCAAGCAATATTTTAGGATTGTAAAAATAAAATAGGAAAAAAAATCAAGCTCTAGCAATTATCATATTGGGGTGTCGAGATTTCATTAGTCGTAGATGAAATTGCAACATACACCGATTTAGAAAGCTGTCTTGAGTTGTAGCTTACTGGCTTTCTTGACCCTCCTAATTGTATTAGATCTCTTTTGAATAATGATTTACTAGTTTGTTTTTGGGCTAAAGCCGCGTTTATAACCAAAAAATAAAGAGAAAATCAACCAAATTCTTTTGATGTTAAGCCCACTGAAGCCCAACGTTAGCCCAACTTCTCTCCGTCCCTTAAACCCCTAAAACCCTAAAAAAAATACATTTTTATTTTTATTAAAAAAGAAGAAAAAAAAGCTAAAAGCCCTAAAAATCCTAATTCCCTAGCCGTGTCTTCTCACTCGATTTTCAACCTCTGCAGCACTCAGCTCCATTTGCAGTTGCTCTGCAGCTAACGGGTACGTATGTTTCTCGGCGTTTGTTCAAATTAATTTTCTCAGCTCATTGCATTGATTCTCTTCTGTCTGAGCAAGAAATTTGATGTGTTTTTTTTTTTCCACATTTTTTGTGATTGATGAGCGGCTGATTCTTTCCAATTTAAACTAAAGATTGCAAATTTACTTTATATTTTTGAAATTTATGGTTAGGGACAGTAAATTTTCGTTCAGTTCGATTCCGGCGGTCGACTCACTCAGTATAAACTTAGACCGTAAGATTTAAGTTCTGGAAATTGGAATTTGTGTTTTTTGAAATTAGGGTTTTGACCACGATTTGGGGGTTCTGGGTAGAATGATTACTGTAGTAAACCGACTTGTAGCTCGAAAATTCACCAACATGCCACTTTTTGTTACCAGCTTTCATGGTGGAGAGCAGATAAGAGATATTGTTATTTGTCAGCAATTTGTCATTAACATGAATTAATATTCCCAGTTGGATTCTGGCAGTCGACTCGCTCAGCTGTAAGAAAAAATGGCGGATGTGGTCCAGTACCGGATGGAGCGTATGCTCCCGGAGTTGGACGACCTGGAGAAGGAGGAATTGTTCACGAGACGAGAGCTTGCTGAGGTTGTCAAGCAGCGCCGCAATTTCGAATTCCGGCTGAAGCGGCCCAGCCCACTCAAGGAGGACTACCTTGCCTACATTGGCTACGAAACTAAGGTCGACACGCTAAGGTGCCTGAGGAAGAAATCAAAGTTGCGTGAGCGGGAAGATAATGAGGAGATGAAGAAGAAGAAGAGGAAGTCGGTTTCTGACTTTGCTGGTGTCAGGAGGATTCTTGATATTTATAGGCTTGCCGTTACTAGGTTCACTGGCGATCTTGACCTCTGGTTTCGCTACCTTGAATTTTGTAAAGAGCGACGGAATGGGAGGATCAAGGAGGTAATTGTTAACGGTTCTTGTTTTATGGTGTGAATTTAACTTCAAAGTTCATTATTGATTACTGCATTCAAACTTGGTTCTGTAGATTTACCTTTATTTTATTTTATTTGGGAATGTATTGTAGGTCTTGAATAAGGTAATTGGGTTTCATTCCAAGCAGCCATCTGTTTGGATTTATAAAGCAGCTTGGGAATTCGACAACTACTCAAATGTCGAAGCTGCCCGTAATACAATGTTACAGGGGTTGAGATTTTGCAAAAATTCAGAAGATCTTTGGATAGAGTATCTCCGGATGGAACTCACATTCCTTAATAAACTAAAGGCTCGAAAGGTTGCTCTTGGAGAGGATGAGGGCAGTCTGGTTCGTGATAAGATTAATGCTGATGAGCAACAATGGAAAAGTGAAAACAAAGATTTATACATGCCCCTCAATGAAGAAAGAGAAAATGATGAAAATAATGAAGGGTCAGATATTGAAGAAATCAAGTCAAGGAAGAAAGTTGATAGGTTACAAGAGGTAGGTTTTGGCGTGATAAAAACCATATACAGTGAAGCAGTTAAAGCTCTTCCCTCTAGCTTTACCCTGAGAAAGCGTTTTTTGGAGATCTTGGAACCTATCAACTTGGCTAAGTCTGGGGAAATGCGTGAGGAAGTACTAAATGACATGAAGAGAGACTTCTCAATAGAACCAGAGTATTGGGACTGGCTTGCTAAATTTGAATACAATCCTGCAAGCACACAGGAGGAGATGAGTGAAGAAATCACATTTTCTCGTATGGGAAAAGCCATTCAGGTATTAAATGCATGTATAACTGCTAAAATCCTGCTCTATTAAAATCGTTTATTTAGTCTTCTATTGAGTAATTGGTCAACATCTATGCTTTATTTGAAATTGAATTAGACTCTGTGTTTATATATCTTATGTGCCTATCTATAATTGTTTGACGAATAAAATGGATGTCATGCTATGGGTAGGTCTATGAGGATGCCATACAAGTTTTGCCTTCAGCCATAATGTTCAAGCACTATGCAAAGTTTCTGATGGGTGCTGTAGCTCTTCTAATAGGAGACAACAAGCATTCTCTAGACAGTCAATCTGCTAGTTATATTTCACATCTTTTGGGCGTTTACCAAAAGGCTGATACAATCGGGTGCACTGATGAGGAACTTGCCTGTGAGCATATCTCATTTTATTTGCAACTTGGAGGAGTGGATGAAGCTCGGAAACTGGCACAAAATCTTTGTTGCAGAAAATTTCCAAATTCAGCAAAGGTACGGGTATTATGGGCCTCAATAGAAATGAAGCACTCGACAAGGGATCTTATTTCACTGAGTAAAGATAAGCTGCTATCGATCTTTGAACTTGTAAAAGATGGTTTGACAAGACTGCCCATTTCAGAAGCTGAGAGCTTGTGGGTAATGGTATGTTACCTTTCAATTTGATGAACTCCAACTATGACTCTGTAATTATCAACTGTGAGTAATTACCAATTATCTTGGTGAGAACAGTTTTAACATTATCTCATATTGCAGGCCCTTAAATTCTTTGCCAGTCAAAAACATTATTTTGACATGTTGGTTGAGGTTGCTGTTACATCGTTAATTGAATATCGTGGCAGTGACGAAGGATTTTCCCTTTCTTCTGTTATTGTGAATTTTGTTCTTCAAAAAGATGGAATTGCACATGCTAGAGAGATGTATAAGCGGTAGGCCATTTCATCCATAATAACTCTACATTATTATATTTCATCTTGGATTATTTAGTTTGCTTACGAAAAGTGTCTATGCTTGCATCAATTGAATTGCAGCTTTACGGGTTTACCACGCCCTGGGCTAGTTCTATATAGGACCTGCATTGAATTGGAAACAAACCTTGCATCAAATGGTGATAAAACTGGTCTTGAAAATGCCAGGAAGTTGTATTTTTCTGCACTTCAGACTTATGACCAAGATTCGAGCCTGTGGCGAGATTACTGGCTTATGGAGACCAAGGTGAGCTTTCCTCTGGCTTTATGCAAGCATCTCTAGAATCTAGAAAAACTACAATTTCCATTTTTAAGCAATGAATTGCGAACGACACGATCGTTTTTGTTCTACTTTGTAATCCAATATCGGGACTTGTTTAATCTACTAATAACCTTATTTCTTTCCTCAAATTTACAGATGGGAACATCAAAGACAGCTTCTGATGTATCTTGGCGTGCACGTAAGACTCTAAAAGACAGTAGTGCACTTTCTTTGCCAGATTTGTGATAGTTGTGATGCAGACTGCTCTTCAATTGTAACTTGTAAGCCTCATGTTAAAGATATTCACCTCATTTGAATTTAGTTGTTTTTTTTCGTCAATAGTCTTTGAATTTAGTTTAATAGACAGATAATTCATACTTTTATCGTGTGTCAACGGAATTGAGTAATAGTTATAAATTTAGTTTTTACATTAAACTTCTTGCTCCCGATCGTCCAACTCCATCGATTTCAATCTTCCATGTTCTTGGCCAGTTGAAGGCGATGGAGTGGTGACGTCCGAAAGAGAAGATAGCTAGCATACCGTCCAATCATTGAACACTTACATTCTCAACAAAACTTAACTGGGAATTAATACTAGAAATTTCCCTAACTATTTCATCAAGTGTATCTTCATCTTTGAGTATTGCTGTATGAGACACCCCGGGAACTCTGATCGTTTTCAGAGTTTGGTTTTTCGTATCGGACCATAGAGATTCATGTGCCAACAGGCTCACCATGTTCACAGTCCCATCTCCATCCCCGTAAAGAATCTCAGGCTGCTCATCGAAACCGTTGCTTCCATAGAACAATGTCTCTGCCGTCTTCACACCACTTCCAACAACACAAGTAATAGGTACCCCAGGAGCTATCAACTCGTCCATTAAGCCCAAAACCCTAGTTTTAAAAGGATGAATACCTTCTCGAAATCCAATGTCGTCGAGAAACCGCGGAATATCATAGGCCGAATATGTAGCATTTGGGGTGACGACAAGCCGGTTTTTTTGTCCGAATACTGTAGGGTTTGGCATCAGCCAAAGGTTGCTCTCTGAGCTCCTTTGCTCCTCTCTTACCAGCAACGGATCCACCAATGGGACTCCTAGTGTGTTTCCTGAAGCAAATGTGAGCATTTCATCCACAGTGCCACCCCACGGCGCCGCGAGTGCAACAAAGTGTTTGATGAATTTTTGCCGCCAAGATGGCGGATTTCGGTTGAGGAGTTGGAGAGCAAAGAGGCCTCCTAAGCTGTGCGACACGAGTATGACTGGCTTTCCTCCATTGGAAGTGCTTGCATTTTCTACCAAATGTTTTAGGTCTTGTAAAAACTTGGAGCCGACGTGGCATGGGTGGCCTTCTGGTGCCAAACCATATCGAAAATCGTATGGAGCTCCGAATAGGGTTTCGCCATTGACATATCCAATCTTCTCCAATGATTCCACTAGTGGTGCCATGTATCCTGTGATGTGCCTATATATATATATATATATATATATATATATATAAATGTAGCTAGCCACTATTAGTGCAAACACAATTAATTTTAATTTGCATAAATAGCATCTAGATTCTTAAGGGTGTTGTATACCTCCCAAAGAATTATGTTTTGCCAATTTACCACTTAAACTCCATTTTTAGTGTGAATGTACTGCATAGCGCACATGTGAGTCCTTTTTAATGCATTTTTGCCACTTCATGACTTTAAATGATTTGGGTTAATTATTGCATTGATTAAAGCTAATCGGAACAACATAATTGTTGTGTTGAATTTATTTAGCTTATGTTGTTCCTACGAGCTTTTAGTAAACATAATTCTTACCTCTAAATAGGTTATGAGTCATGCAATGACGAAAATTCTCACGTACACGGCAGGTAATGAGATTTAGTGGAATTTTTTTTTATAGATATAATACATTTACATTAAAAGTACCAGACGGAAAATTATAGAAAGAAAAAAAAAAATCTTTCTAGTGTCATTTATGCACACCCTTAACAATCTAAGTGAATATCATCTTGCAATTTTCCTAAAATATAATACTACATTCAATATGTTATATTGTCACGCTTTGAATCTGATTAACCCATAACTTAATGCAATTAATCATTCTTTATTTTCTGAACTTTCTAGCAAGTGAACATTCATCGGTTCTTAAAACCATTTGCTGTAAAAAAAAAGCAGAAAGGGGTAATACACACATGTTGGAAAATTCATCAGTAACTTTATAGCTTACTTGAGACGGGGGTCAAGGTAGAGAAGTGACTCAGTGGAGCCAAAGTGAGGAACCCTAGTCTGGATCCCAGGGGCATTGTGGTAATCATCCGAAACGGCGTCGTAATACAGCATCATCCGCTGAGCAAAACAGCTCGTGAACGGAGCAATGAGGACGGTCGGTTCGAACCACAGCCTGAACCAACCGTCCTTTTTCTTCTGAAACGGGTACCAACGGTTGCATAACAGACCGGACGGCTTGTAGTCGTTGGTCAGTCGGGCTTCCAGCTGGTTCCCGCCATTCCCTGGTATTAGGATCAGAGGGTAGAGGTTGGTTGTTCCTGCCTGACACGTGTACAGCATCACAACCATTGATGAGAACAGCAGCAACAGTTTCAACCCTAGTGGTTGTTTCATGATTTGGTTCTCTGATCTGGGTTTGATGGTGTTTTGGATTTGGCTGTCATCTTGTGTTGGGTTATAGATGATGTACACATATCTTGCTTTGCTACAAATTGTGGTTGAGAATGAGATACGTAACCCCTATTGTTCTTTTTTCTTTGGAGCATGGATAAAGGGATTTATTATACAATAGTCACATTCGAGTTGTTAGGTTCGATTTCTCCTCAACCTACAATCTTATTAGATTGATTTTTTTGGTTTTCCACTATTGCTTGTATTTAACAAAAGAATATACGTTTAAACTAGTTCGAATCTCGTTCCTCACAATTTAAACTAATTTAATGCAAATTATATATATGAAAGAACAATAGTCGAACTAAATTCATTAATTAGAACTCATGCTTACTTGTACATAGATCATAGTTTGATATGTGTGCATAGAACTTTATATGTTAATTTCATTGAATTGTTATTGATACTGGCATGTAATTTGCATCTAAGAAGGAATGCCTTATTATAAAGAACTTTTACTTGCTCACAAAGAAAAGTGAACTTTTCCATACGAGGGTCATACCACTTGGTGGTGTTACATATCCATTAATATTATAACATGTGTTTTCACTCATTACTATTATACCTTATGTCCATTTATTTTCTTAAATGGGACTAGCTGGTGGCTAAGCTACGACAGTTTATTATTCCGGGAGCCGGGGAGACTCACATAGGCATTTCAGTCTCTCTTGGCCACCATCGTGTGATTCATTAGCGTGAAATACGAGCATGAAATTCGTCTCAATCACTGGGCCACCCGGTGTTGATTTATATCTTATGTCCATAAAATATCAATAATGTCATCAATTTTTAATATAACGCGTGAAAGTTAACAACATGTGGCGGCCACACTTAAAAATTGCTAATTACAAATAAGAAACTAAACAATGTAGACATATGGACATGATTAAAGCCAATGATATTGGGCTTTATGTTGGACTGCTGAGGTTTGGTGCAAATTATGGAATTTTGGGCCTAAATTCTTAATCTTTGCTCATTTTTGTGAAGTATTTTGGAAACTTGACACATTATAACGTACACACAGTAATTGTCACATGCATCTTTTTAAAAGTCAAACTTTGGTGTCCATGCTAATTACAAATTTCCAAACTTATAATCATGTTAAAGCAGTGTTTTGAAAATCACACAATACACGTGACAGGGTACCTACAAACAATGGGCGCCCATAAATTATATAAATATGTTGGCCGGCCGGCCGGCCTTTGGAAACGGCCCTCTATGGACAGACTAGCTACCTAACACTTCTATGGATATGTAGACCCTAATCCTGTATTGTAGCATATGAGACTTGACTACAATTTTAAGTACTTGTAAGTATTATAGTCAGTCTCGATATAATCACGTGATGTACTATTATACGTCTTATAACATGAGAAAATTAGTAACACTCTATGACATTAACAATCTCAACAAAAACTTACTCCCAAGTTTAGGTATAAAACTCTATCTCACTCTAAAATTTTCAGAATCTTGGAGTAGGCTACAGTGCTCGCAAGCATTAAATGCTCACACCGATCTCACCATTAAAAGGAGGGAGGAGGGAGGAGAGAGGGGGGAAAAGAGGGTGAGATCGGTGTGAGCATTCAATGCTTGCGAGTACTGTAGTCAGTCCCGAGAATCTTACCCAAAACCAGAGAGAACCAGTTCATATATACTGTGACAGTCAATGTCTGCCATGGCAATGCTGCTGAGGACACTGACTCACTAATTCAACAATTCAATAATTCAGTTAGCACGTAGCAGTCATTACAGTAGCAGCAATTGACTGAATTTTTTATTAAGTTGATTGTCTTTCTAACTTACACACAGAATTGCCATGAACAAACCTCCTACAAAAATGAGGGTGTAGTTGGTTTTTGGACTTGACCATTTTTTTGGTAAAACAGAGGGAGAGTTTGGACTTGACCATTAAGCCACCATCTGACTCATCAAAACGGATGCGAAGAAAAAAGAGAAATCATTTCTGCGTACTATTATTATTATTTTTTTTATTTATTTTTATCTCTTAACTATTTTATAGTTATTCAATTCAATTGTCAGAAATAAATAAAATTTGTTCATTAAGTAAAAAATTGTGTGTAAAAATCATTTACTAAAAACAGGAAAAATCTTGAGTGGTACGTACCATTTAATGGTACGACTATTGAATGGTTCAGATTAATTTGCAGTGGGGCCCAAATAAATCTTAACCATTTAACAGTACGTACCATTCAATGGTACGTACCACTGAAGTTGGACCCCTAAAAACAAACAGAAGATAAAATAAGTAAATAAATAAAATGTCAAATGCGGAAAATTTAGTCAAACTAAACCTTCTCTTTCAATTTTAGCCTACTTTATCATTTCAATTAATTAAACCCACCAACACCAGCTCTTTGTTCTTATCTTATATTTGGTATTTTATTTTATTTTCCAATCTCGTGGGTTTTGAAAAGTCTAAACCCACCACCTTCTTGTTCATATGTTACTCAACCACTCTAGGTCACCCTCCACAAAACCATTTATATAAAATCCACATTTCCTCACATCACACCCACCCCCTTCTCCTCCTCTCTCTCACATTTTCCTCCATCAAAGTTTTTCTTTTCCCTCCTAAACCCGATTTTCGCAGCGGGAAATTTCGGGTACTCCGACAAATAATCTACAGTAGTTTTCGTGTCACGTACAATTTGTGCACAACATGAGGAAGACCAAGGCGAATAACCAGAACAAGTTCATGAAAATCATCACGGTGCCCATCAGAGCTCTGACCAAGGCCAAGGACTTTTACGTCAGAAGCATAACGGACATGGGCGGCAGAATGACCTACGGCGGCACCATTGGAGGGCTTAATGGTCATTTCGCTAAAGGCCTGCCCAAGAGCTTCAGCGTTAGGTCAGCTTCTTCTAGGTCAAGTGAAAATGGTGATGATTATTCAGAGCTTATTAGGGCTGCGTCAGCAAGGAACTACGGGGGCAGGATCGACGTGAACATGATCATGCAAGAACAGATGAAGCGATCGGCTACAACCACAACTATGCGATCGGATATGGGATCGAAAATCGGATCGAATAATCGGGCTGTTTTGCCTAAGTGTGGCAGCGTGGCCATGGGGAGGATTGATGAGGATGCGCCTGAGGAATTTGATGAAGGTGCTGCTGGTGTCAAGGGTGAATTGTACCCTAGAAGCAGAAGCTATGCTGTTGGAAAGAGAAGTGCTTTTGCGTTTTGATTGTTGATCAAACGCATCCAATTAGCTGTCAGTTAAATTCAAGACATGCTTATATTTAGTTGTGCCATGAAGCCAACAAGTTACAAGAGGACAGACAATTCTGTTGTAGTTTTAATTCAATTTCTTTGTGATTGAAAGTTGAAAGTGTTTGTACAAAATTAAGGTATTGAATTTAGAATCGCTGTCATGTTTGAAGCGGTTTTGTTTTGTATATATGCATTTTATTTTCCTTTTCGTTCAACAATTGTTGTTTATGAGATTTGAACTTGCGAGTAAGGATATATGTATAAGACTTTTTTTCGGACAATTAATCTGCTTTGCTGCAAAAACAAGCAAAATTATAAGAAAGGGAAAACTGGGGCTATTGCTTAATTAGATGTTTTATTTGTTTCTGTTGTAAAGGAAAAGAAAAAAAGAAAAAGGAGCACCAATTTGGAAGTTGACTTTATTTACGTGCAGCATGAACAGTATATTGTTCGCTATCATATTCATAGGGGAGTAACATATTCTAGTATTTTCAATGTGTTGCAACTTGCGATAAACAAAATTATAGGGATATTATTCCAAAAGACTATGGAGAATAACATGTTAAAGATGTAATTAATTTTTTTTTTATCTTAAAATTCAATTAATTATATTACACGTATGATCAATGAACTATATTCTTATCTATTGTGGATGAGTACCATGTGTTGAATGCGAAAGACGAAATAAAATACAATAAATAATAAATAGTTTCACTATGTAGTGAGTCACTCGTTCATCATTTGAAATCTTGACACCAAATTATTAGTATTTTCAATGTGTTCCAATTTCGTACAAGATAAGGAAAAATGGTACTTTAAAATTTGAAAGAGATGATGTAAGTAATATCATATCATTACAAGCCAATGACAATTGATTTATTTTCACAAAGTCATATCATATAAACCAAAATTTTATTGGATAATGCTTGCACTCTTGGGATGAGCTCATTCATTCATTTGCAAATAACGTCTTTTTATCGTAGAAATTTCATAATCGGTACGTTTAATATCTTAATATTCATTTGAAGGTCATCCCTCCCAAATATCATTTGAATCCGATATCGTTTAGTCATCTAAATGTATCATATTAATCAACTGTTCATCATAAATATGTTTTTTGATACTTACACCGTCGATATAGTTGGCACATTTGGATGACTAAACGCTATTGGATTCAAATACTTTTTTGTAGGAATGATCTTTAGATGAATATTAAGAGATTGAATGGTTTTGATATGAAATTTCAACAGTAAAAATACGTTATTTGCAAGTGAAATAACGAGCTTATCCCCCAAGGAAATGCAAGCATTATTCAATTTTATTTAATGTTCTGGAGCTTTCTTGTGATGTCCACATTATTATTGTGAAGTGAACAAATCATTAAGCGTGTCACGTAGCTTCACAAAAATTCTGTGGGCTTTTGGGCCACCAGAATATATACTCATTAGCATTACATCGCAGTCTTTTTGGACTTAACTCCAGTTTTGGGCCCATAGCTTTTGAGGTGGCAATTCGTGTTTACTGGTCGGCTTTATCTCTTACGAATTCCACACAAAACGATTGAGGTTAATTCATGGTTGTTAATTAGGTTAATACAAACATAACATATGACTATTTAGTTTACTAGTCACAAACAAAATAAAGTAAATGTTCACATCAACTACAAGAGTTAGGGTCAGTTTAGAGTTGCTGTGTTTTTTATAAAAGTTGCTTATAAAAGCAACTTTTAAAAGTAACATTCATGTTGTCTTTAAAAGTTGATGTTTAAATGCCATAACTTTTAAAATAAGCAATATATTTCATTTTTACCAAACACTTTTTATCTGCTTAACTTTAAAGTGAAGGTTTTTTTAGTGAAAAAAATAATAATACCAAATGATACCTTAAACTTGTCATTTAAAAAAAGAGAGTTAAACTTGTCATTTAACGTGAATTTAATTGAATAATCTCTGTATCGTTTTAATTTTATCAAATCTCATTATATACATGTTATATTGATTATCAAGGATCAATGAGCTACATGACTATTAAGTGTCAGTTTGATAATTATTTTAATTTTCATTGAGTTTTTAAAAATATGAAATTTGAAAATTAAAGATTGAAAGACAAATTATAAAAACTCACAAAAAGTAAGGGATGTTAGATAACCACTTTGTTTTTTTTAAAACCAAAAAAATCGTTTGGTAAATACTTTCAGTTTTCAAAAATTTAAGATTGAAAACTAAAAAGTGAGAACTATTCTATTAAGTTTTCAAAATTTAGCTTTGGGTTTTCACTTTTTAATTATCAATTATCATTTTTTGAAAACAAGTTTTTAGTTTTTAAATTAAAAATGAAGTAGTTATCATATGGCCTCGTAACTTTGGAAATTTCTGTGGTGCTACGTAGCACCACACGTTACGTGCAATCAACGACCTAGATTGAATCACTTTTTCAAAAACTTAATATAAATAAAATTGGAAGTAATCTTTACCGCATGTGGTGTCGTAGCATGTGGTGCTACATAGCACCACAGCCAGACCCCGTAACTTTTAGTATTTCATCTATGATTTAAAAAAAAAAAAATAACAAAATAATTATCAAATAGAACTAAATGTTATAAAGTGTTATTTTTTGTTCATAATGACAAGTACCACCACTACCAACCAGAATCCGGTTATTTCGTGTTCCGTGTCATTTTTCGAGTCGGGCTTGTCCACTTGGGTCCAAATTGGCCAGAGCATAGCCTCAATTTACTAAAACGCCCTTACGTGTATCCTTTCCATTTGCCACGAAATCAAAATCAGCGACCGTTCCCGTCCCGCCAGATAACCGCCCCACCGCCGAGCCGTCGTCGGCTCACTCCTCCACACTACTCTAATCTCACCCGCAGAAATTCACAGTTTCCCGTGCTAGTCGTTCGGAGTCCCGATTTTACCATGGAGGCCGAGAAAGCCACAAACGTGTCGGACATCGAGAACGGCGACGACCTCGACGAGGAACCCGGCGAGGTGATTGAATCGGCACCGCCTCTCGAAGTCGGCCAAGAGAGGGAGCTCGGTAGCTCCGGCATCAAGAAGAAGCTCCTCAAGCACGGCCATGGCTACGAAACCCCTGAGTTCGGCGACGAAGCCACTGGTAATGCCTCTCTAGCAAACACTTGTACACGCTTTTGCTAAAAACACTTATGAGAAAAGCATGTTTTGATTTAATAAAAACTGATACCTGCAGCTTTTACAAACCAGAAGCATTACATTTTTTGCTAAGGACTTGTTTGGTACTCCTTTTGTAGGAAGCACTTCTCAAGAAGTGGTTTTACTATAAACATGTTGATATTTTTATTGAAAATTCAAGTGCTTCCTGAATCTTGGAGGCGCTTCTTAAGTTTTTCTGGCTAGTCAGTAGCACAATTTGTTATCAAAAAGCACTTTTAACCATTCCATAAGCAGTCTCAAACAGGCTCTAAACATTGTTAGAACTTATAAGTGCTTTTGATCATCTGAAATTGCTTTTCGACTCCAAACAGGCCCTTAGACATTTCTTATCTCAATTTATAATATTTTAGAGAAAACTGATTGTGGAAATTTGGATTTAGTGCACTATGTTGGGACATTGCTTGATGGAACGAAGCTCGAGTCGACTAGAGATGGAAACGATCCTCTCAGTATTAAGCTTGGTGAGAGCCGAGTGGTGAAGGGTTTGGATTATGCAGTGGTGACTATGAAAAAGGGAGAAATTGCATTGTTCACATTGCCTGCTGAGTTGGGCTATGACAATGCTGCTGTTCGATTTGAAGTTGAGCTCGTTTCGTGGATTAGGGTGGTGGATTTGAGCAGAGATGGTGGGATTGTTAAGAAGATTGTGGAGAAAGGAGAGAGGAATGAGCTGCCTGGTGATCTGGATGAAGTTCTTGGTACTCTGATTCCTCATTATGTAAGCATGTAATTACAGTTCTGCCAACCTCAATTTTAGTGTTTTTATTGGAATTTTTGTTGTTAATGCAGTCAAGTATCGAGCGGCGTTGGCTGATGGCACTATTGTTGCAGAAACACCAGAAGAAGGAATTGAATTCTATGTGAAAGATGGTATTTTTTTTGTGTGGTTTCAATGGGGAAAGGCAACTCTGTTTGAGAGATGCCAAATTGTGATAATTGAATAACTCTGCTGTCTGTGTGTGTTCCAGGTCATTTTTGTTCAGCATTGCCGAAAGCAATCAAGACGATGAAACGGGGAGAGAAGGCCAGATTAATTGTTCAACCTCAGTGTATGTCTTTGTATTCTTGTTATCAAATTGCTATTTTAGAGAGGAAAAAATTGAATCTTCTAACCATGAAACACGATTAATAATTGTAGATGCCTTTGGGGAGGAGGGGAGGGATGCGAACGATGGGTTTAATTCTATCCCTCCAAGCTCTGTGCTCAATATTGATACGGAGTTGGTGTCTTTCAAGCCTGTTATTGACGTTACCGGTGATGCCAAGGTACTAAAGAAGATCTTGAAAGAAGGGGAAGGCGCATGGACTGCTAATGATGGTGCAAGTGTTACTGGTAAGTTTATTGAGATGTCCATTTTTATAGCAATATTACTAGAATCAGTTAGGAATCACGACATAAGTGTATAGCTAGGCTTGTAATTCCTTGCATTCGAAACACATAATGAACCTATGACAATCGCAGTTAACTTAAAACTGCTATACAATGTCCAACTGTTGCAGTTAGCTATATAGCGAGGCTTGAAGACGGCGTTGTCTTTGAAAAAAAAGGAGTAGATGGAGAGCAGCCTTTGGAGTTTATCACAGATGAAGGTCAGTTACTCCAAGTTTATTTGCATCTTTTTGTCAGAGAATCACAAGAAGAAAGCTCAAAAGGAGTTGTGGCTAATATCTGCATCTTACTATCTGTAGAACAAGTGATTGCTGGTTTAGACCGAGCAGTTGCAACAATGAAAAAGGGAGAGCTGGCAATACTGACTATACATCCTGATTTTGGATTTGGAAGCGTTGAAGCAAGGCGGGACCTGGGAGTAGTACCATCATGTTCAATTGTCGTCCTTGAAGTTGAAATGTTAGATTTTATCAGGGTAATGACCATTTTGATGTGGTTGTGGGGTTTGCAATGATAATATTTCAATATATTTGTATTTCGTAACTTCCTAAAAACATAATTTGGTAATTTCATATATACAGCCTAAGCTAGAAGGCAGATATTTTCTTAATTTTTGTTGCAACCATTGCTTTCTCAATTATTACTCTTTAATTTTCTTTAATGAAAAGGAAAAAGCACCGTGGGAATTGAGTAATCACGAGAGACTTGAGGCAGCAGGAAAGAAGAAAGAGGAAGGCAACCTTCTCTTTAAGAATGGGAAGTATCAACAAGCAGGGAAAAAATATGATAAGGTAACAGAGTGCAAATTTTTATTCCCGAATTGACCGTAGTTTGGGTTCTATTTTAATTAACCTCGTATTCTTTTGCTGCTTTCCACTTTCTCTCAGGCTGCTGATTATGTTAGTGAAGACGGAAACTTTGGGGATGATGAGTCAAAGCTAGCAAGAGCACTGAGAGTGTCTTGCTGGTTGAACGATGCAGCATGTAGCCTAAAACTAAATGAATTTCAGGAAGCAATCAAGTTATGTTCAAAGGTAAAGAAAAACATGATGCGAAGTTTCTGCTTCTTCTAGCAAGACTAGCATTCATGGGCATCTATCATCCTATACATCTCTCAATGTTAAAGTGAGACAATATTAGGGGAAATCTCATTATATGTTCTAAATTTCGATGTTCTACAGGTACTAGATATCGAGTTCCACAATGTAAAAGCCTTATACAGACGGGCACAAGCGTATATGGAAATTGAAGATTTGGTGTTGGCCGATTTAGACATCAAGAAAGCTCTTGAGGTTGATCCGCAGAACAGGTAACTGAAAAAACTGATTTTCTTAGTTGCTCGTTAGATTTGTTTGAAGCGATTTATACTCTGCGGAGCATTGTACGATTATTATTTTATTATTCAATTTTGCAGGGAGGTCAAGTTGATTGAGAAGAACTTGAAACGACTTCAAGTTGAAAGCGACAAGAGGGATGCTAAGCTCTACACAAACATCTTTGGACGAGCTACAAAGGTGAATATTATTTATATTCCATCAGCTCTTAATAATTTCAGTGACAATATTATAACTGAGCTTAGCAGTCAAGGTCCATCTTAACGGAGTTTCTTTACTGTAACGGCAGAAATTGAAAGTGGAGGACGAGAAAAGATGAGGCTGTGGCGATGTAAATGGTTGCTGATACTTTCTTCTCCTCAAAGTGGAGGAGTGGTTTTTGATCTTGTAAAAATATGCGATCATGATTGTGTATGGCGTAGAGTAGTACAAGATAGAAAAGAAAATTAAGATCCTCTAATATTGCAACAATTTTATTATGGTAGAGTACATCAATGTATGATTAACGGTTGGAAGTGTCCGTCCAGGGAATTTAACTGGTGAATATGAGTCACTTAAAAGACAATGTACACTAGACATTGATGTGCGGTAGGATTTCTATTATTGTCCCTAGAACCATAGTATAGCTTATAGAAGAAAGATTCCCTTTCAAATTCTGGTTTTCGTCCCCATTATTTAGACAATCCACGTGCAATGAATTTATTTCATTTTATGTTTTTAACAGATCATAGAAGAGCGAGATTTGAACTCAGATGCAAGGCCGGGGCTGACACCTAACTGGATTAATCGATTTGCTTTGAATGACGTGAATATTTGCATCCATCCTTTAATTTGAGTCAAATCATAGTTCAAGTTTAAGTTAACCACCAAAATTGGGGACACTAAACAAACAATAAATTGTATAAATAACAAAATTATAGTGCCATCCAACGTCCCTTAGTTCTGTTTTTAGTAAAAATTATAACAAATTCTATTCGTGCATATTTCCAAAAATAAAACAGTCGATTTTTCTTTGTCTGTAATCAATTAACTAATTTGTCGTGGCTTCTATCAATACCAAAAGCCATGGGCCTCCCATTTCTTACTTGTAGTCGTCTTATCCCACTGTATTCACTGACACACTAACACCGCACGTTCAAGTAGTACCTGGTTATGGAAAGCCTAAACACGTAGCTGCAATACTGATACCAAATCCCATGGCAGTCGACCTTTCTTCTTCTTCTTCTTCTTCTTCTTCTTCTTGCCATGGTTTGCAGCTGCTTCTACTTCCACTTCTCGTTCTTTCAAGTGTTTGCTCACAAATGCTTCCAGTCTCTAACTCACAGATGGTTAAGTTTCTTCCTGGATTTCAGGGGCCTCTTCCTTTTGAACTTGAAACCGGGTATGTACTAATATGTTCCAAACAAATCTCACTTCGTGCTAAATGATTATAGAACTGGTAAAAAAATTTTAATAAAAAAAAAGGAACTGGAGGGACGCTAAACATACAATATAGGAGTATTAAACTTTGATTTGTATACAATTTATTGTCTGTTTAGTGTCTCTCAGTTCAAGTAAAGTATTCACATATAGCTTATTTTTATGTCAATTGTTAGGTACGTGGGAGTAGGGGAAGAAGAGGAGGTGCAGCTCTTCTACTACTTTGTCAAGTCAGAGAAAAAGCCTGAAGAGGATCCTCTAATACTTTGGCTAACTGGTGGTCCTGGTTGCTCTTCCATCACTGCCCTTTTGTATGAACTAGGTAAATAATTAACACAGCCATCTAACATTATTGCTCATTTGGTCATAATTAAGAGAATGAGAAAAGCCATAAAAATTATGACTTGATTGCCACAAATTAACAACTAGTCTTCTTCCTTAAAGGGTTATGCTAAATGGCCTGTTGGGAAGTGTTTTAAGAATGGCTCAAAGCGCTTTCAGATAACAAAAAACACTAAGTTAAAAGTGTTTCTAGATTAAGAAAAGCGCTTTTTTGTTAAAGCGCTTTTCAATCTTTAGTTGTACTTTGTTAGTCTCCCATAAATCATTGGCCTTTTCTGCATTTTGTAGGTCCATTAAATTTTAACATTGAGCAGTACAATGGGAGTTTGCCTACGTTAACCTTAAATCCATACGCATGGACAAAGGTAAAACCATCAAATTAACAATCATCTTAAAAATATTCTTCAGAAGAAAATTACTCTTTTACTTATTTTACATGACAAAAAGCATGAATACTTTTGTTTTTCGAATGGCATTTTGATCTCGGATGGCAGATATCTAGCATAATTTTCATAGATTCCCCAGTTGGCACAGGATTTTCGTATGCAACAAGTTCATTTGCTTCTCAGCCAGGTGATTCAAAACAAGTGCAGCATGCCCTCCAATTCTTAAGGAAGGTAAGAAAATATTAATACAACTTATTTGGGGTCTTAAACATCATTTTAAATACTTCTGTGTCATGATTCCCACCTAATTAAGCAGGCACATTTTCGTATCAAACGAAAGAGTTATTAAATCGAAGTTAATTTGACCGTGGCAAAAAGAAAACAAACATGGTTCCCAATAATTAGTAGCTCTTTGATATAAAGAACTAGTGGTTGTAAGTTCAATTTCCGTTGTCCCTTTACTTTTTTCTTATGAAATGTTGTTCGATTTCACTTTGTAGTGGCTGGTTGATCACTCGGAATTCATGTCCAATCCACTCTTTGTTGGTGGGGATTCATATTCCGGCATTCCTGTTCCTGTTCTTGCGCAGCTAATCTCAGACGGTATGCAGATAATTGCTAGCTAATTTGATATGCATGTGAAAATAGGAAAGCCAAGCATAAAGATAGCTGCATGGATATCATTGACGTGTATGGCATTTATTCTCAAGTTCTATGGAAAATTAAATTGGAAATGCAGGCAATGAAGAAGGCATCAGACCGGTGATAAATTTGCAGGTTTATAACTGTACTTGTATCCCTATTGTCTTATTTGTATTGGAAGCTTGTGTCACAATCCATGCTCATTGTTGCAGGGTTATATACTAGGGAACCCAGAAACAGTGCTACAAGACGAACTCAACTCACAAATCACATTTGCTCATGGGATGGGACTGATTCCTGATGACCTATTTGAGGCACATATTCTATTTAATTTGATCTCATACTTAATCACCAATTCACCAACCTATATGAGGTAATAATTAGTAATTAATTAGTCTATACAATTTATATACATTTGCAGTCCTTGGAAAGAAGTTGCAGGGGAGATTATCAAAACATAGACCCCAGCAATGCAGAGTGCTTGAAACATAAGCAGGTTTATCAGACGGTATAGTGCAAATTACCCGAAAATTAATTTTCTTAACCCTCCTGCTTCCTAGTTTTGATTTCATGTTGTTCATTTACTACAGTGTATTTCACAAATTAATTTGGCGCATATTTTAGAACGGAACTGCGAACTTGTTTCTCCAAAACCGCCGATACATGTGCTTGATAAAAGAAGATATCTCAGTAACAAGGACTATAATGTGTTCCTCTTCTCAGAATCAACTCCTCCTCCTACATTAGGCTGTCGGGTAACTCCCTTCGTCACTTTCTACTAACTTTCTTGACCTAATACTTGTTGATAAGGACAATTTCTTGGATACAAGCTCTCGATTTTGCGCAAAAAGTTGGTCGAACAGACATTACTAGCTAAGGGAGATCACAATTGAAGTGTTTCTGTGTATGTAGAATTACGGATATTTGCTTTCTCAATATTGGATGAATGATCAGTACGTCCGCGAAGCCCTTCACATACGAAAGGTATGTATATACAATCGAGATGAATACTATAAAAAGATTTAAATTGCTAAAATATATATCAAGATCGATGCAGCGTGCGCGTGAAAGAATTTGTAGTACGTATTGCAGGGAAGTATAGGGAAATGGCAGAGATGCAACTACGACAAACCTTACGAGAATGACATTCACACCAGCATTCAGTTTCATGCAAAGCTTAGTGCTCAAGGCTATTATCGCTCTTTAATATACAGGTGATGAGGAATTTAATTAACATCTCCATATTTTTCCATGCATTTATTTTCTTTAATTTTGTTAATTATTTCAGTGGAGACCATGATATGCTGGTGCCCTTCATGGCTACACAAGCTTGGATTAGATCTTTAAATTATTCCATTGTTAGTGACTGGAGACCATGGTTTGTCAAAGGCCAAATTGCAGGGTACGCGTACGTATGTTTATATTTTTATACAAGCGATATTGGGAGATATACGTACTATATTTTTATATAAGTGATATTGGGAGATATCGCGCTCGGGGCATCTCGATCAGTTTTACATTTTAACTGGGATTGAGCATGCTAATTCACTAATTCAACTTTTTGCCTTTGGGATGTAGGTATACGAGGACTTATTCGAACCGGATGACCTATGCTACCGTGAAGGCAAGAATATATAGTTTTCGTTTCAATTTTCTACAAGCTGAATCTCAAAAGGATGATTTGATTAACTTGAGTCTTTTTTTAATTTTGGTTTTCTTGTTTGGTTATAATTTTGCATGTGCAGGGGGCGGGGCACACAGCTCCTGAGTACAAGCGTGAAGAATGTTTAACTATGTATACAAAGTGGTTATTTGAGGAACCTCTATAAATTGAGAAGAGAACTTACATTCAATCGGAATTATCGGTGAAATTTGTTGAGAAGATCTTCTAGAGCTTTAATACTTCATCTATGATAATGGATATAATACTTGTATCTACTCATGCGAATTAAGTATCTTCATTGTATAAATTTCAAAATTGAAACCTTCAATTTCTTAATCTTCATTTGAAGAATTATCTCCCACAAAATAAAATTCGGATTGAAGATTGTTTAGTCATCCAAATATATAGAAATATACATTTTCGGTGTCCGGCCAATCTCTCATTCCTTCAAATGCATACCCAATAAGGAACAGTTGAGTTTTCACAAAAGCTTTTGCTTGTGCGGTGAGAAGAATTTTATAAGTCATCTCAAAGCGGTGCAAAACTATTTTTATTAAATTTGTTAGCTAATAAAAACCAGAAAAAAAAGAAGAAAATATGACTTTAACCCATGAAACTCAAGTTTTCTTACATAAAATCCAACATGGTTTTTTTACCTGGATAAAACCCAGTTACTAGGCTCCTCATAAGCAAATTCATTAATTTTGTTGACTTTACACATTTTGTATTTTTTGAATGCCTAAAATACCCTTAATTACAATTTTAACATATACAACTAATTGTATGCAAATTTGAAGGGAGGGATTAAAGATTCTAAAAAAATGCATTAATTTTAAATTCATTGCATATTATAACAAATTGGAGATTAATGCTTCTGGCAAAAAAAAAATAAAAACATAAAAGAAACATTAATGCTATACTTTCCTTAAGACTTCGTAATTGTTTTCAAATTTGTATAAAATTAGGCCATTTTAATTTAATTTTTCCATTTTCTTGCCAAATGAAAATCTGAAGGGGCACTATAAAATAATTTACATAAAAATATAAGAAAATTATTTGGACACATGTATTAATAATAAAATGTGCCTAGTACATGTAATAATACATGCAAAATAATTTACCTACAAAATAAATGAATGTTATTTGATTCAAAATTAATTTACCTATAATTTATATAACAATATAGGTAAATTATTTGCACATATATATTAATAATAATGTATCTACAATATAATGTATCTACAATATAGGTAAATTGTTTATGAATTTTAAAATTTTTTTTTGTACAAAAATAATGTATCTACAATATAATTTGTACAAATATAATTTACCTATTGTTTAATTTTTATACAAGATAATGTATCTATTGTTTTGTTTTAATGGAGATAATTTGTCTTTGGTTTAATTTTTACGAAAAAACTTACCACCGTTCAACTTTACCAAAATAATGTATCTATTATTTTAAGAATATAATCTACTATTTCATGTTTTACTTATATGTGTGTGTATATGTGTTCGTAGAATAATTTATCTAAAAAAAGATGTAGTAAGTTGTAAATAATTTATAATATATGTGTATTAGAGTCATTGTAAGACAAATAAAAAAAAACTATAAAACATTAATTAGGAGGACTAGTTAGATTTTAATGCCCTGTCAATTCAGAAATGAATAATAGTTAACTAATAATGAATGTGTGTGAAAAACGGTTATAGAATGTTGTGGTATAAGTTGTAAATAACTTATTATAGTAGGTTACTTATTTTCTTACGTGGCAATCTATTTAAATTTTGGATCTTTTTTGAAAGTTTAAACATAGGTAGATTTTTGTCAGAGAAATATGAGTTGTAGAGGCCTATATCTAAAAAACCCAATAAAAAATAACTAGCGAGGGTAAAACATAGCAGAATGGAGTTATATTTGAAGAGGCCAAGGCCCAGATTTAGAGAATATTAGAGAATATTAGATAGTTTCCCTATAAAATCTCCCAAAGTTTTGAACTCTGAACCAGCCATGCATTGAAACCCTTGTCAGACTTTGAAAGCGAAAATATGTCGGATGAAAACCCTGAAGAGCTGCAGAATCGCATCGCAGCTGACGTAGCTGACAAGAAGAAGACGATGATAACCCTGAAGAGCTCGGACGGACGGCCATGTGTTGGAAGTGGAAAAGGCGGTGGCCATGAAATATTCAGTGCTCATCAAGATCAAGTTCGAGGTGGGTGTGGCTAATGACGACGATCCCATCGATGTTAAAGTGGCCGGCGACCTCTTGGCCAAGGTCCTCGAGTACTGCAGGGAGCACGCAAAGGCTGATGAGGAGAACGAGACCAAGAGGGGCGGCGTCGGGAACGGCAACGGGTCTCTGAAGAACTGGGACGACGCCTTCGTGACCTTTATTCAAGAAAGCGTATCATTCCTCACTTCCTCTCTAGGTGGACCAAGCATTCCAACCTCATGCTTGCTCGGCGTATTCGGAGAAGAATTATATTGCAGGGTAGATTCGTTGCATAGCGATGAACACATTGCTACGTGAAGAAGACAAGGCAACTGAGCTGGAAGCTCAAGCTGAAAAACACGGCCAATTGGGATACAAGAGGATGGGGTTCTTTGGCTTCAATGTCAAAGTTGTTGCTTCAGTCAGCATCATACGCGAGGGATAAGAAGAGGGAGAGACACAGATGATCCAAGTGTTTAACCTCAGTTTCAAAAATCAAAGATAAAATAAATTAATGTAGAAACTCGAGCAAAACGAGTGGAAACGACATTAACATTGAACATAAACAGTCCATAATATGGTCGTATACGGAAGAAAATTACGTCACCACGAGAATTAAAACATGTTTGTCAAAGTCAAAGTTAGGGAAAACTAATAAAAAGGACATAAAAGTTTTGAAACTTAATGGATACAAGACCCAAATGACCATCTTTGCTATCTGTTGTGACATTTCGTTTTTCGGACATTTTCCTTTCAGTTCATTTGATAGCGTTTTCCGGCATACATATTTTCTTTACACGAGCAAAATGCGGCTAAGATAAGAGTGCCAATGATATTACAAGGCTGGGATACTCAATATTTCTGCAACGTTTTTCACTCCTCTATTTCGAGCAAGTATATAAATATGTGAGTAGCCATTGGTAATGCGCGGTTCCTCCTTTGTGTTGAAGGATGACATACACATAGGCTTCAGATGGAATTTGCCTCCCCAGTCTAGGTGTCTCAAAAAATTCGGATAACGTAAAGCTCCATTTCTATTTGTCACGCGATTCCTTCTTTGGCAGTAAATCAGGCCTCCTCCACCGGAAATTGAACCACCGCATGCCTACAACAGGAGCAACGGCCATCAAAATCTATGAGACAGCAATATTGTTACTCAAATACAATCCGACCTCAAGCTAACATTATTCATACATGTTATAGACAAGGAGATAATCACATTGCGTCGAAATAAAAATGACAAGACTTCAAAAAACAAAGATGATTGATTACCAGTGGAACTTCTTGAGAAGAACTTTAGCACTTCATCGATGATAATAACCTAAAATCGGATAACGAATGAAAGCTTGAATGAGTATTGACATAGAGTAGTAAAAAAAGGGAATAAAAACATAGGACACTCTGAAAGGTAAACTGCATACGGGAAATGAAAGGTATAGCACAACAGTCCAGTCGGCCCAAGATAATGGTGTAACCTACAGCACAAAATATTACGGACCATTAGTAATGTTCATTTACATAAAAACGATAAAAGAAAGAAACTGTCAAACACAAGAGCAGGTATAAGACTACTTACGGAGAAAAGAACAGAGAGCGGATGGACGTATAATATTAGTACGTGAAGGATCATCGTTAGAATAATTGAACCAACAAGCCACAAGTTACTCCATGGAGGGATAACACTGGAAACCAGAGAAAGTCAGTGCTAAAGCCAGTCTACTCTCCAACCAAAATGTAGAAATGAAATAACTTAATCATTAGAAGGAAATTGTAATATGAGATGGGGTAAATTTAATAACTTAAATTTTTGAAGTAAATTGTTATATCCTTACACAAGAGACTGATTTTCACTGAGATTGTTCAAGGCATTGAACATTTCAACAACCACAAGCACAGTCATTGACACAGTTGATGGATGGCGATCGTCAAATATACTGCATGGATAAGTTGTCTCCCTTGTTGAGCATGAGTCAAAATTCATCTGGAATGAAATAACTAAAAAGGTGAAAAACCACAGTTTATACATAACGGAGGATATTATAAGCGTCTAGTCTACACACATTTCTACGAAGGTAATTACTAAATGTATGTCATAAAAACTGTAGAAACCAGTAAACAACCTAACAATGATTTTAGAAAATGCAGAATTTCAGAGCCTGTATGATCTTACCAATTCAGAATATGGCAGTTGAGGACCACTATCAGAGTAAACAAACCACCATATAAATCCCGCAACCGTGGCAAGCCCAACATAAGCTGCAATTCATACACCTTCATTTGATTTGCATGGGGAAAATAAACAAACGCATTTACTGTAAACTTAAATCACGCCACAAAAAATCCTAAACAAATAGGATCAATCATGTTATATTCAGTAAATGGCTTCGTGTTATGTCGTAAGTTTTTTACTAATTGGCAGCACTAATTCTGGACAGTCCTTTTCTCTATTAATTCATAATGGAAAAGGAGTGTAACCAGTAGGGACCAAAAGGCCATTCAATAAGTGATACCAATTCATTTGTTCAAATATAAGCTTATGAAAGAGATATTAAATTACGTACTATTATAAGGCTTAACATTGCTTCATATCGATAAAATAATGTAAAAGAGATGCACTACAGGGATTTACAGCTTTTAATTATAGCTACTAAGTAAACCAAACCAGTACATGCGGCATCAATTTCACTGGGAGCCATATTTAATATGATTTATGCATACCTCCGATTACCAAATACCGAAAAAACAGCCATCCAGAAACAACTGCTTCATTGACCTGCACACAGATAGAAGTTAAAGTGACGTTATGCGAAAACTAGAACTTCTCTCAACAACTGAAGGACTAGTTTTATGGGATTAAGATAATATCATTAATGGATGAAGCATACATATGGCCTAATGAAACAAAAAAAAGTCCAAATTTGTCCTTGATATTTATCTTTATTGATCTCCCCAGTGGAAAAAAACTCAACACCATTTCTCATTCAGCCACTTTTAGGCAACTAGTGTTAAAAACAGACAAAAGGAGGAAAGGAAAAGAAAAAACCAGAATACAGATAGAAGAATTAATTAATGCAATACCTTACGAGGTTTAGCTTTCATCACATCAGAATCTTGCTTATTAAAACCAATAGCAGTGGCAGGCAATCCATCAGTAACTAAGTTGACCCAGAGCAGCTGGACCTGGAAAAAGTTTTCATGAAAACTTTAAGGACATGAAAGTAAAAGAAGCAGAAGACATTACTGTTCTCAAATAGAATGAGTTGAAAAATGAAATATCACAATTCGTACATAAAAGAACTCACAGGGGCTAGGGTATCAGGTATGCCAAGTACAGCTGCCACAAATATACAAACTACTTCACCGATATTTGAAGAGATCATATATCTGATGAATTGCTTCGTGTTATTGTATATAGCCCTTCCCTCTGCAACAGCCTGCCAAGAATTAACCACTAATAAAGCTGAATGGCACAGGCATACTTTTCAATGTAAGGTAAAAGTCCTCATTGATTAGTAGAAATAGAATACTTGCCAAAATAATATGAAAATGAAAATGGAGAAAGAAAGGCTTACTGCAACAATAGTAGCGAAATTGTCATCGGCCAAAACCATATCTGAAGCACTCTGATAAAGGCAGAAATAACAGTGGTGAGAAGAGTAAAGTAAAACTACAAAGTGATGATAAAACCGAGAATGGCTCTAGGAACCAAATAGTATAGAAGTTGACTTCACAATGACAAGGGTGAAAACAGTATGTATCCCGGACTACATGGGTGAAAGAGTGCATTTACATGCTGTTGCCTTTAGTTATATATGGGTTGGAGCTTTTAAATGCATACATGTGTTTGGATGCAGATATGCCTTCAAAATAAGAATGAAATGATCATTGAGAAGAGGCCACATACTAACGGCCTCTTCACCTAGTGATATAGGTACTCAGTAACTTAGTTTGAAGACTGCAACAGGCATCAGGCACTATCATGCTGTTAAGGTGGCCTCAGACAGTGCAAGGGATATGTGGTTTAAGTTTCTCACTAAAATGGAAAGCTCTTTACTAATTAGAGTACAAAAAATGAGTACCTTGGCAACAGCTGTTCCTGAACCCATGGCAATTCCAATATCTGCCTTTTTTAGTGCAGGTGCATCATTAACACCATCACCAGTCATTGCAACCTAACAAGCACACTAAAGTTTAGGAAAGTCTACAGAAAAGCATGCACAGTAAGCATGAAAAAGATTAATCTAGAGTAAGATGACTAGTGCCACTAGCGTTGTTCTCACATCAATCACTTGTACCCTCAACTCACACCCTCAAATGAATAAGTTTCTTTTACAAATTTTAATAGAGCAAAACATTGATTCCTAGCCTAAAATGAAGGTATTGCATCTATATAAGGATTCAGCTTCCAGTGATAAAGCTATAGAGGGGTGTACCACTTCGTTCTGGTTTCGCAAGGCCTCAACCAGCATCCTTTTATGAGAAGGTTCAACCCTAACAAACCAGAGGAAAAAATTGCACACATACTCAAGATATTGAAAGAGAAAATTTGCTAAAAAGCTGACTAAAAAAGATGGAACACATGGCAAATACCTAATCTTCCATAGAAAATTGACAAGATACAGAATGGATGCAACCAGTATACCTGGTGAATAGTGCCATGCGTTGCAATGCCAGCGTTTTCTGCAATGCTGGTAATTCTTCAAACTCAGTTGCAGTGTAAGAGTGTCCAGCAAGATCTTCTAAGTGATCAAAAGCCCCTATCTTGCGGCAAAGTGATTCAGCTGTTGACTGAAATCATGCCCAAATCAGCCGGAGTGTTCTAACCATGTATGTGGATATACACGTGCATGAGCATTCATCCATGCATAAAAGGATAGACGTACCTTGTTATCCCCAGTTACAACTATAACGCGTATGCCAGCAGTCATGCATGAAAGCATAGCATTTCTCACTTCTTCTCTTGGTGGGTCAAGCATTCCGACCTTCCAAAGAAACAAAGCAAGAAAAATGTATACAACGTTAATAATAGAGCTAATGAACATCAGGAAACAACGTCCCTTTATTGCAAAATAAAAAACTAAATCACGTATTAAGTACAGTAACAAGTAGTTGGCACAGCAACCAAACAAACTTGACTTTATATTTTGAAAAGAAAGCATACCAACCCAATGAATGTTAGATCCTTCTCATCATTATGGGAGAGACTCTGTAGACCCATGGGCATCCGCTTGAAGGCCAGGGCCAAGCATCTTAGTGTTTCCTTTCCTGCAAAACTGACCAAAAAATATATATTGCAAAAAGAACTCGAAGCTTGCCATTACGAGAATTTAGACAGGTTTGACTATAAGAATTTTAGGGTCACTAAGAGAGAGAGAGATGAAGAAAATATTCCTAACCTATGGAACCTTGATTCCAGCTCAGCCCGGATACTAGTGGTTAGTGGTATGGCAGAACCATCATCATTGCACAGAATACTTGTGCATCTAGAAATAATACTCTCCGGAGCACCTTTTGAAAACATAATTTGCAACTGGTTTCGGCTGCAAAGGACACTCATCATCTTCCGATCACGAGTGAAATCTGCAACAGAAATCTGCAAGCAATATATCAAACCAATAAGCAAAAACAAATCTACTGCAAAAGAAATATGGCAACTTAGAAACTTTTTTCCACTGTATTTCTTTTTGTCTTTATTTAATAAATAGTTCCACTGTTACTACTTATGACATGAAACTCAAAGGAAAACATAGATGCATAAGCACAAACACCAGCCAATGATTTGCAGGTAGAAATCAATATACAGCCAAGGATTTATAGCAGACGACAAGAGACGGCCAATAAAAGTATATACAGAAGTACACAAGAATACAAACCAACAAGTAGAAGCAATAACAATTAGTCCAAGTTGTTCGGTAAGAAGGTGAAACAGCATTAAAACATCATAATTCATCGGCAGATTTATTTATGTCGAAATACATAAGAAAAGGGTATATATTTCATATCATAAAATTATAATATAAATGTAGAAAAAAATAAAATACATAAAAGCATCAGAATATAAAAACTACAATACTGGATATTTGTAAACCATACAGCATACATATTAATAACCTATATTTTTATCTTGATCTATTAATTTAACAATTTGATATCTTTCTATTTTGGGGGGGAGGGGGGTGATGTGAGGGGGAGGGATCACAAGGCAAACCTTTTTAAAATGGTCCTCCCAGTAGTGATTACAGTAAGATGCACGTTCATGCTTGCTCAGCATATTCAGAGAAGAAGGCATAGTATCAAAGCCAGGAAGACCAATCTGTAAAGGAAAGAAAATAGGTTAAGAACTTACAAGTACATACCTTGAATAACTGCATGACAAACAAAATAGATAAAAGGATGGGAAGATAATAAGAATTGAAACTTCAGTTATTAGCAAATCTTCAGACTTTAGAAAAGAGTATAAGTACATAAAATGAACCTTCTCTGCAAGAACACGGAGGGCTACTTCAGTTGACTCGCCAATTTTTTCATAGCTACCCTTGTCAGGATTATATTGCAGGATAGACTCATTGCATAGTGCTGAACACATTGCTATGTGAAGAAGACAAGGAGACTGAGCTGGAAGTTCAAGCTGAAAAATAGAGAACACTTCAAATTGGTGCGGAACTAAAAAGGAGAACCTGAATGAAGCATTAAAAAACTTATGCCAGGTCTCATTTATATAGCTAGGGATGGTCAATGGGTGCCCATGGATACTCCATATATCACCATCATCACCATCACAAGCACAAACTCCACCACTCACCACAACAATTAACACATATCTACACTTAAATGGGTACCCATTGACCATCCCTATATATAACCACATCGTAATAAATTCATGTGACACATTCAAATTTTGGTAAGTAGAAGGTATTGCTACTTCACATTCAAAATTCTTTTTTTTTTTTACTTCCAGCCGCTTATCAATATGCCAAAGAAGCAAAAGTAAATTACCTGAAGCCCAGTACTGTCAAAAATAATGCCTTCCGGCGCATATGTTGTTCCACTGACACTGTATTCAGAAATAACAGGAGCATGTTGTACAGTATGAAGCACACAAACCTGCAGAGTTAAGAGTAGCAATGGGTGAAAAATCTTTTGAATGAAACATAATTGCGCCAAGCCACCAATTATAGTAAGTTCAGAAAATTGACACTCCAAGATTTTAAATCAGGTAGCCAGGCTATTGTAATATAGTTTTTGTGAAACCTTGTGAGCAAAGTAATCTTTCGATTGCACTGATGACTTTGTAAAATGAACAAATACAATTTTACATGACTTCAAACATCTGATAGACCAGAATTCATGTCGTCCTTCATGTTACAAAACTCACAAATTCCTTGTCTTTATCCGAAATGCCTATAAATATGGACATGAGTGTGCATTTCTGTGCCTCTGCTTCCCCCACTGCATATGTATGTATATATGTTGTGCATATAAATGCATGTGTTGCGTCCTTTGGAGGTAAGTTATTACAGGTTTCCAACCGCAAGTAATATATACAGACAATACAAAGCCACAAATCAAACAAAACAAAAGCATATATGCCAATAAATTTAAGAAGTGACAATTTATGTTCCTGGCTATTTACAGCAATTTAGGAATCCAAAAAGAGTAGAAAAGCCATATTCAACTGTTTACTATGGCAAGGTCTTTAGATCACCTTTGAGGCAGACATCATATTGGTTGTCAGGGTTCCAGTTTTGTCACTGCAGATTACTGTAGTGCAGCCTAAAGTCTCAACAGATGGCAAAGACCTTACAATGGCATTCAACCGAGCCATTCGTTTTGTCCCAAGAGCCAAACAACTAGAACAAAATTGAAGAAAGACCATGGTAAAGAAAAGCATCAGACATCATATTATAACGTCTTTGTCATTTGATCTATAAACAAGTAAAAGTTCAATTACTCACGTCGTAACAACAGCTGGAAGTCCTTCAGGGATTGCTGCAACTGCAAGTGCGACTGCAATCTTAGTGGGCACAAGAAAATAGTTTGTAAACATTAAATCAGGAAAGATGAGTAAGAGCCATTGTAAATCAGCCATTGAAACAGAAATGTGATGAATAAAAGTTACAAAGAATTTGAAAACCTAAAAAAAAATTCTGTACAAGTAAATGATCAATAAAATTTACTATGAAAGTACCTTGAAGTAATGAATTGCACCACGCAAGAACCCACCATGAGCAGGGTCACGAAAGTGACCAATATTTACAATCCATACCAGTACACATATGCCAGCAATAACCTGAGAAAGCAATGAAAGTTAAGAAAAGCATAATAAAGTTTACTAGAGAGTAATGACCGAATAAAAACTTGGGGAATTACCTTGGCCAAGAATGTACCAAATTCATCCAGCTTCTTTTTCAAAGGCGTCACTTCCTGCAAACAGCCATATAATTGAATAATCGGAAGTAAGCTCAGGTCATTTATATACAAACTACAAGTTCAACAAAGGATCTTTTCTTTCAAGTTTCTTTCATGTCAAGTTTCTGAAGAAAAAGGAGCAGTGAGAAAAGGACATCATTTCACAAAGTGCTGTGTCAATCATATTGGTAAACTAGAAAAATGGTCTTCATGAAGTAAAGATATTTCAAGTACTATGCTCTATGTTGTGACTCCTTCCATTATTTTGCTACTGATATTTCAAGTAGGAAGAAAGAAACATATAGCTATGCAGAATCACACTTCTTCGAACTATTCAGTAAAATGGCAGTACACAAACTGCTTTACTCTATCAATGCTAGAAAGAAACTTCAAAATTTAAACCAAGACTACAAGTTACTGACATGGTAAGAGCACATAGGGATAAACTACTGAAAAAATATGAATTTACAGTTCTTACATCTTCTGTTCGCAACATTGAATCGTGTATGCCGCCCATAGCAGTGTGTGTTCCAACTCCTACTACAATAGCTCTGGCCCTACCAGCCACGACTACTGTACCCTGAGGATCAAGATGTGCAGGATGTTGATCATTGCTTTGTAACATACAGAAATAGAAAACTTGCTCAACCCATTCCCTCAAGTTTATAAAATAGGTAAATGGGCACATAGAAATTGGATCCAGCATATAGCTTCAAGAAACATAAAATTTTTACCGAGAAAAGAATATTTGTCTTGTCTTGATATACAGCATTTGTTGCAGTAGTGGACTCAAGCTCTTTTTCGACAGAGCAACTCTCACCTGCCATCATCAAACAAAAGTTCTCAAATAAATTGATCCAGCATGCCCTCACTCATTATGTAGTCACAATTAAGATATACACAATTTACAACGACAATAATGACAAGTATCCATTAACAAAACAAATATCCATTTGATTTACTATATTCAGTACATGAAGCAGATGTACCTGTAAGAATTGCCTGATCAACACGTAATTGATTACTTAGCATCTCAATCATTCTCATATCAGCTGGAATTTTGCCTCCCACTATACATTTGACCCAACCCAAAAAATAAATCAGAATCCAAGAGTAACCACAATAATAAACCAATTCTGCATACTCAAAGCTACTTACCAGCCACTTCTACAATATCACCTGGGACAAGCTCTGTTGCTGGAAGTATGGAGAAGCAACCTGCAAGGAGTTACTTTTACGTCAACTTTGAGTGGTAAGGGTGACACAATTTCATCAAGCAATTTGATATGATGCTCATAAGATTTTGTTGGCCAATCACTACTCCCAAAAGCTTAGGTTGTACTTACTTAGCAATTATATCCCTTTTTTAAGCAAAATTAACAATGTTAACTCATTTTCTCTTTTTTATCCCCAAGATCCAGCCAAGGAGTCACATTTAATAACAAAAGCAAAGCATCCAAAAAGAATCAACAATAATAAATATGTCTCACTATTCTCCCATTCCTTCACAGACAGCTCAGCAGTGTGACTAGCTATGAAGGTCTCTTTTTCAAACAAAGCCAACTATATCACAAGCATATGATCATACTCATGAGATCTCAAACAGCACCGTCATGATAAAAGGGTGTACTACCTTACACTTCTTATGATCTGATTTTCACAAATTAAGCTCTAGAAAGAAAAGCTTACTATACCTTACTATACAAAAGAGGACTTAGAAACATGAAATCAAAACATCATAGTGCAAACAGCATCTAGCATGGTCAAGTCACTTCATAAAATAATTCTTTACCATTCCGCAGCACAGTCGCGATATCAGCTTGGTATGCACGTAGCTCCTACGATATCAAGGTTAAAAATAAGGAATCAGAACAAGCTGAAGCTGCAAGGACTAATTTAAGAATTTCCAGAACAAAAAGTAGGTTACCTAGGAATTCATATATTAATCTTCTACAACATGCAACAAAAAATAAGACACATGCATTGTAAAAGGTAGACACGGGTACATGGGAAAGGGTGAGGATAAGTAGATTAACTCAAGTGTTAATGGCCAAGCAACAAATTGAACATAACTTCAATTTTTAGTAGAATGAACTT
Source organism: Gillenia trifoliata (assembly GCA_018257905.1). Lineage (NCBI taxonomy): Eukaryota > Viridiplantae > Streptophyta > Magnoliopsida > Rosales > Rosaceae > Gillenia > Gillenia trifoliata. The sequence continues at coordinate 5,546,217 of CM031087.1, forward strand.
ATAGAAAAAGGAAGCTCGGTTTCCACCAAAAAGAAAAGATCCACTTGAATTGGTAGTCTTTCAAGATGTAACAGTTACCTCAAGAGCCTTTTCTGCGTTGGTTTCTGTAATCACTCCTACTGCAGCATTTGCAGCCAATATCATGAGAATAACCTGTGCCCCAATAATTTCACGACAACAGAATCTTTATTAAGACCAAGTTGTATCCCGCGTGCTTAATCAACAACAGACACAGAAAAGAGTTATCGTGAATCACAACATTCAAAGTCTTACTAGTAAAGTTTCAAGAGCAACAAAATTTGAGCAAGATATGTTTCGATACTTCAACAAAAAGGCACGCATCAAAGACTTAATAGGTGGAAAAAAAATCAGTACTATAAGAGAGAATAGCTGAGTGCAAATCAAACACGAAAGAATAAGAATCACATCCAGACATTGAAAGTAAAAGTATGAAGACAAAGAAAGCACCAAGACACGCATCTAGGCATCAATAACTAAACTAACAACCTTTTTTAGCCAGTCTAAAATAACAGTCTAACACGCATAGCATCTTTCCTTCTTTATTTTCCAGGGAAACATAAATTGTATTAAGGAAGAACATGCATGCTATCTTTTTTCTTTTTTGACTAGTAGATTACTCCTGAAAGGTAATTCAACCCATGCTTTGAAAAATAATAAATAACAATAGTAATAAGCAATCAGTTTTGCAAAGCAGAAAAACATATCTTACAGAAGGCTCCAAAAAAGCTGTTAGGCCCGTATCTCCATTAATCAAAGCCAGAACAAATGAAACAAGCGCCGCAACAATCAATATCTTTACAAGCAAATCATCAAACTGTTTCAAAACCAATTTCCAGAATGAAGCCCCTGCATATGGAATATAGATAGTATTCATAACCGGCATAAAATGCATGATCTCGATTTGTGAAAACTACAGTGTTATCAGAATATTAGATCAATACTAGTAGCATACTCCTAAAATATGAATGCCAGTAAAAAAATTTGTATTTAGACTCTCTAAAATTCTTCATTCTCACCAAACTCACCAAAACCAGCTACCTCTTCTAAAGCAATTACGACTGTAGTTTTCGACACTTTGTGAAATAAGGAATATTAACAAATTATTAGCAGTACACAAGCCATTGGCCGCTAAAAAAACACATTCAAATAATGATCTATAAGTACAACAACAAGAAAAACTAAATTTCAGGTGGAACTCGTGCTTTATTTAGTACAGGAAAGAGTAGGGAAAATTTGAAAAGACATCAACAAAAATGTACTTGTGCAATCAATGAAAGAAACGTCACATTAACTTGCTTATGGGAGATAAAGAGAGTAGGGGGAAAGGAAGTGGTGAGCTTACTTTTCTCTTCCGGAAGCACTGCGTACCATATTCCAAGCATGCAATCAAAGCGAAACCACATTAGAACTAGACAAATAATACCAAAACCAGCACTCTAGTCTGGAGGACACAACAACCGAATTGGTAAATGCATACGCACACGCGCTAGGAGCAGAGAAAACATACCATTTTTGCCATAGAGTCTTGCATGTTGCGCAACCTGCAAACAACATAACAATTCAAACCTCGAGAGCGGAGAAACTAACTTCAAAACTGAATAACCAATAAAACAGTACAAATTTCACAGATTTCGCTCCAAAACAAAAACAAACTTTACCATACCTGTGAGTCAGTGAGGCCCTTCTTCGGGTCCACGCCGAAGAAATCCAACACCTAACCATGAATGCAAAGGCAAAAAATGAAATCTTGAATTAATCACTGACTAGTGACTGCATAAATGGAAACGAAAAAACTCTCTCCATACTTCCATGCAACTGGATGCCACTGTGCCGGTATCCCGAGCCAATTTTCCATGCGCGAAAGCGTAATTGGCTTGGGATAGCACCACAGTGGCATCTCCGCTGTAGGTAACTTTCTCTCCTCTCTCTCACACACAGAAACACAAATTCACATAGAAATGCTGCAACAGAAGCTTCCAATTGCCAAAGCATTTCAATTATTCCACCTCAAAAATACATATTTTGATATATAAGTAAAAAGTTTGAATTTGGAAACTGGTAAAACCGATGGATTACTGGTTGAATTTTTCCAGGAAAAGGAATGAGGAGGGGAGGAATTACTGAGTTACTGAATTACCTCGGTGACGGATCGAGCGTAAGCGTCCTCCATTGAGGGACGACGAAGAGCTTGGATTGGATCGAAGCCTTTGGCACTTCTTCTTCTTCTTCAAGTCTCTGTGTTTTGTACCAGTGAGTGTGTGTAATGGGTGAGATCTGAAAGAAGGGGAAATTTTGGAGCGAGACGTTATGTTCAAGCAACGTCGCCGTTTTGGGTTGCGGCCAGCCTCTACTCTTACGTTTCGTAAGAAAAAAAGGGTAAAGGCCTTTGACCCATGAGAGTCGCGCTTGTAGCCCATTTTATTGTACTCGGGGCGCAGCGTGTGAATTAAGCGATGTAGCAGGATTTGGGCCGACTTTCGGATGTGGCTCTTGGCCCATATAAATATATGGTGTTCGGCGTCGCCAAGCGGAATTGACCTTAGGTGGAGTGAAAAATTGTTTTTATTGATTTTAGTTGGAAAAAATAATTATTGAGCTACGTTATCAAATGATTTTTACGTTTACTCATGCCCAAGTGTAAAAATATTTATTAACCTAACTCAAATATCAGAGTTTTTCAATATAGTCAACAGGGTAATACGTCCAAGAAAAAAAAGAGACTAATGTTGAAGGGAACTCAAATTAAATGTAAACCCTTTAATGCAAGGTATTGTAAGTTGAGCTTTAACGGGTTAGTTATGCAGAATCTATTTGAGCCGTTTTAGCTCATCTCATAATGTCATCTCATTATACGTATTCAAAAGAGATTTAGCATGATAAGATAATCATTGTTTTGGGCATATTACTATAAATTTATCAGGCGCTAATCACTTATTTATCTCACTCCACAAATTCATCTTATAATACATATTCAGAGATATTTTTTACCCTCCAATATATTCTCACATATAGGAATGAGCTTTAAGAACTAAGTATACCAAAACTCGAAACTCAACTCATTTTTCTAGTTAATATTTTGACAAACCCCAACTTACTTATTTTCAAACTCATATGAAACAAAGAAAAGATCCAAACACGTGTCAAATTAACTTGAAATGCATCGAGCCCATTTTTCACTCTTGGTGAGTAAAGAGAGATTTTTTTATGTACTCAGAACATGAATTGGTACACTAATTTTTTCATATACTCAAAACACAAATTGTTGTACCATGTATCCTAATATATGTAGAGAAAAAATATATTTTCTAGTGCCACTTCACGGCATGTGGTATATCAGTTCGTACTTTGGTATACTAAAAAAATCTCTGGAAGGTAAAGTAAAAGGGTTTAACTTCAGTGGTACGTACCATTCAATGGTACGTACTGTTGAATGGCCTAAGATTCATTTGGGACCCGCTGCAAATTAATCTGGACCATTCAATGGCCGTACCATTGAATGGTACGTACCACTGAATGGTACGTATCACTGAATGGTACGTACCACTGAAGAATTTTCCAAAGTAAAAAGGATAATTTGGAATCAAATGAAGCGTTTCATACTTTGACGTATGTAAAGCGGTGGGCCGGTGCTTTCATTCCATCAAAGGCCACGTTTTCAACACCGTGGACCAATCCTCAATGGGCCTTTAGATACGCCTCTAATTTGACCTATAAATACACACGCACCACAATTAAACCCGGTCCGACCCGGTTCACACGTCCACAACAAGACCTATCATCCAACCCAACCCGCGCCGCGCTTAAACCCTCGAACAAAAACCTAACTTCATTCCGCCTTCTCTCTCTTCTCTCTCTTCTCTCTCTCTTCTCTCTCTCTCTCTCTGATGCTCTCGCACCTCCATCACACTCCCTTCACTCTCAGAGTCACTCGCAGACACACCAAACCCTAACCCTAACCCTAATCGTTTGCAGGGGCGCTTCCGGAACTCAGAGCCTCAGACGAACATGTCTGAAGCTTACAGGGCCAGCTCAGTCGATTGGAGGCCCTCTCCCTTGGTTGCCCTAGCCACCAGCGTCGACGACTCCCAAGTCGCCGCTGCTCGCCAGGACGGCTCCCTCGAGATTTGGCTCGTCTCCCCCGGCTCCGTCGGCTGGCACTGTCAGCTGGTACAATCACAACCACGAGCTCTCTTTCTAGTTATATATTGAATTGATATATGATGCTATTGAATTGATAATCTTCAATAATTGATAGCTTAGTATAATTTGAAGGTTGAAATATCAATGTTTTTTTGTTTTGTGCTTTAGACGATTCATGGTGATCCTGAATCGAGAGTCTCGTCGCTTATTTGGTGTCGTGCCGGCTCGAAAGGATTGCCTTGTGGACGGTTGTTCTCTTCAAGCATCAACGGTTCGGTTTCGCAGTGGGATCTTTTCCATTTGAAGCAGAAGGTATGCTTTTTCTGTTTGTAATGAAGCTAAATTGACTATTTCCATTGTTTAGCTTCTAAGCCAAATTTTATGCACACAATTGATGAGCGTTTATAGTTACTCACTCTTTCATAATTCTCTTAATTTTTAGTTCTTGAAGCACTTATTGTATGAATTATCAGATGCTGTGACTAAATTTTGAATTTCATTCGCAGACCGTGTTGGATTCTATTGGGGTCTCGATCTGGCAAATGGCTGTTGCACCGTGTAGTAGTGATATAGAATCGAAGGACCACCCTATTGGAAATGGGTTTCTAAAAGCTAATAGTACCGAGGGGGATGATCCGGAAACCAGCGATAGCGAAGATGATTCCGACTCAGCTGAGATTAATGAGCAATCAGTTGTTGAGAACCAGCGTGTGGCATTAGCTTGTGATGATGGTTGTGTGCGAATATACAGTATTACCAACACAGATGAGTTTGTTTACACTAAATCGTTGCCTAGGGTCAGTGGTGAGATATCTAATCCTCATTGTCCTTCTAGCTCTTTGAGTTTTGTTTCTCTTCCTTATTTTTTTCTCTTTCATAAGTTTCAATTGTGATGTTGTGATGTTCTATATTTCAGGACGCGTCTTGAGTGTGACATGGAGTCCTGATGCTAAATTTATATACTCGGGAAGTAGTGATGGGTATGTATTAACATTGACAGCTACTGTACTTGCTGTGAACTTCTATAAATTATTATGTGTTGTACTATTGTTATTTCTATCATGCATTTGAAGAATTAATTTTGTTTCGTTGGGCAGGATGATAAGATGCTGGGATGCTAAATTGGGCCATGAAATCTATAGAATTACAGTTGGGCTTGGAGGTTTGGGTAGTGGACCTGAACTCTGCGTTTGGTCGTTACTTTCTCTGAGGTAAAAATGAGCCACATCTTTGTTATTTTCTGCAGCTTGAAATTGATTTTTCAGTTTGTTGGGTCTATTGGTGTTTATTAGCTGCTGAACTACCTTTTTGAAAATCGAGTTCTTTCTTTACGCCAGGTGTGGGAACCTTGTAAGTGCAGACAGTACTGGCAGTGTTCAGTTTTGGGACAGTCAGCATGGAACTCTATTGCAGGCACATTCGTACCACAAAGGTGATGTAAATGCGCTGGCAGCAGCTCCCAGCCATAATAGGGTGTTTTCTGCTGGTTCTGATGGTCAGGTACAGGATGCATTTTGGAGACAAAAATCATTGGTAGTTCTGGATTGTTTTTCTGCTAATTGTTTTAGGAAATAGGAATTTGATATATATCTCCAGAATATGAGGAAATTATAAATCACTTCAGTTGTAGCAAGAGACTAACAGTTTAGCTTAACACTAAATGATACACCAGGACATAACCAGCCAGTGTATTATTTTTATATTGCATTCATTTCTCGTTCTTTTGCTGTGCATTATTTGAACCCTGTATCTTCTGCTGCAATACAGTACCATTAGACTGTTTTATGCCGTAATTGAATATTGTTCATTCATCGCTTATTTTAATGAATTGAAATTCTGTGGCGGTAGTTATTAACTAATGAGTAGTAACAAGAACAGTTTATTATTTTCTCTAACATCTTGAACTAATTGAATAAAAATGGATGGAAATTAGAGACATCAAACTCACCTATGAAAGGATAAGTATATATTCATGCTAATAATCCTTTATGGTTAAAATTCACTTTTTTCTATGGTTTTGAATTTGCTAATTTTATCAAGGAATATGCACTTGTCTAACTTGCTGATCGACCACTATAATCTCAAATGGTCCACTATTTTCTTTTGGCAGGTTATTCTTTATAAGCTCTCTAGTGCCACAGTGGGTTCCAGTGATGACAAGTCTTCTTCTGAGGTGATGAAGAAATGGATTTATATTGGTCTTGTAAAAGCTCATACACATGATGTTAGGGCTTTGACAGTGGCTGTACCGATCAGCAGAGAAGGTTATTCAATCTTTCCTTATTCACACATATAAAGATTCATCAGTCTATGCTTGTTTGGGTTCAATTGGATCTATGTTTATTTATGCCCCTTGTTACGTCTCAATTATTTTCCAATTCTTAAATTGAGTCATTCTCTAATTTGCAGATCCCTTGCCAGATGAAGGTATAAAAATACACCGTAAAGAACGTCGTAAGATAACGCCTAATTATATTAATGAGTTTAGTTATCGCAAATGGGCACATTTGGGTGTTCCCATGCTTATCTCTGCTGGTGATGACACAAAGCTAATCGCCTATCCTGTTAAGGAGTTCACACAGTTTAAACCTCATGATATCTGCCCTGCGCCTCAGAGACTACCAATTCAACTGGTGCTTAATAGAACATCCAAACAATCATTGCTTCTTGTACAAGCTTCTAGTTGGGTGGATATCCTGCTTGTACGTGCACAAAGTGGCACCTTTTCTAAGATGGCTCCTGTCTCCAAATGGGGCCAAGCTTCAACAGATCTTTTAATTCGAGTCAAGAGTAGGGCATCTCGGAAGATCATTTGCAGCGCAATTTCTAATACGGGGGTGCTTTTTGCTTATTCTGACCATGTGAAACCTAGCCTATATGAATTGAAGAAGAATAAAGTTGGCAAAAGTGCATTGACTGTCAATAAAAGACAACTTCCACAGAAACTACCATTTGCCCATTCCATGGTTTTTAATTCTGATTCTTCTCGCTTGATGATAGCAGGGCATGATAGAAGAATATATGTAAGTTTTCTCCTTCTTGTTGCTCTATTTTATCTATTGTTTCAAAGAAAAAAACTTTTTGAGGTTTGACTATAAAAGGTCATTTTCTTGGTGGCTTGTGGTATTTTGGGGTTTGACTATAAACATACTTTCTCACTCACACGGATATTGACATTAGTTCTTGCTAAACGTACTTTAGCTGCCAAAAAGGAATTCTGTTTTTTAGGGAGTCTTAATGCTTGTGCTTTTGAAGCAAGTTTATCAGGTCATTTAGTTCTTAGGTGAGGCTAAAAGCATTGCTAAAGAGCTTGATTATTCCAACTCTTTGAGACATGATTGTACAGTTAACCTGTAAAAAACATTGATTAGATAGTGACAAAACCTGTGTATTCATTTAATATTATGTGGCTTCCATTTCTTACTTACCTCAGATGCTGTAGGTTGTGGATGTGAGCAGAGAAGAACTAGTACACAGGTTTACCCCTTGCCGCGATTTGCAGGATCAAGAATTACCACCTAGTGAGCCTCCCATAACAAAACTGTTCACCAGTTCTGATGGGCAGTGGTTGGCTGCCATCAACTGCTTTGGAGATATTTATGTATTTAATCTGGAGATACAAAGGTATGAAACTATACTTGGTGTCTCTTTTTCTGGCCGGTACGTGTGATTGATAATAAATATCTTTTTGATATTTTTAGTAGGACCTGGATTAATTTTCTATTCCGACTCTTTTTTATCTTGTAAAACAGGCAGCACTGGTTCATTTCAAGACTAAATGGCGCATCTGTGACAGCTGGTGGTTTTTCTCCACGAAACAACAATGTGCTAGTAATCACAACCTCTTCAAATCATGTATATGCATTGGATGTTGAGGAGAGAGAACTGGGAAACTGGTCTAGGCAGCATACATATTGTCTACCTAAGAGATTCCAAGAATTTCCAGGCGAAGTTATTGGGCTCTCTTTCCCACCCTCCGCAAGTTCATCTGCTGTTATCGTTTACAGTGCCAGGTGTGCTCCTTTTTCCTTGTGTATGGATGAGCTGTGATTCGTGCATATGTTATAGAGCCCAAAACCTTGGAAGTTGCTAATGTGAAAAAAAATAAAATGATAATCCCTTGTTCCAATGTGAATATCCACAGGCAACACAAACTTCCGTTGAACCCTAGTCCAGTTTAGGCATTAGATTTTATGTTGCGAGGGTATTACAACAAACGGAAGTTTTCATTCCTGCAATTCAATTCTGAGTTGCATGTAGGAATAGTTTGTCATGCTACTATTGTTATTGCTTAAAAAGTCCCTAGGCCTGCCCTATGACATGAAGGTTGTTCTGTATGCCAGAGTCGTGTCTGTGAGGGCATGGCATTGGAGTACCGTACCAATCCAGAACCAAATCAAATAGAGAGATTTGACTTGTGTAAATGTTACCATTTTGACCGATTGTATCCCATGGTTTTTTTCGATCTCCTTAATGATTAGTGCAGCTTAAAGTAGATTCTGAGGATATCAGTTTTTATGATATAACTAATTTCAGGGTTTTCTTATGCTTTAGGGCAATGTGCTGGATTGATTTTGGGAAGCCCATTGATCCAGATGATGAAAGTAGTGGCATGCCAAATGGTCAGAATCCGACATCGATGAATTTGCAAAGTAGTAATTCCATTAAGAAGATTCTAAAACGTAAATTGACAGACAGCGAAACTGAGAGTAGACTTATGGCTATGAAGAATTTTGATTTTATTTGGTTCCCAAGTCCAGCTTTATTTTTGGGTCATCTTTCGAATAGTTCTCTGTTGATGATAGACAAACCGTGGATGGAAGTGGTTAAATCTTTGGACTCTGCACCCGTACACAAACATGTTTACGGGACATAGTGTCGTGGAGGGTTTAGCCTTCGAGAGAGTGGAGAGAGATCAAATGTGGCAATCGATCTCCTTTACATGTTGCCATCGTTTGTTTTTTCTCTTTGGTTACGGAGGGCTAAAGCATGTTGTGTAATTGTACTCTTCAAAATTTTGTTCTTGTTAACCAGTTTAAAGAAGTTTGTCCTACAATTCTTTTAGATTACTGCATTTAATGTTTACGTACGTTGATTCCTTGTAGGCCTGTAGCCGTATGATTTTTTTTTTTTTTAAAAATCTTTTGCATCTATGAGAAACTATGGAACTACAAAAGTTGTATATATGAATGCCCAATTTTAGTGAAGAAATTGGAAAGTTATCCTTGCTAGTAAACAGTAAATTCCCTGTTTAACAGTGAGATGTGATGCTGCTGTACGAAATTTTGCTTTTCGGCCGACTTCGGATTTCTGAGTTTTACTGTTCTGGCAAGGTCCTTTTGTGCAAATGTTGAGATCGGATGTCAATATTTGCTCTTTACGTTTCGCTCTCCAATTCCATCGAGCTCAAAGGAAAATCTTCTAACCTCCTTGACAATGAGAAAGGAAAATAACAAAAGCTGTTTTTCCGTGGCGGTCGGTGAGACTACATCGGCAAAGTTTGGTGTCTCCGGAGAAGTCGTTCTGTTCAAATCGCCTTATACGGCCACCCCCGGGTACCCGAAACAAGGGGGTGGAACCTGAAGGAGGAGTGGAGTGGGTGGAGTGGGTGGAGTGCTTTGTGTTGGTCGGACAGCCAAGCCAATCGTCCCTACCCAAGAATTTCTGGAGTTGGAATTTGAACGAGGCTGTATGCCACCTTGAGAGTACAAATAGAAATTTAAGAAAGGGAATCCAACATTTCAGCCAGTCTCATACCTTGACATTGGTCATGACAAGGGGGATCGACCTTCTTAGTCGGATCTTTTTGGTTCTCTTTTTCATTTTGCAATGTTGTATGACGATTGAAACAGTCTACTTTCTAAGTTTAATTTTAAAATTTAGCTCTGCAAAAAATCAATCAAATTAAAAATCATTTAATCACTCGATTAGCGTTGTTAAATTTCATGTTCAATTGAATAACATGGTTCACCTATTTATGGCTAATCTTCATATGATTAGACAATTTCATATTTGGTGGATTTTTGAAGAGTTCATCTTTAAAAGGTGACCTAGAAAATAGATGGTTTGAATCATTGTATAACATTTCAGGATGAAAATGAGAATCGAGAAAGTAAAACTAAATAGAGAATGACCGATTAAACAAAGAGGGAAGTGGTATTGTCTTTAATTTTTTCCAATAAAAATTAAATGATTAAAGTCCCTTTCCAAGATATGGAGTGCTAAATTTGAGGATGGCAAGCTTTCAATAAAATCAAATCACTGTCAAGGGAAAAATCTGCCAAAACAAATTCAATAATTGCACCAATGTTATTTAATGAGTATCGTATGCTTAATGAGTAGCTATCAAAATGTGGTGGGGTGCCTCTTTTGGTTGAAAATGAAGCTTACCTTTTGGTTCCATTTCATCAAGAAATTGTCTTTTTTCTTTGTTGGCTTTGGAATTGCATTGCCAAATTTACGAGAGAATCTCTCATGCACCCAAGATACCGCATTGCTATGACTCTTATTAATTTTGTTTCTCTCTCCTCTTAACTTTATCAATCAGAAACGTAATAGACACTACTGAAATTGGGATAATACTTGGGTACTCACTAGTGAGTACCCTATATACTCACTTTTTGATTTGGCCCAATCAAAAGATGACATGTGTTCCTTATTTTTAAAAGCCCAAGAAAAATTAAATAGCATATGTTTTATTTTTTAAAACAATAAAATGTGTTAAAATATCATTGGGCCAAATTATTAAAGTGAGTATATAGGGTACTCACTAGTGAGTACCCAAGTATTATCCCTGAAATTGTACATTGTACTCCCGAGAGATTCTCTCCAAATTTACCCACCTAAAAATTGTTGTGAGCTAGGCTGGCAAGCTGGAGAAGAAGAATAACTTTGAATCATTTATTGCTCCTTTGGCTTTGGCCTTGGAATGCTTAATGATAGTGGGTGGGTGCAAATGGTCATCTCATCTCATCTCATCTGTGTATAAATGGAAAATGCAGGATCACTCTTTGCTCTTGAGTGGACAACAACTCTTTCTATATTTAGCTTTGTTCCCTTCACCCTTGTTTAACCTAAAACTATGGGATTATTGAAAAGCACACACTTTACATGTCACTTATTTTTAATATTATACACTTTTACCTTTTAAAAACACGAGTTAGCTCTTTATAGTTAACAAGTCATTCCTCTTTATTTTATAAATTAAAGACTAATACGCATACTGAAGTGACTTATATTATAATTTTTTTGTTGGAGAGAAATGAGCAACTAATTTCCGTTCCTTAATATGTATTTTTTTGTCTAATCAAGACGTCGCGGCAACTGAACTTAATGCATGTAGGATGAATACGTGGAAGAAATGAGAGATCAAATGGCCGAAAATTTACTAATATTTTTTTATGTTCCTTAGGTTGTTTCCCACAGCGTCGACAAGAAGAAATAAAATGAATTTGATTGGAAAGAAAGGTAGCAAAAAAGCAAGGAACAAGATCCGATGGGATCTAATTGCCTTTTATCTTTTACATTGTTTGTTTCCCATCCTCTTCTCTCCACAGCTGCAGCAGATGAAATTAGATCACTCCCAACTTCCGCCTTGGAAATCACCTGCATGCGTTTGGTAACCATTTTGTTTTTTGTTTTTAATTTTTGGTTGCAGATATAAGAGAAGTAATGCGGAAGAAATATATACGAAATGGTAAGCAAAATGATCGGTTTTCGGTTTTACCTGGTTTTTGTGAAGCTGGACTTTTGGCTAGAGATGACTTCAAGAAACCAAAGTGCTGCAGCAATGCAGATTTTCCCTGAAAGAAACCAAAATTTGCAGCACAATCTTGAGAGAAGAGAAGCAGATAACAAAACCAAAAAAAAAACCCGGATTAGGAAAAGGAACAAAAGAAAGAACCTTCATATGTGTTGCAGAAAAACCCTCGGAGTAATCCATTACAGTCTGCATTGAAGATTCATCCTTTGAGAAATTAGCGCTCAACTTCTTCTGTAAAATAAGAACACATTCATGTAAATACATCGACCCGAAAAACAAATATATACATTTATGCAATATGTTTCTATAAATTTTTTGCCTTGGAGTAGTTGAGGACTGGCGAGCTAGCAGTGTCGTCAAGGTGTTGTTCTCTGCTGCCACTTCCTTTGCTCTTCTTCTTGCTTTTCTTTCCAAATTTGGAGCCCCACGAAACCGAAAAAGAAGACCCGTTTTCGTACACGCAGTCTTCGTCGAATTCGTGGTAATGTGGAGGTCCAGAAGAAGCATCAGAAACCATTGACAGATCCTCTTCTTCTTCTTCTTCTTTTGTCTCCACATGATCGGCAAAAACCCCAGGTTTTTGGAACTGACTTTGAGAAAGATAGGAGGACTGATCTAAGTAACTTGTCCATCCAGATTCACACCCACTATTGCAGTGTGATGGTGATATATTCATCTCCACTCTCCTCGACCCGAAACGGACTTTCACACTTAACTTCGAGCCGCTATTTGTAACAGGGTGCTGTTATTGAGGCTCCAAAAACAGGAAGAAAGTGTGTTTTTTGCAGTAGTGCAGTTAGCTGCTGTTCTGGCAATTTCCCTTTCTTTTCTTTTCTTTTCTTTTTCTCTCAATGTTATTGTGGTTGTTTATATAAATACAAGTGAGAGGGAGGGAGGAAAAAATCCAAACAAATCACATTCAAATCCTAGACTACATTTGTCCTTTGCTCTATCTTTTGGCCTCGTTATTTTATCTCTTTGTGGGTGAATCAAATTTGCCAGTTGGCTCTGTGTGTGTGTGGGGGGGTGGTGGGGGGAGAGAGGAGGAGAGGAAACAATGGCAATTGGTAAATGGTTGTGAGAAGGGAAGTGGTTATAATTTTGTGTACAATTTTAGCAAAATAAACAGTTTGTTTGTACTTTTTTTTATCAAAAGGGAGATCCAGAACATATGTCACTATTTACTTGTTTTTTGCCTTTTTTTCCCCCTATGGCTACCTATAGCCTAAACCTTCCTTCCTAACCACTACTCTATGAAGTTGAACTGTTGAACAAATAATTAAAGTAAATTAGATAGTGACCACTTATTTTTGTATAGGATTTCATTATTTTTACCTTGGTTTGTTGTCCAAGACTCATTTAGTGTCTAAGGCTACATTAAATTGAATAATTCACAAGAATGTTTGGTGTCTAGGATTGTTAATTTGTTACCCTGTTTTGATATCCAAGACTCCAAGGGCTCGTTTGGTGCCCATGATTAATTTGAGTTGGATAACTCATAAGATTCAAGATATGTTAAAAGCATAAGGAAGTGATTTCACCACTCTTTTTCTCTCAAACACTCTTGTTTATTTATGGCTTAAAGATTGAATAAAAAAAAATATATATATAGCGATAATAAACAGTGATGTACATAAGGAGCAAAACGTGTGCGAAAATTCTTTTCCAAGACAAAAGTAATTTTTATATTGGGGGGACTATAAGGGATACATTACAAGATATTAATATTGTATCATTTTATTGGAATTATAAGTTTTTGTTATGGAAATTCATCTTAAACCTTTAACTTGGACAAAATATTTTTATTTCTTTTTTCAAAATAACTTGAATTTAGTGAATTATCCAATTTATTTCAATTTTAGACGCCAAATAAGCCCTAAATATTATAGAGAATGAGTGAAAAAAGACATATAATTAACTTGTCCATAGATGGTTTTTGCTAGAGAATCTAGCAAAAGAGAGGAAATTGAAATTAAAAAATTTCCTGCTCCCCCATGTTGGTTTAGAGAGGTCACTTAAATCAGTCAACAATTTTCTTTTTATATGTATAACGAAAATATCCTCGACTCTTTTGGATTTTGACCTACATTTAATTTGATTTGAAGACCCAAGTCTTCAAAGACGTCCGCACTAAGTAAGACATTGGTGCTTGACAATAATTCTCCATGATTTAATAAAATAATATTCTAAAAAGCCCAAATAATTAATCAGTTTGGGAAGAAACAGAAGTGAATATTTGCTGAATTTACTTGACGACAAAACCCTTTTTTAATTAAAAGGTAGAAAATCTTGTTGAATACATCCAATATGTATCTTATTGGGGCCCTGCTGATATATAATAATGGCCATTGGCCAACACTTTTTCTGGTTAAAAAATAATGTAAGAACAAAACAGAAAAATCAATAGTATGTCACACATATTTGTACTCGATCTTCCAATATTTCCACCCTCGGATTAACTTTAGTTGATGAAATCATAATTTTGTGAATGTCTGTTTTTCTGCTATAAAAGTTGGCTTCTGCTATATATATTTTAGATGGGAAATGTGAGTTTTGATCCCAATATATATGTTGACTTAGGAGGTTTTTTTGACAAGAAACAATAGTTTGATATTTTGTTGATCACAAAACAAATACAGAGTACCAATTGGATACAATACTTCAGTGGCCAACAAAATGATTTGGAGTGAATTTGCTCAAATAGACAACTATAGTAAATCCCTAAACAACTACCACATGTACGAGAACTACAATCACCACCTATACTAATCTGTTACAAAACAATAGAAGCAACAAATATGTATCGGTGACTACAACAAGCCATCGCTGAATAGCGAGACAGCATAAAGTCATCGCCCAGAAGAGTGAGACCACATAAAGTCATCATTGGTAGACGAGACCACATAACTCGTTGCTCAAGGCGAAAACCACATCTAGTCATCGTTGTAGCGTGACCTCAACACTCACTAGGTGAGACAAAAAAACTACCCTACACCGAGAAGGGACCTACCAATCAACTTATCAAGCCACAACTACTTGCAACATCATCGCTCAACCAATTTAAAGCTCAACGTGGCGGAGCCGCCATATTTGGCACGCCTAAGACCATCTCCAATGGTGAAGATAAAGTCTAAAATTTAGAACTTAAACCCCCCCCCCCCCCGCGAGGTCTGCAAGCCGTGGGCCCCCTGGCCTGCAGCCTTGTCAGCCAACTATCCCACTTGTAAAGTAACGGCTCTTTAATGGACGACATGGATTGCTGGGCCGTTGGATATCCAACGGTCCAGATGCAATCTTAAAAAAAAAATGTAATTTATAAATTCATTAAATCTAACGGCTGAGATCGAATGTGATCAAATCTAACGGTAAAAAAATAGATCTAACGGCCCAAAATTAAATCCAACGGCTAAAACAATTTTAGTTGCACATAATTGTCACCAAATTTAGTGATTTTCATTATTTATCGGAATTAATTTTTTTTAGGTTAAAATGTTCACAAAAATAAATTAGGATAATCTACATAAATTTTATTTTAAAATAGTTATCGAAAATAAAAAATTAGACTAAAATCATTCTTTAGTAATCTCGGGCTAAATTTTTAACCCAAAACCATTGGAGGAGAAAAACTGTTTCTGGGTTAAGTTCTAAATTTTCTGGGCTAAAAATTTAGACTTTAACCCTCACTATTGGAGATGGTCTAAGGTGAGGGAACCAACAAAAATGGTCACCAAAGGAGGTGCAAGCGCCAGATCCCGATGCTTATGGCAGCACAACTGTTAAGTTTGGTCACCAAGGTAGTCAACCATCAGATTAGGGCACACAAGGCGGCATGATTGCCATGTTTGAATGCCTGAGATGAAAATCTGGTTGCCCAAGGTGGCACAAATGCCATATCCCGTTGCTTAGGGCAGTACAGCCTTCAAATCCAGTCACCTAACGACGGCCAGCCTTTCGATCTAAGGGCATAAAGTCGTGCAGCTCAAAAACAAGTCGATAAGGTTGTCGCCACTGCGGTTTCAAAGCAGACGGAGGTGGATCCGACCCACCAACAACCTAGAACCACTCCAATATCATACATCTAGCACCTAATCAAAGGACAAAGCCTTCAAAGGAGGGCATATTCGATTTGGGGCGGAGGCTTCAATAATGCCAAGAAAAAGTGGTTGCCCGCAAAAAGGTGGGGGAGAGGAGGTGCTGAGAAGCACCTTTGAACGGAGAAGAAGAAGATTCGCCGGAGAAAAAGAACAGTCGAGGGAAGGGAGAGGAGGCGGCTATGGGAAGTGAGAGAGAGGGAGAAGGTGGTTGTGGAGGGGCTAAAGAAGCAGAGGTGCTAGGAATATGGGGGAAATGCTAGGAGGAGGAAAGGAGAGGAGAGGCTGCCGTTAACCCAAGCTAGAGCAAGGGCCAGCGGCACCTGAGATTTCAATGACGCCTCGTTTGGTACGTTGGATTGTACTGACTATTTCAGTCGGACTGACTAATCTATGCATCGGATAGTACTGACTAATATAGTCAATCATTTGATGCAGTATCGGACTAAATATCGACTATTTAATATTGTGTTTGGTACTATATTGGACAAAAAGACTTTGTATTGTTTTTATTTTTTTTATGACAAATAATGTTTATTTTTAAAAGAAAAAAAATAATGTTTAATCAACAGCTTCAATTGTAGATCCCACATTCAATTGATCAGCGGCTTCTCTCGCAGATCTCATCCCAAACCCTTCTTCACACCTCCATCACAAACCCCACATTCAATTTCATATCTCATCTCATCCCCTCCTCCAACCTATCTTCTCCGACTACCCACCCCTATCCCTTCCTCCAACTTTTACCTCTGTTGACCCCATCCCCGTATCCTCCTCCGACCTCTCTCCTTTGTCGAACCCATCGCCGTCTCCAATAAGCGGCTTCTCCCCTGGTTCGACGCTTGGAGAAGAAGTGGTTGGGCTCATCCCACTCATACATCAACCACCATCTTCTCCATGCGAAGAAGAAACCCATATTTATGAACATGAGATTGGGATCTTCTGGAGATTGAAATAGTTCATGTTGATGTACCACCATAGATTTGTAAGGATTGTTGCAGATTTGACATGATAATGGCGGGGTGTCGTATGTTTTTGGGTTTTGAGGAAGAAGAAAGTGCATGTTTGGTTATATCCAGAACCAACAACCAACTGATTTTCTCTTCAAAACCAACAGCCACGACGATGATTCGATGGTTTGATAGCGTTGTCGATGGTTCGATGTTCGATAGCAGCCCAGACGATGGTTGCGAGAGAGATGACTGATGTGGTGTTTTTGTTTAGCGTTGTTTCTCTGGCTTAAAATTATACATAGATTTTGGGGGATATTATTAAGCAAGCGTGAAGCGTACTAAATAGTGGGGTCAGATAAACTTAATTCGGGTATTAAAATTATACATAAGGCCCCAAATACTGAATTCATATTAAAATAGTAATATCCAGTGTGTAATGCGGCATGACAAACAAGGCCTTAGAGTTTGGTTTTGGGGGAGAGCGTCAGGGAGAGAGAAAGGGTTACTGTGGTGGTATCCTTTGTGACTCTTCTTATTTATTTATTTATTTCTGATGTGACTGAGTTTGGAGGTTTTTACAAGATAGAAGAAAAGGCTGGAAAAATCGGACCCCTTTATATCACATGGGGAAATGTCTGAAATGACTTGTGACCAGAGTTTCGAAACGTTGTAATTTTAACCCTTTTGGTATTTGAAAAGTCCTAATATCATAAAGAAATGATCGAATAATAAGGAGAAGTTCTTGTGTTGGCTTGCCGGATATGGCTACAAACTCGACTAGATAGGACTACCGTGAGGTTGGTTGGACAATTTGGACAAAAGTATGAGTGACCTGGTCTGTATAAATAAAGAGTCAAACATATATTTCTAAGGTTGAGTAGAGGGTCGAACGTGCGATTATTTTGCTCCGAAAAAGGATTAAAGAGTTAGAATTGCTTAACTTTCAACAGTCAAAAAAAGTTTATCAACACTCATTAAATGGGATCATGTGAAGTTAATTCCCATCTGCGATGGAAAATCAAAGGTGGTGACAATGTGACATGAATCAATGATTATGAAATGTCACTATTAGAAGAATCCAAATTTCTAACTTGACGAGCACATGCCCTTTCTATTGCTTGTGGACCTTACTTAATTTATCTTCCACAATTTATGTACGAACACTCAGTCTATGAGCAATTGGGTTTTTTGGCTTTTTATCCATCCTTGTTTTATAGGGTCCAGTGCCTTTAATTTCCTTCCCAAAAATTTCCATGTACTTCTTGAATATATTTCGGGTGACATATCTTACCACTTGTTAGTACTTTTGCTTAGGTGTGAATAAGATTGATTACATTAATTCATGGTTTATTTTCTGTTCGAAAAATGGATATGCGTATAGGGTACTCTACATATTTGTTAGGCTATGCTTGAGTCCCACAATGTGCTCTGCGCGTTGAAGAGTAGGTTTCGCCCTCATGAGCGGCTATGGAGACTCAAACCAAGGCATTGAGCGAGAAACTCAAAAGTTTTATCCACTGAAAGTGATAAGGGGAGTAACTCAATTCCTAATAAGTTCTTGCAAAGTTCAAAAACTTTGCAATGAGTCCCACAACATGTTGCAGGCGCTAAAGAGCAGGTTTAGCCCCAACAAGTGACTATAAAGACTCAAGCCAAGGCATTGAGCGAGAAACTCAAAAGTCTTACCCACTACATCAATGAGGAAAGTAGACCAACTCCTAATAATAAGCCCTTGTAAAGTTTCCAAACTTTCCAATGTGAGACAATTCTTCAGTACATATCCTCACATGAACCAAACATTCGTTGGTGAAATATGTAATTTTGTTAGCTAAATTTCAACGGAACCAAACCCTAATTTTGTTGGCTCCTTGATGCAATATCTAATGAAACTAGCTAGTGAAGAATGGTATGGGCTCTCTTGCCCTGCAGCTTGAGCTTTTGCCAAATTAACATCGTCCCCCACAATATATGAAAATGTCAAACAATGCCAGTTGCTAGTACTAGTTTAGCTATAGCAATAGCAATAGCCACACTCTGATTTGTATAAATATCACACCACCGACCTTAGTCACAATACACACACACACACACGCATACACATCATAAATCAAACACTTACTTCCCTCCAAAAAGACAAGTTCACTTTCAAGCCTAAACACAACAATCCGAAAGTCTGCATCAAGAAAATGAAAGTCAAACCTCCCTCGCTCTTGGATTTTGTCTTCTCAAGAAGAATGGTAACAAAACCGCCCATTTCTTGGCCTTTTTGACCAATATCAAAGAGTATTGAGTAATGATGGCTTCTCATTTGATTAATTTGTACGTCTCTGCCCCCACTAATTTATTTTGGCTTGCTAAAGATAGTGAAAGAAATCATTGGTTTTTGAGGATTTTTAGCCACAAACTTGTATTGGCTATTTGGGATTGTGGTTGTGGTTCTAGGAAGATCTTGTATTCAAAATGTTGTTGATGAACGGCCTTCTCCAAAATCACGCACTATCAGGACTCGTTTGGTGTCTAGAAACACGGTTTAGGGTTTAAATTAGATTGGATAATTCGTATTTTGAGGTTGAATTGGATATATAACTCATATAATTCAAGGTGTGTGTAAAAGTAAATGCGGATTTTTTTTTTCATTTTGAAAGAATAACAAGGAGGCATAAGACATGAATAATCCTACTATTTTGTGGAGATTAGAATTGATAAGTTTACTAAAAAGTAATTCTTCTTCTACGTACCTTCAGGTTGTACAAAATTTCTTCATTTCTTCCTTTATCATACCTTTTTTTTTCTTTTAAAAAAGAGACCAGTTGATGGCCAAGTTACAACAGTCCACCCTTCCGGAGGCCAAGAAGACTCACAGAGGCATTTCAGCCTCCCTTGATCATCATCGTGTGATTCACCAGTGCCAGGAATCGAACTTAGAACGAGCCATGTGGAATACGAGCCTGAAATTTACCTAAGCCACTTAACCTTTGAATGTAACTTGTTATCCAGCCTAATCTTACGCATCAAACTAGCACTTAGCTCTCTGGCTAGATTATGAATGCAATTTTCATTTGATCCCCAAAAGATTATTCATTTTTTATTATTTTTTTCCTTTAATTTCTTTTGTGGAGATGTAGTCTATAAATAACTAGATGGCATTTATTTGGAGCCGAATATATACTTGTCAGTTGTCACATCCCACGTATATATGAGGCCACATGGGATCACAACTCAGGCTGATGAATAATGCCACTGAGAGAGCCAGATTTTGCAAATAATTTCAAGAAAACAAAAACCATGTTTTAGGGGACCATGAACTTGTTTTTGGGCGCCAGAAGGGACACACATCACACAACTTATTGCAAGTTTCAAACAAATCCCTCTGGCCTTTGCATGTGTGGAAATGTCATACGACTCGAAATTTGTACAAATATAAAATTTAATGGACCTATTACACAATCGACACAATTCAATTAATATTATATTAATAAAATGATAACAATTCTCAGTTTAAAAAGTATGAGTTATTAATCTATCAATCATGATACATATATAAATGAGTAAATTTGAACACGATCCATTTCCAACCCTTGCACGTATCGGACGGTTCGACGGTTTTGATTTGCTAACGCTTTGTGTTTTTTCTCCTTCATATCAGAGATTTGATTTGTCATTCATTCCATTAGCCACGTGCTCTAAAACCTGTCGCCCAATTGCACAATCATGTGTTATGTGGATAACAGCTACACCTAGATGATCCAATCCAAGTAACTGCAAAAGACTAGTACTTCTCGTCAACTATGGTAAAGTTGTATATTCTTTTGTATTTATCTCTCTCGTTATAAATTTGATATATTTCGCGGTGATAAATATATACATACGAGAATATATGCTGGTCAACAAGAGCTAACTAGAAGTTTTCTGTGGAGGTTTTTCTTTTATTAAAGTACGGGTTTCGTGTTGATAGTATCAATATTTACATCGGTAATGTTCATAATGTATTGATAATACGTTTAAAACATTGTTATGGAAATATCATCTGCCAAAATTATAGATAATTTATTGACACTATATCGATAATCCATCCTTTAATAAAGAATAAAGAAGTAAAGAACAAACAACTTTTCCAAAGAATAATCGAAGATCAGTTAACCACAAGGTTATTAAACATCACATGTGAAATTAGACACATTTTCTTAAAAACTAGACCTTAGTTTGGTTTTCACCAAGTTTCAAACGTGTAAACTAAGAAAAAAGAAAAATACCCCAAAGGCCTAAAACCAACACAAAAGAAAAGACCCTTCCATTGACTGAACATATTATTTGGCCCTCAAGTCATCAATCCTGGCAACCTTTGCAACTTGCAAGTCCTGTCGGCAAATATTGTGTCACAAACTCTGACATGAAAAAACTTGTGATTGCTAACCAGGAGAGGAATTGGAACGAGTTCATTCACCGGCGACGCTTTGGGTCCAATAATACATTCTCATATGTAAGTTTTTTTTTTCACATGACAATGTATTATTAAACTGGAATGCCACGATGGTGGTGAACCCGTTTCATGTAAGTTGTTCTCGCGAACCAAAGTACTACTTAATTTCTCTACATCTCTAATGTAGAGTTTAGAAATAGTACCAAAAACTGCTATAACAAAAGAATTGAGTCCAAAATTTTGATTACAAAACTGAGCAGTTATTTCAACTGTTCTATGGACGTCTTGCACAGAGAATATCCCGATATTTGAATGCGCTTTTCACTTTGCTTTTATTTCAAGCAGTAGTTTTGTGGACTCAAAAGGATGGGAAGAACTTGTCCAATCTGCAGGGCAGTTTATAGAACTCATCATTCCTAACATCTGAACCATATAAACCGAACTTCTCCCACCAATTTAAGCCGCTGTCTTTCCGAGATGCATCGTTGTCGCGCGACAGAGAGCAGTCCAAGATTAGGGCAACCAGAGTAGCTACCGTTGTGTGCGACATGAAGACGACATTCACCATGTCCTCTAACTGAACGTAAATGAACCGAAAAAATAAGGCGGAAGTTAGCAATCGGACTTGATTTGCAAACGGAATCAAGTACAGTGACCAAATTGACAAAAATAAAACCACGGTTACTAAAATTGAAATCGAGGAAAAGCACAGTGATCAAAAATGTATTTTCTCACCCATCTAGGACCGCTTTGAGTACGGTCGGACCTATATTCTCGGAAGTATTGTGGTACGGAAATTCCCATGAAGAAAGAGAAGCCTAATATGAACTTTGTTCTGAAGCTGTTGAGGTTACAAAACTGGAGAAAACCAAGGCCTGCAGAAGCTGCAAGTGACATTGATATGAACCACTATGAACGAAATATTAGGGCACTGAAATCCGACATTAGAAATCAGATGTTTAAGGAAACAAGAGACTTACCAACATAGCCGAATAAGACACAGTAAAGAGCTGCGATGATCGGTGTAGGAATAGAAGCGAAAAGTGCTCCGATTTTTCCTGGTTCAGAAGAGCACCATCTAAAATGAGAAACATGCAGCACACAAGAGGAACTCCCGTACATGTTGTATGAAACATTGTCTCTGTCTCTCTCATCGTGTGACAATCATCGCGTCAGGAGAGAGATGGAGACGATGGTTTATACCACATGTACCGGAGTTTTTCTGGTAGAATACAGATGGAAGTATAAATCAGTGTGCAGCTATGCTGTGTGATTGGCAGCATACCAAATATAGAGAAGAAAATCATGAAACCAGCTGATATTTGGATGACTCTTCGACTTCCAACTCTTGTCAATGCTAATAGGCCGGCGTTTTCCCTAAGCAGAAAATTACGAGTGGTAATGAGGAGATAAATTTGGCACAGTAAGAATCATTAGGGTAGGATCTTGCTGCATTTTTACGCATTCGTAAATACATAAAGTCTGAAAGGATAAATTTGATCGAATTTTTGACACGAACTAATACGAGGTTTCAGTTCATTACACTGATGCAGTAGTGCCAGTTGGAGAACCAAACATCCCATTAAGTAGCACTCCTACACCCTGAAATTCAAAAGCGCCTAGAATCAACAAGGGTCGAAATTCTAAAGTAAAAACCAACAGCTAAAGATGTCGTACCAGCCAGCCAACGCCGCGGCCTGTGACAGAAGGAGGTACAGGCGTGGCACTCCCGTATCTTGCTGTAGCAAAAAATGTACCAGAGGACTGCAGACATTGAAGGTAATTATTGGCATTTTGCTAACGATTACGTATAATATAAACTTCAATTGTTACTTGTATGCCAAGTTCACTGCTTTTATCAAATTCTTATTTAGACTCGTAAACTGAAATCTGCACAACAGATTGATGTCAACCTCAAAGATCGAAACCAAAGAAGCAGCAATCATTGCGAAAACTTCTCCTGCGTTAAAAGTGGGACTCCCCCATTGAAATGGATACGGAATATATATCCTGCACATTCATGACAAAACAAAAGAACAAAAAGATTTATTGGTTTCAAAATATTCAACAAACAAAAGGAATTACTTGTCGATAATTGTAGTTTGCATTACAAAAGCTCACCAGGGTGCTGCACCAATGAGGCCAGAGCGATCAGTGCGGCAACTTATCTGAGTGCTTGTTGGTGTGTTGTTATACGCTCCACTTGAGGTTAGAATTTGCGCAAACAACCATACAATTGCAACAGAGAACAGCATGGAAAATCTGTCGCAGATTTGCCTCTTTGTATGTATGTAACGAGAAAGAAACTGCAATGCGCGCGTAAGACTTGAATGAGAAAACTCTAGGAAAAGGACTCATCTTATGATTTCGTATACTTTATGGTATCGAAAACTTGCCTGTGAGATGAAAACCATGATGATCAACTCTGGAAGCCCAAGTTCAACACATCTCGCCAACTAGAAGGAGAATATAACTTTTTTTACCAGATGGATTAAGACTAATAAACAGCACATGGGAGCAAATAATGGAGGATCAAGAGCTTTTTACCAGAGGGAAACCAAGATTGTAGATCCCGAGTCCGGCAAAAGTTATGAATGGGACAACAGAAAGAGGGCTAAGAAACCTAAATCAGTAAATCAAGAAACTTTGGTCACAAGAAATTCACAAATTATCAAACATCTAAAGTACTAGTAGTTTGAGAAGTTTATGAATGACTTGAAACCAAAAAATCGAAAGCCTTCCAGTTCAAAACGACTAACCTTACAACATTTCTCCACAACCCTAGGAAACCCACAATCATCTGAAAACAGGAAGTGATGATTAGAGCGCCTTGTATACCTCTCATCGTCTCCGAAAACCTCTGGAGATTCATTCAGAAGGCCAGATCAAGAAATTGAGATAGGAAATTAACATATCAAAACCCAAAATAATTAAGCTAAGGCCTGACCTCATGAGGATCTGTGAATGCCTTATATCTGTTGGCTAGGATTATTGAAGTTGTGGGGAGTAGATATGTATATGAACCCACCACCACTGTTGGAAGCCTGGTCCCAAACAGAGATTGCAACAATGTGTTCAACCCTGAAACAAAAAGCATGGTTTGCACCACCCTTGCCTTCTCAATCTGTGGGCGAAAAAGAAGAATCAGTCAATCAACTAATGTAATATTCGGAAGTATCAAGAACATAAATTATATGCAGAGGACGTCCGTTCTTTGTTAAAGAATCAATGTGACTGGTATAGTTGGAAAAGAAATGATTTCCATACACCCTTTTTCTCCTCTGCTATTTATGTCTCTTCACTCCAAAGGTCAGAAATAAATCGGGGTGTGTAGAGGAGAAAGCGCTGTCTGGAAATCCCTTTCCTGCCGGAAGTGTATCAACAACAAAGAACGGATGTCCGGTCCATAGGCGGGCTAGCTACTTCGATCAAGAAGACATGGCCAAGGAAAAAAAAAAGTGAAAAATTAGTAATTAAATCCTTACATCGCCTCCTCCCATTTGAGTAACAAACGAAGTTGGAATGAAGACTGTGATACCAAGAGTCAACAGATAATGCTGGAAACCCAGCATCAAAGCTTCCGCTGCAAAATTCATCAAAGTTTGAAGATTCAAAATGTGAAGAACTTTGCTATTGATTATTCAGAAAGCCAAGTAATTAAGATTGTAATTAAGAGAGGATTAGTATACTGACGCCACGGCGGAGGACTGTTGACACAATACTGAACACCAGGTAGCTGCTCTTTCACTGGGTGGGGCTGCAACTCCTCTGCCTTCTTGTTGCCACCACCATTACCGTTGTTATTGTTCCCGCCGTTACCACCACCGTTATTGGTATTGTTACCGCCACCGCCACCGCCACCATTATTATTGTTATTGTTACCACTGCGACCACCACCATTATTGTTATTGTTGTTGCCACCGCCACGACAAGCACCATTATTATTGTTGTTGCCACCACCGCCGCCGCCACCGCCGCCGCCATTATTATTGTTGTTTCCACGGCCACCACCGTTATTATTGTTGTTGCCGCTGCCGCCGCCCCCGTTGTTATTGTTACCGCCACCAGCACTAACATTACCGTTGTTATTGTTACGGCCGCCTCCGTTTTGGGCCATGTTTTTGCTAGTTAAGGGGGGTTTACAAAAGAAGGTGGAGAATCAAAAAGAGGCTAGAGTGCTAGGGAGAGAGCTAAGTGGCACACCTTTTTATTGCGCGGGAATATAACCAGTACGTCGACCGTTACAAATTTTAATTAACCAATATAAATTAAAGATTTGAAATCTTATGTGGTAATTAGTATTTAAACAAAGTTTCAAATTTCAGATTTTGTTCATAAAAGACATGGTTTTAAACTTCTTGATTTCAAAACTGAAAAACGATTTTGTTTTAATGGAAAAATTGAATAAAATAGGTTTAATGGTTTCAACAAGTCATTTCATCGAGATGATTCTGACTAACTATAAGATTTATTTTTATTGAATATTAACTGAGAAATGATTTCCGCTCGCACTTGTTCTATTTTTGCAACCTCAATAATTGAGTGTGCAAGAGGAGAAAGTTGGTGTGCGAAAATCACTTCCTTCCTGTACTAATTATGGACATCAATTTCATAAAAAACTGACAATAATTCCTGCTTTAATCATCATAAAGCAGGAATCATAGAATACACAAGAACTTGGAAGACATGGAGATTTTAATGAAAGTCATGAAGTATACAGACATAACAGAGCATCACCATCTTTTTTACACGAAGTTTAAATTCCGAAATCACGATTAGTTCCACCCTCAGAAATCAAGTAAAAGTACCCGAACAATGATTGGATCAATCATCAAACCGAAACATGCATGTTTTCCGGTGCATTACAAGTCATCAACTATAAACCACTGCATCAGCGTGACAAGTTCGGTTCAGATCTGTTTCGCCACCTCCGTGTTGGATAATTCTTGCTCGTCTGCCCGGCCAATTTCAGTGAACTTGCATTCAAAGATGTTCCACTCGGACCTGCAGAGCAATCGGGATAAAAGAAAATTTATTGATGCTAAAAAAAAGCATAACAATTTCCAACTTCACAACTTAGAAACGCCGTTATTCTCAACAGAAACAGAAAAAGAGATGAATCCTTTTTACGATAACTATATTATTATATTGCTTGATCAATATAAGCCCTATGATTGTCGATGTTGCAATACTTCGTTCGATATACATTGTTCCGACAAGTATACTGCTTTAAATTCCTTCAATCCGACAGGAAATACTTGTACCGTATTCTCAAAGCTGCAAATTTTAACAAAGCAATGTTGCCTTCAGGTGAAGTATGTTCATAAAGATAAAATGGAATGCATAAAATATTCACTGTTAAACTCCTCATGGATATAATTTATATCTGTCAAAGCCAATAATTCAACCTTTTAAATCCTACATTAATTTTCTTAGTTCGTAAATTCCTCTATCATTGATAGCAGCTGGCATGCAGTTCAACTCATATTTCTGACTTCCAGTCCCCTACCTCCTAGACCGCCATAAAAATTTCTTCGTTTACAAGTTACAATTATCCTTATCTGTGGAAAATATTTTGAAAACATCATGTATCACCAACTTAAATACACACTCCTCCATCCTCTCCAAAGTCCTTCCCATCAAGCATTTCGCATTAACATTTCCGATCTTCACTTACCCGTTTACCTTATCCAATATAACTAATTGAAAGGAAATTTCAATCAATAAACAAAATAACAACAAAACCATCAACCGTGTCCTGCAGTGCCTATACTTCCTTCTGGTAACCTACAAGTTTACCAGCTGAACCTGATATTACCCTTCGTGTTGTTCTCAAGTCAAATCTTTCGTAACGACATTTATAATCTTCCTATTAAACTGTTAACTTTGGATCAATGCGATGCATCAAATCTTTCACTCAGACTACCAATCCCTATTGTTCCTAATCTTAACACATCGGACACGAAAACTACCTTTTCCCACAGCATTGCAACTTAGAAATGGTCTAATTGATACTACATTATGATTTTTCAGCATACCAAAACCTTTTTTCTTTTGTTCGAATCATTGCATTCTCTATATCTAAAACTCAGTTAAATAAGCACCTTCAACATGATAAAATAGCAAACATCCATAGCATACAAAAACAAAGGCATTGCTTAAACAAAGAGTGTAATCTGACTCACCAGAAACAGCATCACTCCCCTCCAAGCTCTGAACTCCGCCGCCATTGCTGTCAGCAACCTCGCCTTTCTTAACCCAAACCCTGAACCCAGAACCTTTCTGCCTCTGCAAATCAAAGCGGTCGTCCCTCTTACCATAACCCCTAATTTCACCATTACCACGGCAATCAGCTCCACCCCTCCTCCTCACCTTATCATCCCCATTACCACCCCCACCATCCACTGATAAACCCCCAAATTTCGGTACAATCTCCTCCACCAAACCCACATTCTCGCTCTTTGCCCTAATTTCAGTTCCAAATTTCGGTACAATCTCCTCCACCGAACCCACATTCTCGCTTTTTGCCCTAATTTCAGTTCCAATTTCAATTCCAACTCCCTTTTCTTTCTTCCCAGTCGCCTGATCGTTTTCCTTCTCACCACTCGCTGGAGGGGCGTCTACTGCACATTCCTTCTCAGCCACCTCCTCCTCCTCTGTCCTAACATTCTTCTTCTTCTTGTACCCCTTCTTCTTCTTCTTCTTCTTCCGTTTCATCTTCTCCTCTGGTTCCTCGCTTTTCTTCCCCTCCAGCTCAGCACCCTCCAGCTCCGAAACGCCCCGATTAAACGGCCGAAACGCCCCGGTTTCTGTTCTCAGAACGACGCCGTTTTGCTTCGGCTGTTCTTCCTCACTTCTTTTCCCCTCCGGCTCAGCACCTTCGCGCTCCGAGACACAGCGATTAACCAGCCGAAACTGTGCCCGATGACTCCCATTCCTCGGGTTCTTATCGGTTTCGGTTCTCTGAACGACGGCGTTTTGCTTCGGCTCTTCTTCCTCGCTTCTTTTCCCCTCCAGCGAGGGTGCCCGATCACCCCGATTAACCGGCCGAAACTGTCCCCGATCACTCCGATACCCCGGCTTGTTATCGGTTTCGGTTCTCTGACGACGGCGTTTTGCTTCGTTCTTCTTCCTCGCTTCTTTCCACTCCAGCGAGGGTGCCCGATCACCCCGATTACCCGGCCGAAACTGTCCCCGATCACCCGGATACCCGGCTTGTCATTGGTTTCTGGTTCTCTGACGACGGCGTTTTGCTTCGCCTCTTCTTTTCACTTCTTTTCCCTCCACCGAGGATGCCCGATCACCCTGATTACCCGGCCGAAACTGTCCCCGATCACTCCGATACCTCGGCTTGTCATTGTTTCGGTTCTCTGACGACGGCGTTTTGCTTCGCCTCTTCTTTCTCACTTTTTCCTCCACCGAGGATGCCCGATCACCCTGATTACCTGGCTGAAACTGTCCCTGATCACTCCGAGTCCCCGGCTTGTTATCGGTTCGGGTCCTCTGGACGACGGCGTTTTGCTTCGCCTCTTCTTCCACGCTTCTTTCCTCCAGAAAGGGTGCCTCGCCACTTCGATTCACCGTCCGGAAACTGCGCCCGATTTCTCGGATTGTTACCGGTTCCGGTTCTCCAAACGACGCCGTTTTGCTTCGGTCTCTTCTTCCTCGCTTCTTTTCCCATCCAGCTCAGCCCCCTCGCACTCCGAAACCCTCCGATTAACCGTCCGAAACTGTTCCTGATCACCCGATACCTCGGCTTGTCATTGGTTTCGGTTCTCTGACGACGGCGTTTTGCTTCGCCTCTTCTTCCACGCTTCTTTTCCTCCAGAAAGGGTGCCTCGCCACTTCGATTCACTGGTCCGAAACTGCGCCCGATTTCTCGGATTGTTACCGGTTCCGGTTCTCCAAACGACGCCGTTTTGCTTCGGCTTTTCTTCCCCGCTTCTTCCCATCCAGCCAGCCCCCTCGCACTCCGAAACCCTCCGATTAACCGTCCGAAACTGTCCCCGATTACCACGATACCTAGGCTTGGCACCGGTTTCGGGTTTCCAAACGACGGCGTTTTGCTTCTTCTGATTCGCCTCTTCTTCTCGGAGCTTCTGCTGCCGGAGCTCTTCTTCTCGCCGTTCCTTCTCCTCTTGTCGTCGTTTCTCCTCTTCCTGTTGTTTCTTCTCTTCTTGCCGTCGTTCTTCCTCCTTCTGTTGTCTTTCCTGGTCTCTGAGCCAGCGCTCTTTGAGCTCGTTGAGGGTGACGTAGTTGGAGGGCAAAGATTGGGGCCTCTTGAATTTGGTGACCTCCATTTTTGAACACTCCGAAAAGTGGCGATTTTTTGCTCCACAGTCCACTAAAGTCTAAAGAAATGAACGAGACACTCCCAATCCCAAAGACACAGCCTTTTTCATCATTATTTTCATTTTCTTTTTGTAAAGGAAAAGAAAAATTAGCAATTTCTAGTACTTATTCTTCTGATTTGATCTCTCGACTTTTAAAACTATAATTTTTAAGATATTGACAATTCTACCCTCACATTTCCGTCAAATGAAAGGTCATTTTTGTCTATTTTTGTCTTGAAATTAACATAACGTGTGACAAATTTTATCTTTACCGTCAAATATGACTTTTATGGATAATAATTAGGTAGAATGTTTATCCGCACCAGTTGTGACTGACGAATCATCAATACACATATGTCATAATCAAAATCGTTCATTTTTTAAAATTTACCATTCAATGTTCATTGCGACAATTTTAATTATTACCAAAATCGTCAATTTGTTCTATGTATGTGAATTACTAACCAATTTCTAATTTTTTTTCATCTTTAAAATGCGATATCGACTAGATTAAGAAATGTAAACAATAAAAATGCGTTAGTCATAACCAAAGTAGATAAAGGAGGCACTCCTAAATATCCTTTACTTATATTTTGGTTTTTTCATTCTTTTTAAAAAACAAAACTTTTTAAAACTTTTTTGAACTTAATGGAGAAGACTTATTAGATGAGGTGGTGCTCACTCAGACTTAGTTTTTATGTTGTAAAATTTTATGAACCCCATTGGGCATTGGATTCCTCGTCAGCAGTTTATTAGTGGTTTAAGGACGGATTAACTAGAGTAATCATTGAAAAAATATTACTAGAGTTACTTTACGTTCTCGAAAAGAGTTCAAGGTTAAGTAATTATATGGTTATTCATAACAAACTAACAAAACTAGATTGCATCTCCTTAAGAGCAATACTCTTTAACTAAAAGTTGGTTAAATTTGACCCCAACCAACACAAAAGTAGGTACTACTACGTCCATACTCTTTAACTTCTAACATTGAATATCTAATCACTTTTTCCAATGAAATTGGGCCCAAAAATTGCTCTGTGCTGAGTCAGTTTTGGCTAGCAACTCTTTGCATTTGACTAGTTTGCTGGAGATGTTCTACTCCATCGATTTATGGAATGCTCCAAAGACTTGTTTGAGATTGTTGTTGAAGGGCTAAAAACACATTTTACTGTGTTTTTCTCATAAAGTTAGAAGTGCTTATGTATCATAGAAGCGCTTTCTAGAGAAATATCCATATATATGAGATGCTTCTTCAAGAGGCGAAACACTTGAGTATTCGTTTGACAAGTGCTTTTAAATGACTAAAAGCACTTTTAGATAAAATATTTTTGAAACCAATCCTTAGTAAAAATGCAAGTTAATCATGAAAAAATCACTTGAAGTGCTTCTTGCAGAAAGCACTTCAAACACTTTTGGAATCCAAAAATATTTTTTCTAAAAACACTTTCAATCAATTAAAAGCATCAACCAAACGAGCCTGTTCCTATAAAAAACGCTTGTGAGATTAAGTTCTTTTACAGAAATTTGAGTCATGGACAACATCTTGTATCTAATTGAGTGGGCCTTTATTATGGGACAATGGCAATCACCGATTCACCATTGATTTGCAGGAAAAAGGCAAAAAGCCCAAAATGAAATATAGAAGATCAGACTAGAGGCAAGCGGGCCCACAACCTAACCCCACACCCAATCGCCTTCTCCATTCTCGGCATCCGTTCTTCGCGCGGCGCCTCCCACGCAACCACCACTCAATGACTTGGCAAGCACCAAAAGCACAAAAGAAGCAAAACGAAACGGCTTTCTCCACAAAACGCAGAGCCCTAGCTGGCACAGACCACGTTTTCACATCGCGGCCACGTGTAATCCGTTCCCCATTCCCCCTCTCTCTGTCTCTCCCCTCTCTCCTCTTTAACCTCCAGAGGCCTTCACCCACCAATCAGACTCCACCTCATCCGGTTGCATGCAGATCGAGACGCAGCGGACCGACACGTCACGCACTGCCAAATATAACCGACCCCCAAAAAAGGGCAGTTTCGTAATTCGCACAAAACGCCAAAACTCGCCCAAACCAATCGTGATAGGTGTACCCACGCATGGCGGCCAAACCCACACGCGTTGCGGTGCGAGGGTCTTCAGTTTTAGGAGAGAATTGCATGCAAAGCCAGGCGTGATTGGTGGGTGTACCCAGCCACATACCCAGCACAGAACAATGGACCCCACCAAAATCCTACATGGACACTATTTTCTGATAGCTCTCGCAAACACGTACCCACCGTACAATTCCAAGTGTCACTCTCTGCTTACTCTGCCCTTTATGTTGCCCTTCTCTGATTGGTCCAATTCTCAGTCTTTAAAACCTCCCCATCTAAAAAGTAAAAACTCCCACCAACCTCAAATCCTCACCTTCTCCTCCCTCTACATTTCTCCCAAACCCTTCTCTTTTGCCTCCCACCACCACCGCCACCATCACCGAACAATTAGTAGCCCGGGAGTAGCGAAGAAAACCGCCTACCCGCCACCATGATCAAGACGTTGAACCCCTACACCAACACCGAAAAGACCGCTGAGATTATGTCCAGGTACAGGCCCATAGCGCCAAAACCTGAGACCCCATCAAACCCAGCTGGCGAAAACTCGTCCATGTCTCAGAAAATCAGGGACTCTCCTTACCTCAGAAACCTCTGGCCTCAGTTGCAGGCCAGACCCACCAGGACTCGAAAGCGGGGTCGAACCGCTCTCTCTCCCACCACCTTTAAGAGGCAGAGGAGTCATCACATGCTAGGATTTTCCACTCCTTGCCATGTGCAATCTCCGGTGAAAAATCTGAGGTTGGATGGTTTTGCTCGTGCGCTTTCGCAGCTTCCGATTCCAACCAGCCTCGAAGCCGCTAACAACACCGCCGATTTGATGACTCTGCCTCTTCTGCCATGTATCCCTCCGTCGTCGGTCCCCATTGTCACAAACCGAGCAGTGGTTCCGGCGGAACTCGAATTGATCAAACCTTGCGGAGGAGGAGAGGAGAAGCTGATTGATTTGAACACCGTGGCGGCTGAAATCCCAGAGGAAAAAGATCTGCTCAAGCAGCTACAGGGGAATTCCCCTGCACCTCCACCAACACCCACCAATGTCATAGCGCCGCAGCCAATTCGACCGGTGGGTTCCAGCATAAGCGTCGGATGCATCAGCGCAGACCCGAGCCTGACTCCGGCAGCGCAAGCTCCTAAGAAGCCAGAGGACGTTGAGGAGGAGATGGAGTCTGAAGCCCTGCCAGCAATCATATCAGACTCACACAACAAGGTGAGGATGGCAAACTCTGCCTACAAGGAGATGGTGGGCCAGCCAGAGTGTCCGTGGCTCGACGCCATGGTGGCCGGAGATGGGCGGTTCGGAGGCAAGAGGATCAGCGGGGAGGTCAGTCTGCAGCTTTCTGATTCCGGGGTGCCCATTTCATCAAACGGGTTTTCGTGCTGGGTGAGGATCGAGTGGGGGAACAACACGAACAAGCACGCCATCAACACATTCTGCGACGTGATGAAGCTGTCCTGTGAGTCCAAGGACTACCTCTTCACATGGAGGTTCCACACCCACAGCAGAGAGGGTTGTCAGTCCTCCAGTTCCAGTGCTTGAAAAATTCGTACAGTAAATATGTAGTGTACCTAGGTCGCTAGGGGAAACAATGCAGCTTAAGTGTCTAGTATATTTGTGGTCCTATGTTCATATGTATGCATATATAGTGAGAGGAAGTATATGTAAAGTTTGGCCATCTTTTTTAAGAGAGAAAAAAACTTGTTCATCTCAATTTATTTTTCAAATCCAGCAATTACACACAAGCAGAAGTACTGATATGATTCAAGGAGAGAGTTACCTACACCCGCGATTTGATTCCATTGTTTGCGCTATTGGTATGCAGTACGCCGCGTACGGTGGCATTTGCGGGTGTAGGTAACACATTTCTCGGAGAGGAGATCTCAGATGCTTGCAGCATCAGCTGCAGTCTTCTCACTCTTATCAGGGCCCTTCCACTTGAAGTTGTCTGCATAAGCCTTAACCTACAAATGGTCATAAGATTTAGATTAATAGAACATCAAGTTGTCTGTGATCCAATTGAAAAAACTAGATATTTCATCTTCAAATAAGTTTGGTAGGAGAACTTCAAAACCTTCAAAAGTGGTGTGTGACGCTTCCTGACCTGCAAAAATAGTTCATGGTGTGTCAAGAATGTGCAAAATTTTGGTCAATTTCCACACAAGATATCCAATTCCATACAAAGATTTTGGGCATTAACTTGGGAAAATTAGGGCTCGTTCGGTATTTGATACCTAGGATTGGATTGGATTGGATAATGATATATTCAATGTATGTTGTTGAAGGTAGAGGCAAATGATTTTTTAATTCGAGGGGATTAGAAGGGATTCGACATTTAAGAAACTTATCCCTTATGATCCTACCATTTTGTGGGGATGGGATGGGATGGGATGAGTTTCATTAACGAGGAATCTATCTTCTACCTTCAAGTTGGACAAATTTCATCATTTTTGCCGTCAACATACCTTCATACCTGAATATAGTAAGTTGTCGACTCCAATTTGGTACTCAACAACAAATGAACCCTAAATTTTACTTCATCACATAATAAATTGGATAAAAATGTCAAGAACACTTTGTTTGGGTAAATTTCAATCATCACAAAAAGATCAAAACTTGAAGAGGCACACACCGTATAATCCCACCCATGTTTCTCAGCAAATGCCTTTGCAGCTTCTTCACTCTCAAAAGTCAGTCCTGCCTCACCAACATTGGCATAGGGATCACCTGTAGATGTCCAGCCCATCAATGGGTTTTCCCACCTGCAAATAATTTCAACGAAATTTAGTATTAAATAGCGTCAGGATGTCAGAGAGACGGACCAACCACTCACTACTAATCTACACCAACATTATCCCCAACCTGCATATCATGACAAGTGTGAGGCTTTGTTACAATTAGTAGTAGAACGATTCATTATTTCTACTGTGTTTTCTTTCGTCAATTTTCTGATTGGGAATGTTTACATTCTTCAACAATTAGCATCCAATAATGGAATTGCAGATCAACCAATATTGCTCATAAAATTCAAACTAAACAGATCACAGCCTATGAAGCACGGATACGGATACAAATACGGGATACGATACGACACAATACGGTGATACATTAACATCTCTAAAAACTAAGATAAATACGTCAATAAAAATATATAATTTAAAATATTTTTAACATAAAAATATTCAAATTCAAGTTCATTCAAGTGTGAGAGTTATATTCATTGTTTCAATTAGAGACAAAGCTCTTTGTATTCATCAAATTTAAACTAAATCTTTATTTCCTACTAATTTTCTACTCTTAATTTCTCATTTGAAAGTGCAACGGCATCCAAAAAACCGAATACTTGTATCCGGCAAGTATCCGACAAGTATCAGTATCGTATCCAATGAAGTATCGGATACGGGATACGCGACCAAACTGAAGTATGTGGTTCATAGATCATAGCTGAGCTAATTGTAATTTGTATTACAGAGATACGATTAATTATGTAAAATCGATGGAATTAACTATTTATATTGTCTAATTATGCATGCAAAACATGATTAAGACATCAACATACGTACTTCTGCGTCGAAAGAAAATTAATTTTCCATCTCCCGACTTTCCCTGAACCTTGTTGGCTCGCAGTTCGAGCAGGCGAATAGATTATAACCTAGGCACCCCCAAATCCAAAATTAAATTTATGAAAATTCTGAAAAAAAATATAAATAAGTTTTCAAATTAAAAAAACAAAATTTGAAAATTTTGCAAAACGACGAGTAATTGAAGAGCTAACCCTTCGTCGGAGATGCTGTTCGGGGATTCCAGAGATCATACCGATGTCGGGGACCTTGACCTCCACCAGCGCCTCCGGTGACTGCGACGACGCCCATCGCGGCCGCGATAGCACGTGCGCTCGGGCGATGTTGAAGCCCTGTCGTAGAGATCGCGCCATTTTTGCTGGGAGCGAAAAGCTTCGAGGTTTCCTCAGGCGAAAGCGCAACAATGGGCTCCCGTGACGAAGCCCAATCGCGTAACTACTAGTGTTTGATGGAATTACTACCAGAAGGTTCTTAGAGTTGGTCCTTTTGCGCCATAATGATGCCACGTACTCACTGTCCCCGAACACTCCATTTTTCATTTTTTGTTTTTGTTTTTAAAGGCTTTATTTATTTGGCCTTGAAACTAATATGGATCTATCTTTGCCATCTGAGAAAAAAAAAATTGTCTACATAATTATTTAAAAACAAGTCAATTACTCTAACGATTTAATAATTTTTATTTTTATTTGTAAATAAAAAATTTTATATTACAATATTTATCTTTATTTATAAATAAAAAAATTTATATTCAAATATCGTGAATAATGAATTCAATACCATTATTTATTTTTCAGTCCATTATTTATTTGTATCGTAACTTCGCTTACGTGTTAGCCTTATTTGGTAATTTTGCAAATGTTGTCAGTGATGTGACTTTATGTGCGTGATGGCGTGGCATGAGTAGGGAACCGTATATGCTTCTGACAGAAAAATGAGGGTCTAGTGGTTTATTTTGGAGTGTGTTTCGAGAAACCCCTTGACTTTATTGTTGATGTTCTATTTGAAGATTGTTCCTCCACCGGCTGAGGCTCTCTGCCTCGCTGTGCTTTGGTCGTTGTATGAGCTCTCTTTGCTTCAATCTTTTTTTCAAAAAAAATTAAAAAAATAGAAACAAGGGATTTGGAAGATAATTTAGGATGTAGCATGAGAATTTAGGGCTCTCATGAGGGTAATATGGGTAATTGATTCGTACATTTGAGGGAAGTAAACTTGTGCTTGAAATAAGTTTTAACGTTCAAATAACTAAATTACGTTGCATATTATTCACGTAGCCATCAAATAAAGGAATTGACGACATTTAGATGTAAAAGGCAGAAAAAAACCAGCTTGAGACACAAATGTTGCCTTTGAGGGATTAAGTGACGATTTTCCACTTCTTAAGGGAAAAGTGAGACGATTTTTGTTTGAGGAGGCAAATAAAAATAATTTTTCTAACCGGGATAAAGACTTATATGGAACGAGTTTACCATTACGTGGTGTTTCGTATCCAATAATACATTGTCAAGTACAAATTTTTCTCCACATAGTAATGTATTATTGGATTAGGACGTCACGTGGCGATAAACTCATTTCATGTAAGTTGCTTTCCTCAATGAGTATGATGTTTCCTCCTTGACATTACTGCATTATACTTAATCAATTTGAAAATAATAGAGATTGATCTTGTTACTTCCAACATTTAACGGCAAGAGATACTATGATAGCTAAAAGACTTTCGAAAATTTGCCCAAAATCATGTGACATGACGTAAACATGTTTTAAACATCGAATATAAACAAATCACATAATGTTACATGATTTGATAAAATATTTCGTCTATGTAACATTATTAATCTTTTATGTACCCAAAAAAAAAAAAGCTATATTCAGCAGAAGCCCAAATGGCATGATTGCAATGTGAACATGGACCGGGCTTGCCATAGCTGCATGGCCCATAGTACAACTTTGAGTTGAACAGTCATCATCGTCATTGGACTGATTCATCCATCCACCACGGTCTGCCGAGATTATAACACCGTAACAATTGTTACTTCATTCAAATTATAAGATGTGTATTTAATTTTTTTAACATAGTTTAAAAGTGAGACATAGCAACTATGTCGCTACCAGATGGAGTAACTCAATGGTTGGAGTGAATTTCACACGGTATATCTTGATTTTGATTCCTGACGCTAGTGAGTTACACGATGATGACCAAGAAGAAGCTGAAAATACTTCTATGAGTCTTTCTGGGTTTCAAAAAAATATACTGCTGTAACTTGACCACCAATTAATCTCATTTTAAAAAAAAAACTTTGTTGCTATTCATATTATAATACGTAAAATAATATGTCAATTTTTCGTGATACACAAAAAATTCCACCACCGGCTGAACACATTTCCCTCCAAAACTTTCCAAAATTACCCATTTGTCCGTTTCCAACACACAAATGCCATTTGTTCTTCTTAGTTTACATCGAGCCTGATTTTACTTCCTTGTCCTTTTGTGCCCCCACAAACACATCTTGCTCGTCATGAAACGATCATATAAACACACAAGACACACTACAAGAAAACCATTAAACCTTAATTACAGTTAAAAATGGCGTCTAATTACAGATCAGCCAATTCGAGGCTTTCCGATCTCGAGCTAACATGTTCCGATTTGAAAACTCTCCTAAGAGCGACGGTGAAAATGGAAGAAAATCTTCAAAAGATGGACAACAAATTCGAAGTCATAGACGAAACGCTTCTAACTGCGTCTAGAAGAGTAGCTCCCTTACAATCACTAGCCATGGCCTCGAAAGCCTTGGAAACCAGAATCAACCGAGCTGTCACGCCAGCTCTAGCGCTTCTCGACAACTTCAAGCTCTCCGAGACCATCCAGGACAAGCTCCTAGATCTCTCGGAGAAGTTGTTGAGCGAAAAGTCAATGAAGAAACGCCTCAAGAAGCTTGTCAAGTACGTGGATTGCGTGGACCAGTTGAAAATTGCGATTAACTGCATTTGCGAGGAGGGCGAGCCGGTGATCCAGAGGCTGCAGGAGGTGGTGGAGTTTTTGAGCCGGACGAAGGCGACGGACCAGTACAGGACGCACCGTCTGAGGGAGACGCTGGTGACTCTCAAGGCGCTGTACGAAACGGAGGTGGACGCCATGAGGTTTGAAGGGTTGCTTGATGAGGCGCTGCTGAATTTGCAGGATGAGTATGAGAGTATATTGGAGCAGATACGGCATCGGAATGTTGTTTCGGATAAAGATGATCGGAGCGATGAGATGGCGGTGGCGAGTTCGGATTTGGGGACTGAGTTGGAGGTTGAACTTCTGAGAAGGATTTCACAAACCCTAGCTGCCGATGATTGCTTGGACATATGCATCGATATATATGTTAAGGTAACTTCATTATAATGATTTTTTTTCCTCACTTATTTTTTAGTTATTGGTAGAATTGTTTTTTGTTTAATTAAATTTGAGAACTGCTTGTGATTTGTTGTCCATCTATTAGTGTGAGCAGCACCTCTAGCTATTAGCATGAGGGCTTAGGATCGTACTTAATATGACCTTAACATGATATGATAATGAATCTATTACACCATTACATATCATTGACATTTTTAGTCGCTGAAATTGAACATGATTAGAATTAAATTCAAATTAGTTCTATAGAGTCTTACCTCTTTAAAAAAGACTTGTAAGACACAATATGTTCAATTATTGTCTAATTTAATAACTAATTGTTGGAAACAAAAACAAAAAATATGATTTTATTGATTTTATTGATAACAATATTATGAATTACAAAATAATAATAATAATAATAAGAACAATGCAGAATTTACTAACAGATGGATGATAGAGGCTAGCAAAGTTTCAATGTCCTTATAGACAGAAATTTGGCCTCTACACTTGTGCAGAAGTTCTTGTAGGCTTCTGTCACTAGGATTCAACTATCACAATCAAAGTCCTTTCACTAGGGCTTTGATTCTATCGAACTTATTGAGTGTTTCTCTCCAAATAATACTAATGTTATATGAAAAATTGGGTTGTGAAAAGTGAGTTTCTGAATAGAATGAGTTGGTGAATTTATAAACTTGTTCACGCCTTCTCGATCAGGATGAACAACTGCCTTTTGCAGTTATGTCGTTTGATTGGCAACTTTTTTATTTCAGTTATAATGTTTCATTTGAATTCAAATTCATAGTTATCTGAAAAACAAAAAACAAATAAAGAATTGGATCAATGCCGAGACCCCAAGAGGCCCAAGGCCTTGTCTATGATTCAATTCATAAGTCTAATGATATAAGACTTATGAATTGAATCATAGAAAATCATCCCACCGACGTGGGGTTGATTACATTTAGCTTTTTCCATTCAAAACTCCGATACTAATACTTGGTTCTCACTAGTAAGTACCCAATATACTCAGTGACTTATATGGACCTCTTAAATAACGACATATGTGATTGTCCTCCACACTCATGTTTTGCTTTTAACCCATAACCAAACATCCCTCTTCTCTCGGACTTTCACTTCTACGCCAAGTACACAAATTTCCCCAGCCACGGTTCTCTTCATACACGAAGTCAAAACTTGAAGTTTGATCTATGCTTGGATTTTCTACATGCAGCTTGAGAGATAATTTCGTAGAAAATGACAATTTAAGATTAAGTCTTTGAAACCCACTGAGTAATTGTTGCTTGACTGATTTAGTTTTATTAGGTGATGATTGATCTGATTTGGGGTTTGAGGGATGGATGACCAGTGATTAATAATCGGCGAAAATTGAAGGAGGAGGGCTGCGAAGAGATGATGGATGATGGTTGGCTATGGCCGACTCTGGTACATGGAAGGAATAAGGGTGGGATTGCCGACTCAAATTGGTGGTACAGGACGGTGGCTGGAGATGGACGGCTGGGTAATTTTTGGGCGGGGGAGAAAAATCCTGTTTGGTTAGCAGAATAGTACATGTCTGGTTAGAGGAATATAGCATGTTTGGTTATGTGATTGGAAATTAAAGATGGATAGGTGTTGTTATTTAAGTAGTTCACATAAGTCAGTCAGTATATAGAGCACTCGTAATAAGCACTCAAGTATCATCCATAAGTTAATTGACTAACATTTATGAGTTAACGATGAAATATTAGTTCAGTTTAATTGAAATAGTCCTAGTCGAGCCATCAAATGAAAATTCTAATTGGTTTTTTTTTTTCTTCTTCTAATTGTTATGTTTGTTGTTGTTCAACAGGTGAGGTACAAAAGGGTGGCCAAAGCACTAATGAGGCTAAACCCAGAATACCTAAAAACACACACTCCAGAAGAAATAGATGAAATGTCATGGGAGAGCTTGGAGACAGCCATAACCCTCTGGATCAAGCACTTCGAACTTGCAGTCAAAGCAGTGCTCGTATCGGAGAAGAAGCTCTGCGAACAAGTCCTAGGAGGAATAATGGAGGGACTAATCTGGCCGGAATGCTTCGCCAAAATCGCAGACAAAATCATGGCTGTGTTCTTCCGGTTCGGCGAAGGCGTCACTCGGAGCAGCAAAGAGCCCCAGAAGCTGTTCA
The DNA here is from genome assembly GCA_018257905.1 of Gillenia trifoliata. Taxonomy (NCBI): domain Eukaryota; kingdom Viridiplantae; phylum Streptophyta; class Magnoliopsida; order Rosales; family Rosaceae; genus Gillenia; species Gillenia trifoliata. Next base: position 5,587,144 of record CM031087.1, read on the forward strand.
GGCTCCTCGACATGTTTGATTCCCTAGAGAAGCTGAAGCCTGGATTCTCGGAGGTTTTCGATGGCGAATCAGGGACCGACATTTGTACAAGATTCAGGGAGCTGGAGAAGCTTCTTGTTCATGCTTCGAGTAAAGTTTTTTGGGAATTCGGGCTTCAAATTGAAGGCAATTCTGATGGATTGCCTCCACCACCAGATGGTTCGGTGCCGAAAATAGTAAGGTACGTCAAAATTTTAGGGAGACGGACTAGCGGTGGTAACTAAAGTATTTGTTCTTCAACTATGATGGAATTGTAGCTTTAGTTTTTGAATTAAAATCCATTAAAACTAGTACATGAGTTTGATAAAAATATGTAGCATCTTGGTTATTGACCCTTAATTTCATTAGAATGTCATCAAAATTAAAAATGAGACATGCACATGCATTTTTCGGATTTGTTCTTTAAAAATATTCACGTGCATTTTACGTGCTTAATTTTGACGAAAGTTCTTACAGAGTTGGCGTGAATGACCAATGCTCTAGCCAGAGCTAATTCGATCATAAATTAAGCACCAATGCTTCAGTGCTATGTTTCCAACTTGCATTTGGGATTTTATTAGACCTCGAATGTAAGGTATTTTATTTTGTCAAATTTCTGACGTGTGGCTTTTTGCATCCTTCAACAGGTACGCAGTGAACTACTTGAAATACTTAGCAACAGAAAATTACAGCGTCCCCATGGCGAAAGTTCTCAGAACGGAGCAAATCTGGAAAGCCGGGATCTTGTCGAAGCCAGAAACCGACGAGAACTTACTCAAAGACGCCATTTGCAACATCATGGAAGCTCTGCAGAGAAACGTGGAGTCGAAACGTTCCAGCTACAACAACAGCAGCAGGGAGAGGGACAAAATCGGCATTTCAATTCCCATGCCACACGTGTTCGGCATGAACACGTACTGGTACATTTACATGAGGACGAGAAACACGGAGCTCGGGAAGCTGTTGGGCGACGGCTACTTGAGGAACAACTACAAGGTTGTCGCCGAGGAATCCGCTTACTTGTACCAGAAGCAATCGTGGGCCCCGTTGGTGAGGATTCTGGAGAGGGACGATTTGGAGGAGAAGCAGAGCAAGGAGGCGAAGGCGGCGCTGGTGAGGGTGAAAATCGAGGCGTTCATGAAGGGCTTGGACGACATTTCGAAGAGGCACAAGGGGTTTTGTGTAATTCCGGACGTTGATTTGCGGGAGCAGATTAGGGCGGCTACCGTGAAGCTGGTGATTCCGGCCTACACCGAGTTCGTGAACTCGTTCTCGGGATTATTGCAGGGGAAGAGTTATCTGAGTCCTGACTCGGTTCAGGAGTTGTTGTGGAAAGTGTTTGACGGTGGGGATGGGAAGCTTAAGCGGAGAGGGTCTAAGGATCGGACGGGTGGTGGGAGCTCGGGGATAGATGGTGGGGTGAAGGACTATCGACGGTCCAGATCAAGTACTAATGACATTTGAGAGCTTTCGATGTCGTTGGATTTGATTACTTTTGTGTATGAATTTGATGGTAGTGTAGATATATAGTGATTCTTCGCGTCATAATAACCCTTTAAATTTAAGTGACAATGTTCTTCAAACTGTATCATAATTTCCTTATTTCAAAATCATTTTCTTGTTGTTTTAAAAAAAAGGATTTTCTTGTTACATTCAAGCGATAAATGGAAAATATTTGCTTTAGATAAGGGGAATCAAACTTTATTCGTAACTATTCATTGTGGGATCTCAATCTTCATTTATTTATTTGAGTTTCGCTTGTACGATATTGTTTGAGTTATTTTCTAATGACGCTTTTCAATGATGTCTTGGCCGGAGAAGAGAGAGAATAAGACAAGAGGTATGTAGGTTGAGGTGGTGGCGGTCGTGGGTGGAGGCAATGGGGGAGAGAGGTCTCAATTGTGCCGCATAGCAATGCGAAGGTATAAAAATGTTAGGGTTAAATTGAATGGTTTGAACCTGAGCATAGGTTTGGAGGGGTTGGAATATTCAGTACTAAAAAATTGGTCGAAAGCCACTGTTTATGATCTATGTCTGTTGTGCATGAAAGCGATAGAAGATCAGTGTGCTTTCATCGGTAGCCACTGATCCAAGGAATTAGTTGAGTCATGTGGCTTGAGGGGGAAGGCTATGGGCCACCTGCTTGGGAGAGACATGTAATTCAAGTTGTGTAAGAGAATTTTTTCCTATATCTGGTTTATTTCCTAAACATTGTACATATGGTTTATTTCCTCTCATAAAGTCGAGAAATTCTTAAGTTTGAGCTATCAAATAATGGTTTGTTTGACATAAGATAGAAAAACACCCCATCTAGCCCCCACACTTCGGTATCACCTGTATATATGGCACGTGTACACTATTACTAGGATCAGTTATGATATTTTGGAATCCTGTGTGAAACATAAATTGAGAGTCTACCATTACCTAGCATGAAAATTTTAAGAGATTAAATTTTTCATGAATTTATGTAAAATAAAATATGATAATTCACTAAAAAAACAGATGTAGAGAGGCATTTTTTTTTCTTTTGAAAGGGTGGAGCACGACATAGTAAACAATCAGGAGTTAGGTAAAAATTTTTGTTTTTCTTTAACTTTTTTGGTTGCTAGGGTTTTCTCTATTTAATTATTTTAATTACCAAAGTTAATCATTATTAAATGCAATACCTACGAGATGGCATCTTGATAAAAGTTGAGTTGTACCGTTGATTTTTGCCTACTTGTATCCTCTGGATTTTTAATTGAACCTATTTAACTTAAACTTTAATTTATTTTCAACTTTAAAAAATGCAAAAAAAAAAAAAAATCAATATCTCCAACATCACAAAAAAAATTGAACGCGGGGCCTCTCCTATGGAGATCGAAACGCATATTACGATTTGCACTAGAAGTAAACTTTGATAATTGGGTCCACACTAATTTATATACAATTTAACTCTAGGGGCTAGAAAAAATTTGGGGGTTCCAAAAAATTGGGCGGTAGCACTACCCGCACTTCCTTAAGGCCGACCCTAACCACTATAATGACGTCCTGTGCCAATAATACAATGACATACGTTAGTTTCTTTCTACACATCTTTGTATTATTGACACATGACATCACTATGACAGTGTATCCGTGCTATACAAGTCCTTCTATTTAGAGAAATTTTCGAAATACCGGTACTTCACATGTCATAATACAAGTGGAAAAAATATTTTATTTTTTGTGTCGCTCAAATTATTTTTTAACACGTAAAATAACCGCTTGAATAATGTATCACGCAGTCTGATTGAACGGTCACGTAGTCTGATTGTCCGAACATAAGGATTTCTCCATCAACCTACTCATATCACGCCATGCGTGCGCGGCTGGACTTGTTGGGCCTAGGGTGATTATTTGTCTGTTTGGGCCTTCCGGCCTCCACGTTTCAAGAGTACCACATATGTCACGAGCTGCTGAATTACACTTGTACCCTAACAGACGCCGTCAATTTACTAGCATTGAAACGTGGTAGTCTTCGAAGCTTCTATGCTCCAGCAGGTTGAAGAAAAAGAATCATTCCTTCTTGTCGAAGAATCTCCCAAATCCAATCCAACACAACACTTTCTCATTTCCTTGTCCAACACCCGTATTTCCCACCCATTTTCCCAGAAAATTCACAACTTTCCCGAGAAAATCATCCCCAAGTTCCCAAATCCGAAAATGACGACAATCAAAGGCCCAAGTCTCGCAATTGACGAATCGGGTCGCGCAATTTCCTTCTCCGATTTCCCCGAGGACGTCCAGCTCTGCATCCTCTCCTTCCTCACGCCTCCCGAGGTAGCCAGCTTCGCCTGCACATCGAAACGGTTCGTTTCGCTCTGCAAATCCGATGGCAAGCTCTGGTTCAACATGTGCGACCGCAGGTGGGGATCCAAGACCCAGATTAAGAAATGGGGAAATGGAAAAATCACGTACAGGAATCTCTACCAGACCCTCAGCGATTGGGAGAATCTGATTGGGTTCTGGCGCCAAGGCGGTGTCGCGACATCTCCGCCGTTGATTTTCTTCGAGTGGGGCCAGTCGTTCGTGACCGGATTCCGGGTCTCTCCGGCCAAGGACGGCACGTACGGTGTTGTAAAGGCGCCGTTTTTGTGGATGAGCCTCTCGCCGGATGGGCAAGTCGTGAACTTTCTCGACCCGGAAGGCCGGGCCGACATTTCGGAAGATTTCGCGGATTCCGACCGGTTCAAGATTTCGGAGAGAGAGTTGGTTCCTGTGAATTTGAGCTTGATGGGGAAGACCTATTTTGTCGTGGAGGAAGATTCAAGCTTTGGGGCTCGGAGAAGTTCGAGCTCAGGGAGTGGCCGCGGAAACGACGGCGGGGTCGGCGAGGATGTGATTGGAGCCGCCGAGAGTAGTGGGTCTCCAGGGACCTCACCGGACCAGGCGGTGGTGGAGATTTATCAGTACTTTGCGAACCGGACCAGCCCGGGTGGGGATAGAGCTTCCAGGAGGCAGAGGAGGAGAGAGAAGGAAAGGCAGGCGAGGAGGAAGCTGGAGCCTCAGCATTTCGTCAAGATTGTCGATTGCTGGCCGACGGCGGCTCGGCCTTTGCAGGGCCTCTGGAAGGTGCCTTTTCTCTCTTTGCATTTGTATTTTTCAGCAGAAAGTTTGAATAGAAGATTGTTATTGCCTCAAGAGATTTTGTGCCTTTATTATATAGACATACATATTAACATTTTGCTCTCGATTTTGCGTATTGTGAAGTGTTTGTTGAGTGTTGAAGAACTGCACTGTTTTCCGAATCGTAATTGCTTCATTGAGGTGTAATTTGGATGACTCTTCTCTCCAAGAATTTCTATTGATTGTATTTCTGACAGTGTTATTGCTTCATTGAGGTGTATACTGGATGGTTGATCAGGTTGGCTATAGTGTTCTTAGATTATATAAACATGTTCCCGTCAATTTGTTATGTATGAGAATTACGAGCGGAGATCTGCCTGCATCGGTCAGTTAGTTTATAAGTGCTTGAACCTTACGGTCGATGCTTATGCTTCATTGATTTATTTGAGTCGGATTTCCAAACGACCAGATGTAACAAAAAACACGGGACTGTTAAGAAGTCTCGTGGCTGTCTTAGGAAAGTCGGATCAGTGTGCTTTCGGGGCAGCTCTAGTTTTAACCGACTGGTTTTGCTCTTTTGGCTCTTTGCTTATAATGTGCCATTACAAGATGGTTGATTCAGAAGAGGTTTCAATTATAGCACAAATAACCCTCTCATCTTCTTCCAACTGCAGGGAATTTATGATGACATGGCCTTGGGATTTTACCTTGTTGCATATGATGACATTGGGGGCATTTCCTGCCAAAAGGTTTGCGACCCGTCCGAGCATTGCCATTTAATGCGTTTTATCAGTAAGCAACCAGTGTTTTGGACAGTGAACCCTACTTTTATTGAGTGCCCGATTTCCCCAGAGGAAGAAAATTTGTATACTTGTCGTGTACATCTTCGACCAAGTGCAGCAGTGGATCACGCTCACCAGCATCTCCCTCTCACGGGAAATGAAGGGGTGTCCCGCATTCTGCGCATAAACTTAAGTCATGATCTAGCTCTTCCGAACTGGCCCGGACCTAACCCAGTCCATGCATATGGAAGGATTTGGCAATATGGGGATGGAACGTTCGGGTTTGGATCTCTCCAAGATAGTTTTATCAGAGACTTGAAGCATGTTGCCAAGAATGGTTGTCTTCTTGATACGGTGGAGCCTTCGCCGTGACGAATGGTCTCCTTTCGGAACATTTCATTTTTTTAACTTATTTTTGTACAGAATTTCATTGCAGTCATAATTCCGATGACTGAATTTATTTGCATTTACAGATTTTCTCTTGTAGAATCATCTAATGAGATGTTCAATAATCAGTTGGCTCGTATCTGAGTTTCTATTCCGGTTTTATTGTTTTCTTTTGATACAATCGATATTCTACTTTAAATCTAAACTGTGGAAACGGAGATTCGAATTTGAGTGCATAAGAAAAGCACATCGGTTTTGGCCAATGTTGCTATGCCCACGTGTGCATGTTTTATTGCTTTCAAAACATGGGAATCCTCATCATTTATTCAAAATTTCAAAGCAACAACACATTAGGGTTTAGATTAAAAATATAGGATTTGGCATCTCATTTGAGCATTCACAAACCTCACAGGGAAACCAAAAACAACAAATGAATGAACCCACACGCTTCAATTATACGTAGACTCATCTGTCTTGCAGGAAAATGATAAGGTATGACGGACAGCAACACCACACAGGGCATAACGAAGGGATGCTAAGGCGATCGAAAATAGTCATCCGTGTTCTTTGAATCATATTTCGGCAGCAACTTCTCTGGCGCCGACTTTCTCATCCTCCGCGATCTTCTCATGGTCACCCTCAAGCTGGCTCAAGTTTCCTTTCTCCTTGATGAGTTGGGTGTGGTGGTGCTTGCAGTAGAGCCGGCCCTCGTGCGCAATGTAGTTCGATGGGCTGATCGTGCACCCTCCGTGTGTGCATTTGAAACACATCTTATGGTAAGGAGTTCCATTCACTGACACCTTTTCTGTTGGATAGACAGTATTCTTGCAGCCAAAGCACTTATCTCTGGTTCCACCAAACATGCTTGAAGCTTTCGCTACTGCAGGTTTCTGTTACAATAATTTGTCATCACGCGATGAGAAGATGTCAAAAACTTGTATAATCCATAGGAAGGCGTTCAAAGATTTTCGGACGAATATATACCTCATTATCAACAGGTCTCTCTGGTTTTACAATTTTTGGTGTCCCTGAGAAAAGAAATCGAAACAGAAGTTGATCAACTTGTGCGATGAAGAGAAGAGAAGGTTAGTTATTGAAGCGGAATTTTAATTTTACCTTCAAAACTTTTGTCAAGACTGCCGGTTCTTTTGAAGAGCTGATCAAAATGTGGCCTGCAGTAGAGTACTCCCTCAAAGGAATTGTAGTTGCTGAGCTGCAAATTCATCAATTGGTCAATGAAGTTGTATGTGAAAACCAAAAATGTAAAAGTTGTGATTTAATCTTCTATCCCGGAATCATTCTTTGTCGACTTACAGAGGAAGATTAAATCTAAGTCGATATAGAATGATTCCGGGATAAAACAATACCAGAATAACTGCTAGAATGGATTGACCGGAATCCGATTTCCGACTAATTGTTCACACTTTGGTGTGTATATATAGATGATAAGTTTACCAATCTGTAAGCTCTAGTTCTGTTCTTGCATTTGAACAATCCTCATATCAATTTTTCGGGTTTAATCTATGATCTTATAACATCAAGATGCAGGTGAAAATTGAGATTTCTGGAATTTTCAATGTTGAAAAAAACTTGTTCACGATAAGCATGAAAGCACCACAGAGCAGAGTTTGCTCTAAACAAGAAAGAACATATATCAGATCAAAAAATATGCCGAAAACAACACTTAATTATTGCAGAAATTGGTTTATTGCAAGCAGTTTAAGATTGGTTTTGCAGAGTTTTGCTTCAAGTCAACAATCCGTTCCCAAAAATTCGGAAAACATAGATTTTAAGGCCGTTTGATAACCATTTCGTTTTTAGTTTTAGAAAAGCGGAACAAACCTTGAGGGTTCCCTTGCAGTGGTGGCATCGGAAGCAGGCTTTGTGGTAGATTCGGTTATCAGCTGTGAGCTTGTCCACCAGATACACTGTCTTGTCACAAGCCATGCACTTCTGGGTTGTTCCTGCAAATGCCATTTCTTCTCTCTCTCTCCTCTTTCTCTCTCTAAGAAGAAGAAGAAGAAGAAGGGGAGATATGAGAAATGGAATGAGAGAGATTATTAGGGTTGGAGGGGGGTAAGGGAATGCAGAGACCAAGCACAACTGTCAAACTGTTGGGATGGGATGGATATGATTAAAGTTAGCTGCTGCAATTAGCAATCATGTTGTCCCATTTCCAAGCACCTACCCACCACTGTCTCTCTCTCTCTCTTTCTGGATATTTTTTTTTTCTTTTCTTTGTTCTTTTCTTAATTAATTAGCTTCCCTGTGTCCTCTAATTGAAAAATCACGCATTTGCATTTTTCTAATGAACTTCTGGAGCGAAACTTTCTTGTAATCAAAGACACTATGTGACAAACATTTATTAGAAATGCGGTGTTTTTTTTTAAATTCATAGCAAATATTAATTGAACGATTAATGTTACTAAGGCTATGTGTTGATTGCAAAAGAGTTTCTGTTACATTTATGCATTATTATATGAGATGGCAATGACATTATTGAAAATTCAAAGACATTGGATATAAAAGCAAATTTGCTGACTTCATTGCAAATTTAATAGATGGCCAGGCCAATATGGATGGACGGCTTTGATCGGAAAGAGTTTACAACTTTAAGTGGTAAAGAGTGATTACTTTAGTACTGAAAGTGTTTTGTGTTCAAATCGCCATTTCTAATATCGCTATGATATATTAGATGATTAGTTGAGTGGTGTTGTATAAAGAGGTGTAATTTGTTCTGTAAAAATGACTAGTAATAAGTTGGTTTGTTTTGCTTTAATTAATTAGTTGGAAACTAAATTAGAGTTGTGGGACACTAATAAGTGGGATACATGTATGGATGAATTGGGTAACACCTAATAACCCTTTTTAAAAAATTGAACTTGAAGCATCAAATTAATAACTTTTCTCACAAGTTTGATGCCTCCATGCCATCAAATGCCAGCACTACTTCATCATCTCATTGCCTGCCTAGCTGGCTTGCATTGCATGCTTATATTCTCAAAGATATTTTTACTCCATGATTGCATTCTTTTTACAAAGATGGACATGGCTTCTAAATTAAGGTTAAATCTTTTGAGTGAAATTTTCTCAAACATACTCAACAGAATATTTCGATTGACAATCTATCAATATAGTATAATTAACCGTTTTACTAAAAGAACATTTTCGTATTGCGATATAGTAGATGTTACATCCCGTTCCGGGAATAATATTATTTTATTTCCGGAGGTGCAAAATGACGATTTTGCCCTTGGTTGACCTTACGGTTGACTTTTTGCGTCGTAACTCGTACGACGCATTCACTTGTATTTTCTTGACGTGCTCGTCGATACGAACGCGTAGACGCGAGCCGTACGTCGTTCGGACTCCGAACGAATATTTTACGGGCGTTGATTTTCGACGTTTCCCGTAATTTAATTGTGGGCTGTTTTGGAGTTGTTTGGGCTGGGGCCCATTTGGCAGCAGGCCATATGGCCTATCCCTGAAAATCAGGGATGTTGTCTGATGTCTTGGACCCGTGTCCTTTCCCCCTCCTTCTTCCTGGGTTCTCTGCAAAACAAAAAAAAGCTCTTTCCTCTCCCCTCTCCCCGAGTTTTCATCTGGCCACCTCCATGGCCAAAACTCCCTTTAGAACTCAGTTGGAGCCCTGGCTGTGCAATCAAAACCTTGCTGGTTACACGAACCCAGCCCAGAATTTCCAGAAATTACTCTGGACACCCATAACCTTCACCCGAGCCTTCCCCGACCCTTTTTGCCGGTGATTTCGACCACGATGGTCCTTGTTTCTTCCACCAAACACCTCATCGAGGTCCCTGCAAGCTTGCTGGAACCTAGTATGGCCGAGATCGATCGAGGATCGAAGTGCTGGACCTCGGCCCACTTGGACCCGAGAACACTTCCTCATTTTCCAACCATCTAAGGCCAGTTTTTGGCCTCCCCGTGGGTAAATTTCGATTCCCCTTGACTCCAGCTTCATTTTGACATAAATTTCATGCCTTTTGGTTGAGAAATGAGTGTTCTAGGACGAATTGAAGTTTTCCGGCCAAATTCCCAGTTTCCGGCGACGGCGACGGCGGCCGGCGGCGGCGACCGGAAAAAGACCAGTGTCGACCGGCGCTGACGTCATCGGACCGGGTTGGACCGCCCTTGCTGACGTCAGCAGACCGGTTCAGACCGGACTTGCTGACGTCAGCATTGACCGAACCGGCTTGAGCCGAGCCGTGTTGACGGCTTGAGCCGAGCCGTGTTGACCGGCTCGAGCCGAGCCGAGTTGACCGGCTCACCGGCTCAGCTGACCAGCTCGCGCGTGAGCCGCGCGTGGAGCTGCGCGTGGAGCCGACGACTCCGACCTTCAAGCCGCGCGTGAGGGCGCGTGGAGGGTCCAAATTGAGTTCTGTTTTCACGGGTCGACTCGTGACGACGTGTACTACCTCGGGGTAGTATGCATGTTAATTTTTGAGGTGTTTTAGACCTCCAAATTGAGAAAAGCAAGGGATAGGTTTAATTAATTAGTTAATTCATTACCTTTATGAGATTAATCATTTTACCGGTGATATCTCGTATAGGTAAGGCCAAATGGCAGCGTGTGGCGGCGTGTGCTACGGCACACGGCGGCCCACGGCGGCGGTTTTGGGGTTTCCGACCCCGAAACTCCGTTTTCGGGTTTCCGAACGCCGTTTTCTTCGTATTTTCAATTACGTTATTAATCTTGGGTGTTCCAATTAGGTTTGGCGACCCTTGGCGCTCGGAGGACGTACGTTTGGACTTCCCGGCTTCGGTATTTGTGAGTGGGCCCTGTCCCTATATTATTTAAAAGTGTTTTATGTTTGGGAAAATATATTTGGTTAATTGCCTACGTTACTTGTGATTTTAAATTGGTTTTTGACTCGTATTTTGTAGACCTCGTATTATTGTGGTATTTACTTGGTTTACTAGCTTAGCTCGGTAATCTTGTTAGGCTTTGGAAATTAGTGGGCTTTGGGCCTCTGATTCCATTTGGGAATTTCACCATATTTTGGTGAAATTCCGTATTGATTCTCTACGCGTATTGCTAGTATCGAACCGGACCTATTTTAGGGAATTTAGGGAATTAAGTATTTTAATTCCCTACTAGTACCTATTTGTGATTACGGGTTTTATACCTATCTGACGGCCTTGAGCCGTAATTGGGTGAACCTTGGATATGGTAATTTTCTATCGTATTTTGGGTTCACCTAACTTGCCATTAAGTTGGTATTTCTATGCCTTGGTACCCGCGTGGCGTACGCTTGGTATTTCACGTATTGTAGCTATATGTTTGGTATTTCGGGTACGGCCCCGAGAATACCAAATATATATTGTTTAGTTTGAGGGCATCCCTTATCGGGAAATTACCTCACATTGTTTTATGTAGAGTATTTCAGTAGTATGTTTTCATACGCTCAACTAGGTTGCTTACACGGTGTTTAGTGTACCGTCCGGGGCCAGGACCAGCTTCACGTGATTGTTCACACGCACCTATACGCTCGCTATGGACCCATAGCAGGTGCCAGCCTGTTCTAGGTCGCCTGGACGACTCGAACTCGTTGTGATGCGCATACGCGCCAGCTTCACGTGATTGTGTACACGAGCGTACTGTTACTTATACACCCAGCCTGTTCATGACAGAATATATCTGTATGAACTTGTGTGTTTGCAATACCTAAACGAGCATCTATCTTGTAGTCTTGGATTGTGAGGCCAGGACCACTTTCACGTGATTGTTCACACGCACCAACGCTCACTATGAATCCATAGTAGGTGCCAACCTGTTCTAGGTCGTATGGGCGACTCGAACTTGTTGTGATGCGCAGATGCGCCAGCTTCACGTGATTGTGTATATGAGCGTTTATCTTATAGTTTTATATTGTGGTGTTTTCACCGATTTTCACTGATGCCACGGGGGCATTTATTTGGTTTACGGGTTTTCCGTAGATCCTTATTTTACGAACCTTCGGGTAAAGTATTTTTATGCCGAACGGTGACTTTCTGCCCTTTCGGACGGTAAGTATATTTCCGTACTTACCCCGTTTTTCTACCTACTATTATAGTACGTTTTCTGAAACGGTTTTCCAACCAACTACTTGATTTTGACGGCGAGGGGTTACTACTTTCAGAAAACAAAGGTTTTTACAAAAATAACTATTATTGGCCCACTCACCCTTCTGTTTTGCGCCCCTCCAGGTTTAGTGGCTGGAGCTGTCGACTTTCGAGGCGGTGGTATGACGAAGCTTCAAATTCCTTGGTATTGTAAAATTACTCGGTACTCCGTACTTGGTACGACTTGCATTGTATTAAATTCTTCCGCTCGTACATTTGTGTACACATTGATCTTAGTTTATTCAAATATTCTTATTTCTTTCAATTTGGCTTTCGTCACCCTACGTGGTGTCGGCCAGCACACTCGACTTTTGGGTGTCCACGTGTACATCCGGGTCGGGATGTGTCAGTAGATGGGTAGGATTGCTTGATCATCTAAATTGCGTAGTTTTTATTTGATTTCAATGATATTATAATCAATTTTAAATTACAGCTTTCGAATCCAAAGAAGGAGAACGTGGCTTAGCATAGGTTCCAAACATTGCACACGAGTATGAAATGATGGAGGCACTAAACTAGTCTTTTACTCTCTTCTTTTTTTCTTTCACCACACTCGATCATGATGACAACCAAATTCCATCCATGCATTTGTGGGAGTCCTACATTGGACTTTTGCTTTTCCCTAATGCGAGCTATAATGGCCAGCACAATCAATCGCATATTGCTTATTTGCCAAAATCACTAGGTGTCATAAATTCTCTGTACATAACGTTCGACGTATATCAATTTTATAAAAAAAATATATCAATAACATATTAGTATGTTTTACTAGTAACAATAATACAACTTATTAACTGCAACATATCGACCTTTCGTTCCATACCAGGACCTCCACATCCCATCCCATGTGAATGAAAGTGAGATGACATAAAAGCTCGCCCAAATTGTAATCGACTCAAAAGTCAAAGATAGAGAGAACCATGGGCCCCGCAGTACAATGGGCTATGGGCTTCGTTTCATATATTTTATCATCCGTTAGTTATTTGTTAAATAAAGTTGTTTCTAGATAACAAGCAAACAGGGCATTTGGTCTAGTGGTATGATTCTCGCTTTGGGTGCGAGAGGTCCCGAGTTCGATTCTCGGAATGCCCCTTTTTATTTACTTTTATTAATTTCTACCCCCATTTTCCATTTTGCCGCCGACCCAGTCCCTCAGTTACCGCCCCCAAATTTAAAACCCTAAAACCCTCTCATTCTCCGATTGGATTGCACTCAACAATCACTTCTCTCGATTTTCCGGCGACTTTACCCTAAGGCCCAAAAATGGTTTTTGGACAAGTGGTGATCGGCCCGCCCGGGTCGGGGAAGACGACTTACTGCAACGGCATGTCTCAGTTCCTCCAGCTCATCGGAAGGTAAAAAATTTCACTCTGATTTTTGGGTTTTCAAGTTTTTCCATGGCTTCAATTTTTGTTTTTGAATCGGTCTGTAATATTTACAGTGGCACTTTGTGGTTTTGGTGTGCAGGAAAGTTGCTGTGGTAAATTTGGATCCTGCCAACGATGCATTGCCGTATCCTTTTCGGTTTTTTTTTCGTGTTTGTTGTTCGTAATTTGCAGAGTTGCATTGCATTCCCTTGTAGAATGTTGAGCCTTTACGTGAATTTAGGTATGAATGTGCTGTGAACATGGAGGATCTTATAAAACTGAGTGATGTGATGGTGGAGCACTCTCTTGGTCCCAATGGAGGTGAGCTCCTGCTGTTCTTTATTGAGTTTATAAAAGTTCATCACTTTAGCAAGTAAATTGTTTTTGGTTTGTAAATGAAGAAGGAAAACGATGGAAATACGAAATCATCGGGCCCTTGAGTCCTAGTGCGTCTGCATGATATTCTATTCCACAGAACTTAAATCACTTGATACCTTTTCTGTATTTTCTTGATCAAGAGAAAAACATGTGAAGTTTGAAAAAGTGTTGTGCATCAGATGGTTTACGATCAAGTTTTTTTGTTAGTTGGGTGCTTAAGTATGTGCTTTTGTTAGACTCTACAAATGATGCTTTTTCGGGGAATATTATTGTCTTCTACAAGTTTTTTTGGGTGGATTTTGTGCTCAATACTAGTATATGGGCCTTTCTAGTTCTGCAACTTTCGAAGTTTCTTTCTCATGTTCATCCAGGTCTTGTATATTGCATGGATTATCTAGAGAAGAATATTGACTGGTTGGAGGCTAAGTTGAAACCTCTTATAAAAGGTTAGTGTGTTTTGCATTGTTTTATGTATTTGGAATATTCAGGCTCTGGACATTACAATCATGATAATTCTTTTATGCTTTCCCGAGGGCATGATAATTCTTGGTCATACCTTGCCCCCAAACTTTTGAGATGTCCAGTCACTTCATGATAAATCATTACTGCTTCTCGTCTCGGACTTGTTGCAATAGTCTTTTTCATGTAGTTGCATTGTTATTGCAAAATTGAGTTTCAGATTGAAGCTAGTCTTATGGTAGTTCAGGTTTATACGTAAAAGGTTTGACCAATGATGCCTATATATATATATATGATAAAGCCTCTGGCAAACTACATTAAGCATAGTTTGAAAGCATCTAAGCAAGTAGACGTGTTTTTTCCCATGTTTTGGTTATCTAACTGCAGTATTGTAGAGTTATGCATCACCATAGGTCCATAGCTTGTTTGTAAGGAATGGAATGTGAGTGTTCTTCTAGTTTGTTCCGTAAGCAGTGATGAAATAATAGTGTCACGCTGCTGCCTAACATTGTTATGAACTTCGCAGATCATTATATTCTATTTGATCTCCCTGGCCAAGTGGAACTATTCTTTCTTCACTCCAACGCCAAGAACGTTATCATGAAACTCGTGAAGAAGTTAAACCTCAGGGTATGATTACAATCTTCTTTTTAATACTTTTAGCTTGCACCATTCACCGGGATAGTTGATGCGCCTTGGGATTGTTATCTTGATGGCTTCCTGATTTGATGCAGTTGACCGCAGTGCATTTGGTCGATGCCCATCTTTGCAGTGACCCTGGAAAGTACGTTAGTGCCTTGATTCTCTCATTATCAACCATGCTTCATATGGAACTCCCGCACATAAATGTCTTGTCTAAGATTGATCTAATAGAGAGTTACGGAAAGCTAGGTATGGTCATGGCTTGTTCTTTTGCTATTTTTTTCCTTTCCTTTTCTTATACATCAAATTTGTGATATCTGGTACTCATCTTTTATTTTCTTTTTAATCTCTGCAGCTTTCAACCTTGATTTCTTCACAGACGTAGAGGATTTATCTTATCTTCAGTACAAGCTTGATCAGGATCCTCGCTCGGCTAAGTACAGGTTTGATTGATATTTGATCGTATGGGAAATAACTCTGAAAATCTTGCATTTTTTTTAATAAACAAAATGTTTCTTGCTCACTCTGCAGAAAGCTTACTAAGCAGCTTTGTGAAGTAGTTGAAGATTACAGTCTTGTTAATTTTGCAACCTTAGATATTCAGGCATGCCAGTCCCCTCTTCACTTACTCCTGACCTCATGAACTTTTTTGTACTTGGTGTTCTCATTCGAAAACTACTTTTCAGGATAAAGAGAGTGTGGGAAATCTAGTTAAACTGATAGACAAGAGCAATGGGTACATTTTTGCCGGCATAGATGCGAGTGCAGTAGAATTCAGCAAGATTGCAGTCGGTCCTGTTGATTGGGATTATTACAGATATCCTTTTAATTTGATTCTACAATAATAAGTTTGCGCTTATTCTTTTATCTTGTCAATATACTTGTAAATCATACTACAAAATATTTCCTTTTCGGTTTTGCTTAACAAAGTAGCTCACAGTTGCAGCAGTGCAAGAGAAGTACATGAAGGATGACGAAACTTTTGATGATGACAATGAACAGCTGGGAGACTGACAATCTGTATGTATAAGAAAACGATGCATGTCTAGTACATCTTAGTTTGTTGTTCGTTTGATTCAGAAGCCGGTGACTGTTCCAATTGTAATCCATGGAATCTCATATTTTTGAAGGTTGCTAAGTTGCGATCCCCTCACTGACCACAGATCCGGAGAACTCTCAAGGTTGCAGACACCTGTGCCGATAAGCTCAGGGAACTTGCTCTTATGTGACTATTTCTGTATGATGTATATACTTTTTTGTCGTGCCTTATTATCTATACGAATATGTTACTTGCATGGAACTCTTTACAAGGGATTGAGCAATTACGATGATGTGGGTTTTATAACAACAAAACTGTCGTTTTAAGCGTCGATTGATTTTTTATGTCCAAGATCTGATTAAGAACTCTATAATTATGCTCGATTGTATTGACGTATAGTAGTAAGTGGATATCAAGTTTCTTTATGTAAAAGTCGTGGGAGCGGGATTGGCTAAAGTAATCATCCGTATGCCATGCTTACACTATTCAATGGTCAGATGTGATTATGTAGTTAACGATCTTCACATCTGACTGGATGATGTAAGTATGCCATAAGAATCAGTACTGTATAATTTTCCCCCACACACAAGAAGTGTGCTTGTGTGAAGTGAAGAACAGAAGAAGATGCCCTTCATTTCTCTAGATGTTCTAGACTTCTGGAAGCCGTTAACTTAACATGGTTGAATTTGTTGTTGACATAAATGTCTCAGGGTGAGAAATTTAGGGCCCCATTTTTCAAGTGGGAAAACTGCCCCGCTCCAAAATGGAGGAAGACTTGGGTGTAGGGACACTTGATGAGTAGGTTGTATGTAAGAATTTCCGTTCCAAGTGAAATGAGGCGAGCATTTCACGTGTCAATGTATTTCAAGTGTTTTTTCAAAGAGTATTTTACATTTTTGTTGAAAATTTCGATGTGTTTCTAATAGAAGCGCCTTTATTGGAAGCGTTTTTTAGTACAAGTATTTTTTGAAGGAGAATTTTCAAACGAACTCTTAAGTTCATAGCTTAATTCTATTCCTGGTAATTATAATTTGCCGATTCAATTATGTGATGTTAACTCAAGACTTGATGACTTTTAGTTGCACCACAAACTCAATAAGTTACAACGGGACAATCATAGCTTAAGTTTTCTTGAAAGCATTAGATTATACTAATGAACATTGTTTGGCAACAATTAAGAAATTATTCATAAATCACAAACTAACTCATGCTGTAACTAATGACATGAAAGTAACATGTTAAATTGTGATTTAGTAAGGACAATCATTCTTTTAACAGGGACTTTCTTACATACTCTGGAGTATTTTGTACTTTAGGTATTTTAACCATTAGATTTTTGTTTTAAAATATAAAATTCAAGATCCAACGGTTAAAAAATCCGAAATACAGATACTCCGGAGCATCCAAAATTTTTTACTTTTAGCAGCCCCTACTATTTAAATTTTACACTGAATGCTCGACTCATCCTTAATTGTAGCCTCCGTAGTATTTATGCTATCCACTATCTTTCAACTTTTGGCTCTTCCTACTTGTATTTGATGATGAATTTTGGACTCTCGAAGCGCGTGGGAATGTTCTCATGCGTCACTCACGTTGACTTGTTATAAGAGGGAGAAGATTAAGATTAGAAGTATATAAAATCGCAATTAGTCGTCTAAGCGTGCCTCATGTGAACACCTATTTTTCAGAATTTTTATCTTTTGCAGCAGGACGTAGTAAATACAAAGGAAAAAAGTATTTCTTGCATGCGGATCCATCGGCTATGAAATGGGATTCATGTGTACTAAATTATAAAAATTATGCAGACTGTTGTGGCCAATATTTCTGAGGGGGTGCGGCAAGCAAAGAGAAGAGAGAAAATAGAGAAGGCTTGAGGAATTATACTGTATTGTGATGATTAATTCCTCATGCCAGGTGCCTTTATTTATAGTGAAAGAAGTACAATTACATTAGGAAACAAATCCCACACATAATGGAATATCCTAATCCATATCTACCTAGGATTTACACAATCACATTTAACACATGTGTATTTTATCCACAACACAGACAATGATATATTTGATAATTAGATTCAAACAATTATTATTATTATTATTATATAAAATCAGAATCATATTCAAATTAAGCATCAATTGGACAAAATATTCCGACATAAGATCTTTTCTTCTAAAAATAATTATGACATGTATTGAAATTTAGATTATCCTATTGTAACGTAACGACTTGGCAGTTGTCCAAGTTTTATTTTATTTTATATTTATTTATTATTTCGGACAAACTATATGATGTTTACAAAACTACTTTTATAACTAGCTAATACAAACCTTAACCCAATGTTAGAATCCACAGGATATTGAACTCAAGTTTCTCACTGCTAAGTTACTGGTGGAATCAGACTCTGCACTCACAGTTCATTTGGTGTTGCAAGCTGCTGGCAATAATCATCATTTGGGTCCCCTTGTTTTGGCCCGTCGAGAGTTGCTTTCAAGATCTTGGCAATGCGAACTTCGACATGTCTATAGAGTAAAGAATTTTGTGGCGGATAGTTTAGCAAACTATAGTCTTGATTTAGATTTAGGTAATTTCTACTTTGATAATCCTCCTTCTTGTCCTGTTAGTTTTATTCGTGAGGATCAACTTGAGATGTCCCGGTCTAAACTTATTATTGTTTAGTTTTGTCTGGGCTTTTAACCCCGTTTTTCAACAAAAAAAAAAGAGATGACAAATCCAACAGCTAAGAGGTGTATATACGTCCAAAACATAACTTAAACCCTATAAGTACTTAACATTCAAATAGGAAACAAAAGACATGGTTAACAAACTACCAAAAGTATTCCTAAAACTTAAAACATTGTTTCGAGATAGTAAACGAAGAATTTTGGCCAAAAATGCCACTATGTTATGAGCAAAGTTGCTAAGTATTGTTCCTCGCGTCGTTCTTTTCGAAACGACACATTGCATTCCTTGGATCTTGTTGCTAGTTTTACACCTCCCGAGCTGTTCTTCAATTTGCTCAGCCATTTGTTCTACATCGCATTCACGCTAAGTAAACTATATAATTACTAATCACAATAAGGCATAATCAAGTATTTTTACTCAAAAAAGACATCATTAATACATTCATGCGAGTCAAGCTAGTTAAGACATCTTTCGACCAGGTGAAGAGAACTACTTCGCAAATGCTAGCTAATTGCCTTTCGTTTTTCAACAATAAGATTGAGCTGGGCTGCGATTATTATCCTATTAGCTAAAATTTTCCTTAATATATTGCATTTAAAATATCTCACGGTTACGCCATCCATTACAATAATCTTGAGATTTCACTATAAATAATATAGTAACATGCGTATTTCACAAGTTTTGCTTTCATAAAATTTTATATTGATTTATGGTCTTTCTTCATCGATCTTAGATTTAGCAGAGCATGGACCAGCAGTGACGAATCATTTTGATAAGTGCTTTGCTAATAATATCCTCTTAAAATAACTGCAATTATTGCTCTTACTCCTCTTCGATTAATCCTTTGCCCTGCAAAAAGTATGAACAATTTGTTAAATTCTTTACGTAATCAAGTACGTCAAGGCATACATGATGTTCTATTTAATCCTTGTCAGTTGTCATCCACAAGTTATTGAAAAATGACCGGGAAATTAAATACGCAACTATGGATAAACATCCATAGAAAAATTGCATAGATGACATCTGATTTTGTTTTTTTGTTCAGTTTTGTGCATTTACCACACAAACTAAAACATTATACAATTAAAACATTATACAATTGACACAAAACTTAATATCGTTTGACTATATGAAACGCATGTCTAATTTTCATTCCCAATTTCGTCAAATGCTCCTTGTAAGATGAACCTAAAGGAACCAAGGAAGCCAGGTGTCGGATACCTCTAGGCTTGTTAATTGATGAGAATGTCCTGAAAAAAAGTTCTACTACGTGCTCATATTTGACAAATTGTAATGAAAATTAGATGCATGTGTTTTTACCAAACCACTTTAAGTGTGGGTGGTTACTTTGTATGGAATAAAAATTTCATCATTAGAGCTGTATAAATCGGCGGGGAAATCGATCTCGTGGCATGTTCACTTAACATGAATTGGAGAGTAAGAAATTGAAGAACTTAGGAAGGAATTAGGAAGGAAAAAGTAAAAGAGGGAATCAGATGAACTAGTCTCTTAATTTAATTTCCAATTTTCAATTCCATGAGTCAATAAACATAGAAAAAATTAAGAATTAAAATTATTGAAATAGACTGATTTCAATTCTCATTTATGTAAATAAAAATACCATCATCTAATACGTAAAGTATTTACTTTTAACTAATTAGGCTGTAAATCGGATACAACATTTCTTTAAAGGTATTTGCAAATACCACTTGTATACCATGCCAACTTCCAATTAATCTGTGCAGCATTTTCAACTAATAATTCATGGTTAGTGGGCCAAGTGCTCCTTCTAGAATACATTATCTCACTCACTCGTTTATGATTTTCACAAATACAATGTTTTCATATCTAAAAATTTGGACTAATTCTAAAATGTTTTTCAACCCTTCCCCAAGCATCGTGACCATGGAAACTCAAATTTTTATAATATTTTTCTCACCATTTTATCTTTCTAGATATCCAGAGTCTCCGTATTTGCAAAAGAATAATCTCAGACGTGTATATGTGGCATTATTTCCTTCCGCTCCAAGAAGTCAAACCCACCTCAAAATCCATGTGGGTAGCAGAAGCTTCCATGAGATTTTGCTTTTGTCAAACCTTTCATTTGACCAAAAGCTTTGGATCTCTCTTCTCAGCAGATCACAGCAAAAACAACCCCTTATCTATATAATCTCTTTTCTTCTAATAAAAACCAAATCACTCAATACTCAAATCCCAAAACTCAAAATCTCGCCCTCGTTTCATAATTATTTGGTTTTTAGTCTTCAGTTTATTCATATGTTCAGCCCTTTCAGCTGCGGATTCTTCCACTCGGAAGACGTTCAAGACGAACCCATAAACAAGTCGAGTCCTTGCTCGACGCCGAGAAGATCAAAGCGAAGCAGCAAGGACAGCAAGAACCCGTATTCGAGTCGAGGCCTCGACAAGTTCTCTGCGCTCTTAGCCGATCTTGAAGAGAAACGGCAGAAGATTTACGCGCAAACGCCTCCGCAAGACATATCCTTCGTCCGCTTCGTGTTCAAGGACTCGAACGAGGACGCCGCTCCCGTCCCAATCGTGATTAAGTTGAAGGACATCAAGAAAGAAGACCACAAAGAGAAAACCAAAACTCAGGTGGTGAAAGAAAAGCATACAGCACGTAATTCGGAAGGTTTGGATAAATTTACCGTTGAGCCCTCCACGCCCACAAAAGAAGTAGCGGTTCAGCAACAACCAAAGAATGATAAGAAGAGGGTGCGTTCGTCATTGAACTTCAAAGGAATGAACTTGGGTATGTGGAGAAGACCTTCTTACTATTTGCCCGTGGTTGTGGTGTTCATTTTGGTGCTGCTGGCTGTGTTCGGGCGGTCGGTTGCGATTCTATGCACGTCTATCGGCTGGTACGCTTTGCCGACGTTGAAAGAAAGCAATTGCGAGACAAAAAGAGCATCAAAGAAGAAAGACCATGGAAGAAGATTGAGTGACAATAATAATAATAATCATGGATTATTGTCTTCTCCAAAGAGTAACAACACGGCTGCCTGCAGCACGCCCCGATCGCAACAACACGGTCACCGGAAAAGTTGGTGATCGCGGCGATGCGATTGACTTGTGAATTTTCTCCGTTATTCCTTGGTTCTTTCTTTTTTTTTTCCCTCTTTTTTTTTCTCGGTCAAGATTTGGCTGCCCTGTATGTACAGACAATGTTTAGGTTTTGGTTACATGTACCAACTTGGGTTGAAACCTAAAAATTCAAGCCCTGTCTTTTGACTGTTTCTAAATGTAAATTATGATGATTAATACGAGATTAGTCTAGAGATGTCATGATAGTTCGTTATGGGCATAAAGATAAAGGTTTTGTAAGATGTGATTAGTGAAATTTGCCTTGTACTTCCACGATGTATATGGTTAAGTATATGTTTTGGTCTTGAGAGATTTTTGGTTTTATGCTCAAGTTTTTCATTGCGAATTTTTTAGGACAAAAGCTAAATCAAGGGATTTAGGGCTAATTTGGTAGCTCGGTCTAGACTGAACCTTTTGTTGAAAATTTTGGACTTATGTCGTAGCCATTGTTTGATGAACTTGAAATAGTGAGATTGGACTTACGAAATTGGATCCCATCTATAGTGGCGAGATTTTAAGATTGAGTTGGACTCAATTTCAATCATGTCCAGTTGAATCGTGATTATGGATTAAATATAAACGTGTGGCGTTAGTTCCTCAAAAAACGATGTTGCGCAACAATTCGAGCGATCATATGACCTATAAATTTATTGAATTCTATAATCCTTGAAAAATCTAGTACGCCTATACTTCCTAAAAATCAACGCTTCTCTATATTTTTTGCTTACACTAAACCAACAATTTTCACAATTTGCACAAAACAGATTAGGCCAGAACAACATTCAGCATTTCCATCAAATAGTACAAACGGCAAAAAAGGATGCTTAATTCACTTCCATGAAATGCAATAAACCAAAAAGATGCAAAACCAGATCACGTAGTTTTGATTCGGAAAAAAAAAAAAGAGAGCGAAAGTCGGGTCATAGCAGTACAAGTTTTGCACCCGCGGGAACTTTATCGTGAAGCTTTTTACGGGCTATTTCCGGGCCTGACTCTAGCCAATAATGATGTCCATTGAGACCAACATTTTTTTCATCGCTAATCCAAAAATGTTCCTTATAGTAACTTTTATAGGGGGTTAAGACCATTCGCTCAAAACTTTGCACATTTTGCAACAGGGAAATGGCAAGCTTAACTTCGTACCAACAACCTACACATCCAGCCATCTCGACCTCTTTCAGTTGATTGTGGGCGACCAACTCCTGAGGTTCCCATCTCGATCTCTTTCCCACGCTACAATAAGCAGAATGATTTACGATTAATCAGTTTGACAATTAAAAACAAATCAAAGATTATTAGAATGTGAGCATCCAACTTGAAACTAATTAGCAGTGTGGGCGGATAGTGAGGGGAAAATCTCTTAAACGTAATGCAAGGATTCCATTTTTGACGTGGTATATGTAATACTCTCTGAAGGATGACAGAATTTGTGTTATTTTAGATGCGGAAAAGTTAAAAGAAGGAAGTGTCATTTAATTAAGAAAAATGATTGGACAATTGGTAATTCACTGGTTAAAAGATTATTTGCTGCTTACATATCCTGAAATGGAATCGTTCGTGAACCTTTAATCGGATACTTCCGCTGTGTCACTATCAACAAAGACCAATTTCATGTATAGTATTCAAGATAAAAGGAAAACCAATGCATATTTGTCACATCCCGATCCCAGACAAGCCAGGTGTCGGAAGGTGATGGCCGATACGCGTTAGCGTGACGAAAGCCAAATAGAAAGTTTAAGAATGAATAGTAAGAACAGAGTGCGGAAGAAATGTTAGAATACACAGCGAGTAGAGTGAGGGATACAAATTAAATACAACGTAGAAACAACCCTACATTTGTCATACCACCGCGGCTCGACGTCACAAGCTCCCAGCCAACTAACCTGGAGGGGCGCAAAACATAAAACGGTGAGTGGGTCAAAAACTAAAGTTTGATAAAAACCGTTGTTTTCAAAGTTTAGTAACCCCTCGTTTGAAAACAAGTATAGTTTGAGAAAATACGTCATGCCCGTAGGCATGAACCTCAAAATACTATCATTTAAAACATTCGGGTACTCCCCGATAAATCTTTACTGATTTGCTCACCCATATGTAAACACACAAGTCCAAAGTGGCTAAACCACGAGGAACAGGCTAGGTATAATAGTAATACGTTGAGTACTACAATGACGCGAGTCTAACGCTAAGCGCTGGTGCACAAAGTGCAGTCACACAAGTTCGAGTTGCCTAGTGCAACCTAGAACAGGCTAGTACCTACAATGGATCCAAAGCTGCGTAACGGTACTGGTAGTGACTACTCCAAACGTCAAGGCTAGTCCTGGCCACAAGACTGAGTACTACTACCTGGGGTGTATACATCTACTGATGAGCAACAGTATGAAAACATGTATGGCAATAATAGTACGAATGTTCTACCTCCAACAAACGTAATGATATGCAACTACGCTAACAGTTAAAGAAAGCGTTGAAAAACCATACGTATATATATACATTTATCAAACAAAGACCCACTCACTCACCTGTAGGTAGCCGGGTCGAAGTACCCCGTCCTGGGTAGCCCCGGTAGTCCTCTGGATAGGCCCCACCTATATGAGATATCACCGGTACAATGATTAAACTCATAAAGTTAACGAATTAACGAATTAATTAAACCTATCCCTTGCTTTTGCAAATTGGAGGTCCAAAACACCTTAAAAATGATCATGCGTACTACCCCGAGGTGGTACACGTCGTCACGAGTCGCCCCATGAAAACAGATTCGAAAAAGGACCTCCCACGCGCCCTCACGCGCGGCTCAAAGATCGGGAGTCGCGGCTCCACGCGCAGCCCACGCGCGGCTCACGTGCGAGCCGGTCAACGCGAGCCGGTCAACCGGTCAACGCTGTTCGGTCCGATGACGTCAGCGCCGGTCATCCCTGCCAGAATTTCGGTCGCCGGCGCCGCCGTCTCCGGTCGCCGGAATCTGGAAATTTGGTCGGAGCTCGAAAACTTCGCAGTTTCATAACTTCTTCGTTTTAAGTCCAAATTGACGATTCAAGTACCAAAATGAAGCTAGAGATGAGGAGAACAAGATTGTACCATTTTGGGACCAAAAACTGGCCAGAAGTGGCCTGAAAATGGGAGGAAGATCTGGCCAAAACTTGACTTCTCCGTTTACTATGGCTATTTGAGTTCCGTGCTCTGGGTTTGGTTCCCAAGGTCTCCGTGAGATGGATTGGTGATGGTTTTGAGCTCTCGAGCCCCGTAATGTCAGCTCAAGCTCCGCAAAATCCACTTAGACTAAGGAGGAATTCCCCCAGTTTCGGGAGATGGTTTCCTCGTCCTCCTGGTTTCAAAGTCACCTGACTGGATTTGAGCACCAAAGAACAAATGTGGATCACTGCACGCAAAACCTAAGAACCAAGAAGAAAGCCACGGGTGGCTTGAGAAGTTTCACCATTTTCCTGGTTCCTGGTTTGTCCAGTCTCGGACACCCACGTTGCGTAGCCGTCGAAGAATAAGCACAAGGTTTTGTGCCGAGTTTGGTGGAGAATGGTGATGCCAAAATCAAAGGGAAAGCACGCTGGCCTTGGATGGCTGCGTAAGAAACAAAGAGGAAGTGGAGTACCGGACAAAATCAGAGACAAGAATCCCGTGATTTTATGGATAGGCCCACGTGGCCTACAGACAATTGGGCCCTGCCCAAACAACCCAAATTGCCCAAATTTGAAATACCAGAAACGCCGAAACTAACGCCCGTAAAATATCTGCCGTGAGTCCGAACGACGTGACGGCTCGCATCTACGACCCGTATCGACGAGCACGTCAAGAAAATACAGTGAATGCGTCAATGAAAGCCGACGCAAAAGTCAACCGAAGGTCAACCAAGGGCAAAATCGCCATTTTGCACCTCCGGGAATAAAATAATTTAAAATTTTGAAAGGGACGTTACAATCTACCCTTTATAAAATTTCTGCCCCAAATTTCCATAAGAAGCACAACGAGGTAGATTGGAGTACAAACGCTCACAACAACGTCTTCCAAGAAGCCTCGAAAGAGACGTAGGTGAAGAAAAACAATTGTCTGAGCCGAACGCTCGGCTAATGTAAAGTGTTCGCACGTCACCACAACCCAAGGTGACACCAGTGCTTCAAGTTTAGTCAAAAGAGGGACATTAGCCGGGAGAGTAATGAGTCGTCTCGAAGGACTTCTGGCTGCAGTGGCACCAAATTTAATGCTTGCACGGCACTGCAGGGTGTTTGATCGTGCAATTTAGTCACCATCAACAACATCCACTCCTTGACAAAGAGATTGAGGTTTCCCAAAAGAAAAGAGAAGAGACGTGCCTAAAACTTTGGTGGTTAGTGAACTGGCTCAACACGTCTTACCAGTTATAGTCGCGTAATCTCTGAGTAAAGATACCGGCATCGAGCTTCGAATCAGCGGGTATGATAATTCATCTCATGCGCTTCTCGTTGTTCCAAGGCATGAGAGATTATCCATCCATGCCGTGACAGAACGCACAACCCGCCAAGACGCATCACCAGAACACAAAGCACCGCCGCGCTTGGAAAGTGCTGTAACACAAGAACAGAGTAAGACCAAACTCGAGCAAATATAAGATTTGCTCGTGGTCGTCATTCCACACGAAGAAGCTAACGCTTCCCGGCAAGTTTGAGAGGCAGAGCAACAGTAAGAGAAATCCTTCACGAAATGTCTTAAAAACCGAGCAAGCTAAGAAAGTTCAATCTTGTAACATTTCGCTGGCCGCTCCTGTGATCTCGCCATAGTAACCATCTGGGGATCACAAGGATGCAATCCGCAGGAATCACATGTCCCAAGAAGGACACATGATTAGGGCCGAACCGGCACAAACCGAAACTCCGTAATTCTCAAACAAAACATGCGCAAAACTTTGCATGATCGCTCCCGTAATCGGGAACACGCCATCAGCCAACTGTAAGACTATCACGAACTTGTCGTATACTGCCAAGCAATTTGAGCTCATCAAGTTCATGAAAGTTACTAGTGATTGTCATCCCAAAGGTATGACAAGAAAACTCGTAAGGCCTGCCAACGAGTCCAAAAGTGGTCAAGTAAAAACAACGAAGTTCTTGATCTATAAATGACAAGAATCACCTACGATCGATCTGAGAAAACCGTGTTCTGGAAACCGGGCCGAAGCGAGATCACCGATTCTAGGTGGGATAACGGTTTTGACCGTCGCCCGATTCAATTGCCTATAATCGATGCAGAGCCTTAGTACCGTAACTCCAAACTGCATCAAGCAAGACCAGAGCTCCACAAGGTGAAGTGCAAGGCATAAAGAATTCCTTAGCAAAAGTGCCCAATTGAAAATCTTCAACTCCCACCACTCACGTGGAGTCAAAAGATAAAAGGTAAGAGAGAGAGATACTGGCCAATAATTCCTGAGAAATGACTGGACAGAAAACCACTTTCGATCAGCGATAATCCGTAGATCGTTAGAGAGATCCCAAGAAAATTGTCGACAACCGCATCACAACACAAAGAGAATTTCGATTTCCAACATTTCACCTATGCTCGGCCATAAGGCCGGGTCCGAACCGGGTCCGATGACGTCGGGCCACTGGCCATCCCCGCCGACCCCCGGGTCTCCGAGCCGCCGCCGCCGCCTCCTAGCTGCCTAATATGGAAATTTGGCCTGATTTCGGGAAAACTTCGTGAGCTTCATAACTTCTTCGCTTTAAGTCCAAATTGACGATCTGCCACCAAAATGAAGCTAGAGATGAGGAGAACAAGATTGTACTCATTTTGGGGACCAAAACTGGCCGAAGTGGCTTAAAAATGGGGAGGAAGATTCGCCAAACTTGACTTCTCCGTTCACTTGCCATTTCGAGTTCCGTGGCTCAAGTTGGGTTCCCAAGGTCTCCAGAGATGGATTGGTGATGGCTTTGAGCTTCCTCGAGCCCCATAATGTCAGCTTCGGTGTTGGCAAAATCCACTTTGACGTATGAGGAATTTCCTGTGCTCGGGAGATGGTTTGTCGGGCCTCCGTTTCAAAGTCACCTCCAAAGTGGGATCGGATTTGAGCACCAAAGAACAAATGGGGGATTGTTGTAACGCATGAAAACCGAGAAGAACCAAGAAGAAAGCCACTGGGTGGCTTCGAGAAGTTTCACCATTTTCTCGGGTTCCCTGGTTTGTCCAGTCTCTGGACACCCACGTTGCGTAGCCGCTCGGAGAATAAGCACAAGGTTTCAGCCGAGTTTGGTGGAGAATGGTGATGCCAAAATCAAAGTGGAAAGGTTACCGCTTGGCCTCGATGGCTGCGTAAGAAACAGAGGAAGGGAGGTCGGGACAAAACAGAGACAAGAATCCCAGATTTTCTGGGATAGGCCCACGTGGCCTGCAGACAATTGGGCCCCAGCCCAAACAACCCAAATTGCCCAAATTTGAAATACGGGAAACGCCGAAACTAACGCCTGTAAAATATTCGTTCGGAGTCCGAACGACGTACGGCTGGTGTCTATGAATTCGTATCGACGAGCACGTCAAGAAAATACAAGTGAATGCGTCGTACGAGTTACGACGCAAAAGTCAACCGAAGGGTCAACCAAGGGCAAAATCGTCAGTTTGCACCTCCGGGAATAAAATAATTTAAAATTTTGAACGGGACGTTACAATATTGGAGTCAAAATATATAGCATGCACAACAATAATGTCTATGAGACAGCAAGTGGATCAAGGGATTTGTGATTGGAAAGTGATTTCCGCTACACTTTTTTTCTCCTCCTACATCATTTCTGGCATTTACATTGAATAAATTAAAAAAAAATCAATGAAAAAGATATATAGTGAGGAGCAACGACAAAAGAGTGTGCGAAAATTATTTTCGTTGTAAATACTAAATACTAAGTTTCATTGCCATAATTATTGTCAGAACTCTTAATTGGGGTAATTACAGATGATTCATGTTAAAACATGCAGACTCACCCTAAATGTAAGATTCTGCAGAAGAGGAGAACCTATTGAAACTGGAATATTTCTCACTCCAAGTTGAATTGGTGCAAGAGTTATATACAGTACATGAAACAATTTAGATCCTAGAAATTAGCCTATACAATATCTTTCTTTTCCTACACTCCTATAATCATGGATAAATTACAATATACAAGATCAGGAAAATCAATCCCAAATCATTTCTTATTCTCAACACTCCCCCTCAAGTTGGAATATATGTTGATAATTCCCAACTTGCCAAGTAAGACCGTAAATTGTGATAGGCCTAGTGGCTTTGTGAACATGTCCGCTGGTTGTTGTGAAGTTGATATGTGAGCAGTTTTGATCATTCCACTTTGAACTTTTTCCCGCACAAGATGGCAGTCGATTTCTATATGCTTAGTCCGTTCATGGAACACAGGATTTTAGGCAATGTGGAGGGCGGCTTGGCTGTCACAATACAATTTCACGGGATATGAATGTGAAATATCCAAGTCGTGTAGAATGGACTTTAACCAAACAATTTCACAACACGTTGCTGCCATGGATCGGTATTCTGCTTCCGCGCTTAACCGCGAAACAGTAGCTTGCTTCTTGGTTTTCCAAGAGACCAAGGACTTCCCAAGGAACACACAATACCCGGTAACTGATTGTCTAGTATCACGACATCTAGCCCAATCTGCGTCACAAAATGCATTCAATTGGATTGGACTTTTTGCGGAGAAAAACAAACCTTGTTCAGGTGTGCTTTTGATGTAATGCAAGACTCGGTGTGCTGCCTCTAAGTGTGATGTCTGTGGTTTGTCCATGAAGCGACTTAGTATGTGGACCAGGTATACTAGGTCGGGCCGCGTGATAGTCAAGTAAATGAGTCGACCAACGAGCCTTCGATATGACGAAGGATCTAAAATACATTCTCCATCGTCTTTGCTAAGTGATAAGTTTTCTTCCATGGGACTTTGCGCTGGCTTGGCACCAAGAAGCCCAGTGTCTTCAAGAATTTCCAACGCATACTTTCTCTGGGAAATAGCAATCCCATTGACCTTGCCACCTCGATGCCCAGAAAGTACTTTAGGTGTCCGAGGTCCTTTAATTTGAACATATCTTTGAGAAATGTTTTTGTAGCTTCAATATTTTCCAAATTGTTACCTGCCAAGATAATATCGTCGACGTAAACAAGAATGGCAGTAAACGTTTTACCTTGGGTACGGACGAAGAGTGAGTAGTCGGCCTTGGATTGTCGAAAATTTGCACGTTGGAGGGATGTTGAAAGCTTAATGAACCACTGGCGGGATGATTGCTTAAGACCATATAGTGATTTATGCAATTTGCAGACACGTATCTCCCCCTTTCGTCCGAAACCAGGTGGAAGTGTCATATATACATCCTCGTTAAGGTCGCCATGCAGGAAGGCGTTGTTTACGTCGAGTTGGTGAAGGTGCCAATTTTGAGCAGCAGCCACGGCAAGCAAGAGACGAACAATGCCAAGTTTGGCTACGGAAGCAAAGGTTTCTTTGTAGTCGAGGCCTTCAATTTGATTATACCCTTTAGCCACCAAACAAGCTTTGTAACGTTCCACAGTGCCATCTAGATTACGCTTAATTTTGTACACCCATTTGCAACCAACGGATTTCTTTCCGGGGGGTAATGGCTGGAGTGTTCAGGTGCCATTGGCCTCCAAGGCATCAATTTCGTGGCGCATGGCAAGACGCTAGTGGGGTTGTTGCATGGCCTGCAAAAATGAACGTGGCTCGACCTCTGTGGAAATGGAGGTGGTGAAAGCCCGATGTTAAGGGGATAACATGTCATAGGAAAGTACATTGGCTAAAGGATAAGGATTACCTGGTGTGTGGACCGCCGCCGAGGTAGACGATTGGGGGGAATGTGATGGAAAAGGGACTTCAGCATGATAATCTTGCAGATGGCGAGGGAGCTGTGTGTGTCGAGTGAGGCGAGAGGGGACAATATCGGTTGCACTATGCTGCTGGGTTGAAGTCGGTGGATTGGCCTGTGCAGTTGGGCTATTCGCTGATTGGGTTGGGGCCGGTGGATCAGAGGATGTTGCTGGTGTTTCAAGCAGTCAGGTTGGTGTGAATTCATCATGGGGTGTCGTGGGTATGATGGGGGCTGACGGTAAGGTAAGGTGTTTGTCGTCGTCAAAGGAGGATAGAGAAACGAGTGTGGAGCTAGAGTTAGGTGCTGGTTTATATGAGGAATAAGGAAAAATATGCTCATGGAATAAAACATCTCTGGAGACAAAAACTTTACCCGTATTAAGATTGTAAATGTGATAACCCTTTTGCCCATAAGGATAACCAAGGAAAATGCATTGTGAGGCTCGTGCATCAAATTTGGTGGGTCTTTTGTCATGGGTAGATGCAAAACATTGACAGCCAAAAACTTTGAAGTGGTGATAGGTTGGTTGTTTATGGTGGAGCAATTCATATGGTGATTTTCTTTGAAGGAGTGGTGTTGGTGTTCGGTTGATAAGATAAGTTGCTGTTAAGATGGCATCCCCCCAAAATTGGTTAGGGAGGTTTGCTTGGAAGAGAAGGGCAAGTGCGGTGTTTAGGAGGTGGCGGTGCTTTCTTTAGACAACGCCGTTTTGCTGAGGGGTATTGACACAACTGGTTTGATGTATAATGCCTTTGTCAGAATAATATTTAGCCATGGTAAATTCGGCGCCATTATCACTGCGGATGATTTTAATTTTGGTAGAGAATTGGGTTTCCACAAGGTTGATAAAAGTTGGCAACAAATTGGATGTGTCAGATTTGTGGTGCATTAGGTAGACCCAGGTACAACGTGTGAGGTCATCGACAATGGTGAGGAAATAACGGTTGCCATTGTAAGTTGGTACGTGATATCCCCCCCCCCCCCCCAAATATCGACGTGAATTAGTTCAAATGGTGCTTTAGTGTTTATTGAACTCGTTGAAAAAAGAGAACGAGTATGCTTAGCCAAAGGACAAATTGAACAATCATTAATCTCACAAAAATTAACGTCTTTAATAGAATGAGAAAGCAAACGAAACGCTTTATTGGAAAGGTGTCTAAGACGTTGATGCCAAAGGTGGGAAGATGGTGTGACCGGTCCCCCAACGAAGTTGCACGCTGCCTTGTCGTCCCTAATGGTAAGGTCCCATGTTCAGTTCCCGTCCCAATCATCGTCCTCAAGCGTAGGTCCTGCAACACACACAATTGTTTAGCAAAGATGACAACATAATCTGAATGCTTGACCAGTTTGCTAACAGAGATTAAGTTTAATTGGAACCAGGGAACACAAAGAACATTGTGCAATATTAATTTGGGTGAAAACTGAATACTCCCTATGTGGGTCACGGCAACAGCCATGCCATTGGGAATGTTGACGATCCGGTTATGCAGTGGTGAGCAAGTAATGAACAGGTCAGGGGAGCATACGATGTGGTCCGTCGCTCCCGAATCTAAAATCCATGCCCTATTTTTCAAAAGGGTAATTCCACGAAGTGAGTTACCTGAGAGACTGTTGGAAGAAGCTCCTACAAGGTTGGCCATGGTAGGTGCTTTGTTGTTGCCTAGTAACGCCAAGAGAATTTGGTATTGCTCTATTGGTGTTTAAGTATTTTAGCTGAAACATATTTTGTCTTTTAGTTTAAGTTGTGTATTAATTAGAGCCCTTGGATTACAGTCCAAATGGATGCTCTAGATTACTTGTGTGTGTAGCTATCTCATAGGATAGTTATTCTCTTTTGTACGTATCTGCAACGGTAATATTCCGTTTTGCAGAGTGAGAGTAAGGAAATGAAGTCATGCTAGAGGCGTGCTTATTCTCTGTGTGTAAAAACCCTATCTGAAAATCTAAATACAATTTCCTCATTCCTTCAAAATAAGAAAACCACCATTTCCGTTTGAATAATTACATAAAAACTTAGGATCGAACATGGCCTCAGAGCCAGGTTGCATCATCTGCAACTGGGCGTGAATCTGTGAAATTGCAGAGACGAACTCGAACTGATCGTCGAGCTTCGTTGTTGAAGAATCTCGGAGAAGAAACTTCTGAGATCTTGAATCGAGTCTCATATGGCTGGGTCAAGTGGTGCTGATCTTCGAGCACCGATATTCAATGGTGAAAATTTTGATTTTTGGCAGATTCGGATGAAGACAATATTTCGATCGCATGAGCTTTGGGATATTGTCGAGGAGGGTTTCGCTACTCCGGCGAAGAAGGATGAAGGACTCACTGAAGCTAAGAGTAAGCTGGTGAGGGAGAATATAGTCAAAGATGCGAAGGCACTTGGAATCATACAAACGGCTGTTTTCGATCAGATTTTTCCGAGAATCGCCATTCAAGAGACTGTACACACAGCTTGGAATGTCCTGAAGCGAGAATTTGTGGTAGATAAACAGGTACGAGCTATGAAACTTCAAGTCCTACGGCGTGATTTTGAATATACTTGAATGGGTGAAAATGAAGCTTTCTCTGCATACTTAGTTAGACTATTTGATCTGATTAGTCAAATGAGAAGTTATGGAGAAGAAATTAGTAATCAAAGGATTGTTCAAAAGCTATTGATAAGCCTGCCTAGATCATATGATAGTATTGCCTCTGTCATTGAGAATACTAAAGATCTGGACACTGTGGATGTACAAAATGTTGTTGCTATTCTAAAAGGATATGAACAACGAATTGGTAGGCATGATGAGGCTCTTACTGAGAAGGCATTTGTTGGTCTCAATATCACTCCAAAGCAAAATAAATATAATGGAAATCAGGGGTTCAAATCACAGAAGAAGTGGAAGTCAAAGTGGAAGAAGGGTGATAATAAACCTGCAAATCAAGCTGGAAAAGCTGCAGGTGTCTCTGAAAGAAGTAAGAATCCCTGTATATACTGTGATAAGCTGCATTTTGGTGAATGTTGGTTCAAAGATAAGCCTAGATGTCATAACTGTCATAAGCTGGGGCATTTTGCAAAAGATTGCCATGGAAAGAAAGTAATTCAACATGCAAATTTTGTAAATCAAGTCAATGACACTCCTATAATGTTTTATGTCTGCAATAATGCTATTGTGAAGAAATGTGAAGATATTTGGTATGTAAACAGTGGGTGTAGCAACCATATGACTGGAAGGGAGGATTTGCTTATTGATATTGATAGAACTGTAACTGCTAAGGTTGAAATGGGCACTGATCAGCTTGTTGAAGTCACAGGAATATGAAGCTTGGTGGTTGAAACCAAAATGGGAAGAAGATATATCAAGGAAGTGATTCTGGTTCTAAGGTTGCAAGAAAATCTTCTTAGTGTTAGGCAGATGATGGAACATGGTTATTTTGTGGTATTTGGAGGTACCACGACTAAGATATATGATGATGGCACTTTGTCAAACTTAGTTGCTAAGATACCAATGAAGGGAAATAGAAGCTTTCCTTTGAAATTTCTACCTGAGATGCATATTGCACTAAAAACTAGTGTATGTCAGTCTTCTACAATTTGGCATAGGAGACTAGGACATTTGAATCTTAGTAGTCTAAAGCAACTCAAAGATCATGATATGGTGTTGGGACTGCCTGAACTCAAGATGACAGATGAGATATGTGAAGGATGTGTTTTTGGAAAGCACTGCAGAGATGCATTTCCAAAGGAAGCATCATGGAGAGCATCTCTTCCTCTAGAACTTATTCACTCAGACATCTGTGGACCTATGCAAACTGCAACCATGGCAGGGAATAGGTATTTTCTTACCTTTATAGATGACTGCACTCGAATGTGTTGGGTCTATTTCCTGAGAAACAAGTCTGAGGTGTTTGGTATTTTCAAGAAATTCAAGGCTACAATTGAATTGCAGAGTGGTTATAAGTTGAAAAAGTTAAGAAGTGACAGAGGAGGAGAGTATACATCAGCTGAATTCAGAGGGCTTTGTGAAGACATGGGCATGGAAAGACAACTAACTGTAGCCTATACACCACATCAGAATGGTGTGGCTGAGAGGAAGAATAGGACCATAGTGGAAATGGCAAAATGTATGATGATTTAGAAGTGTGTTCCATTTGATTTATGGGCAGAAGCTGTTAACACAGCAGTGTACATCTTAAATAGATGTCCCACTAAGTCCCTTGATAAGAAGACTCCGTTTGAGGCCTATAGTGGGAGGAAACCTAGAATCAAACACTTGAAGATTTTTGGTTCTGTATGTTATGCTCATGTTCCAAGCCAGCTTAGGCAGAAGCTAGATGAAACCAGCATAAAATGCATATTTTTGGGATATGGCACATGTGAGAAAGGTTATAGACTTTATGACCTTGTCTCAAAGAAAGTAATCGTGTCAAGGGATGTGATAGTTGATGAAAACACCTGCTGGGATTGGAAATCTCAATCTGAGAAGACCATCAGAGTATCACTACCTGAGGTGATGATGGTTGAACAAGTAGAAGAAGGGAGCTCAAGTGACAGATACTTTGTAAATGAAGAATTTGCAACTGAAACTTGTGAGTCAACTAAGAATGGCTCGAGGATAGCTCAAATGCAAGATCACACAGGTCCTCAGGATTTCAATCACGCTCCTTTGAAGTTCAAAAGCCTAACAGATGTGTATGCAAGATGCAATTTGTGCATTGTTGAGCCTAAGAATTATGAGGAAGCAGCACAAGATGAATCGTGGCAGAAGGAAATGGAGGCAGAAATTGGTATGATAGAGAAGAACTGCACTTGGGAGCTTGTGGACAGACCATTTGATAAACCAGTAGTTGGTGTCAAGTGGATCTACAAAACAAAATTGAATCTATATGGGTCTATACAGAAATATAAGGCAAGGTTGGTTGCTAAGAGATACTCTCAGAAACCTGGAGTTGATTTCAATGAGACATTTGCCCTTGTAGCAAGGCTTGATACTATTAGAACCTTGATTGGACTTGCTGCACAGAAAGGATGGAAGCTGTTCCAGCTTGATGTAAAATCTGCATTTTTGAATGGAGTGCTTACAGAAGAAGTTTATGTAAATCAACCACTTGGTTTTGTGATTAAAGGCAAGGAGGACAAGGTTTACAAGCTAAATAAGGCCTTGTATGGTTTGAAACAGGTGCCAAGGGCCTGGTACAAGGAGATTGATTCATATTTCTGCAGTTCTGGTTTTCACAGAAGCCCAAGTGAGGCAACCTTTTACATCAAAGCAATTGAGGCAGGAATTCTCATTGTTTCTTTGTATGTTGATGACATTATATACACAGGGAGTTCTTCTGCATTAATGGATGAGTTTAAAGCTGAGATGATGAGAAAGTATGAAATGTCTGACTTGGGACTATTGCATCATTTCTTGGGACTTGGTGTTATTCAAACAGAAAGTTGCATTTTTCTGCACCAAAAGAAATATGCAAGGACCTTGTTGGAGAAATTTGGATTGAAGGAGTGCAAATCTGTTGCAACTCCACTTGCAGCAAATGAAAGGTTAAGCAAGGAAGATGGAAGTGAAATGGCTGATGAAAGCTTATATAGACAGATCGTAGGAAGTCTGTTATATTTAACAGCTATAAGACCTGATATCATGTTTGCTTCAAGTCTGCTAGCTCGATTCATGTATAATCCAACCAGAAAGCACTTTGGAACTGCAAAGAGGGTACTAAGGTATATCCAAGGAACTCTGGACTATGGAATTGCATATGAAAAGGGTAAAGATGCTGTGCTCATTGGCTACTGTGATAGCGATTGGGCAGGAAGTGAGGATGACATGAAAAGCACTTCAGGTTATGCTTTCAGTTTTGGTTCAGGAATGTTTTCTTGGGCCTCAATTAAACAAAGCAGTGTAGCATTGTCTACTGCAGAGGCTGAGTATGTCAGTGCGGCAGAAGCAACTGCTCAAGCCATCTGGTTAAGATTTGTTTTATCAGATTTTGGAGAGGAACAAGTGAAGCCTACTCAGATACTATGTGATAATACTTCTACTATAGCAATCTCAAAGAATCCGGTTGCTTATCACAAGACCAGACACATCAACAGAAGGTTCCATTTCATCAGAGATGCATTACAGAATGGAGAAATTGATCTGATCTATTGCAAAACTGAGGAACAAGTTGCTGATATACTCACAAAAGCTCTGGCAAGGGATCGATTTGAGTATTTGAGGAAAGCCTTGGGAGTGATTTCAGCTAAAAACTTAGAAGGGAGTGTTGGTGTTTAAGTATTTTAGCTTAAACATATTTTGTCTTTTAGTTTAAGTTGTGTATTGATTAGAGCCCTTGGATTACAGTCCAAATGGATGCTCTAGATTACTTGTGTGTGTAGCTATCTCATAGGATAGTTATTCTCTTTTGTACGTATTTGCAACGGTAATATTCCGTTTTGCAGAGTGAGAGTAAGGAAATGAAGTCATGCTAAAGGCGTGCTTATTCTCTGTGTGTAAAAACCCTCTCTGAAAATCTAAATACAATTTCCTCATTCCTTCAAAATAAGAAAACCACCATTTCCGTTTGAATAATTACATAAAAACTCAGGATCGAACATGCTCGGCATTCAGGGAGAAAGGGCTAGATTGTGAGGAATGTGTTTCTTTAGACTGGACATGGTTCACTTTGGATGCACGACGATCTTGTGAATCGCCCTTCTCCTTGGCCCTCTTAAGCTTCCGACATGTCTCAATTGTGTGTCCTTTCCAACCACAAAAATCACACTTGAGATGAGATCGGCAGTTCTCCGAAGTGTGCCCGATCATCTCGCATCGGTCACATTTCAGATGAGGATTCCGTGGTGTGGAACCTTTACGACCACCATCTCAGACCGCAAAGGTTGTAGCGGTATCAAGTGCAACTATTATGGATGAGGAGACAATACGCTGCTTCTCGTCTTGAAGGATGAGCAAGTGTGTTTTGTTGACTGAAGGTAATGGGTCCATGAGTAGGATTTGACCGCGAGCAGCAGCATACGATGCGTCTAATCCCATGAGAAACTTCATAGTCTTTTGATTCTCACAGAATTGCATGACTTCCTTCATGGTCCCACACCCGCATGTGGGGATGGCATTTAATGCATCACGCTCATCCCAAAGACCCTTGAGTTTGGTATAGTAGGCGCTAATACTCATTCCAGATTGAGTGCAATCATGGATTGCCTGCTCAATGTGAAAGAGATGAACGTTGTTGACACGGGAATAGCGTTCATTCAGTTCATTCCAAATGTCAGCGACCACTTCATTGTAGATTACACTTGCACGAATGTCTTCTGAGATTGAATTTATCAACCATGATTTAACAAGATTGTTGCATCGATTCCACTGTTGTAGTTCAGAGGTGGAGGACTTGGTTGGTCTGCTGATGGAACCATCAATAAACCCCTCTTTGTTCTTGGCGCTTAGAGCCATTCTCATGGCACGACTCCATGAGAATACAGCGAAATTTAGGGCGCGGCATGAGTACACAACTCTTCAGACACAGATGCTCCAAACGCGATGACTTTGAGGCATTTTTTTTATCATGCACTTTAAAAAGCCAGAAGGGAAACCGTACAGCTTCTGCTTCTTCGAGTGGCAATTGCACGCGTAAGAGCGCATACCGATCTCTTCAACTCCCATTGCCACTGCACGAGTAAGCCATTCATCAACAACAGCATCATAGTTTTGAACACCACAGTGAGTAAGACTTAAGGAATCAATCTTTGGTCCTGAAAAGTTCTGCATGAAGGTATTTGTGCTCGACCATCTGCCCACCACCTCGACATGAATGCGGAGGATCAGTGTTGAACATGTTGGGAATGTCAAAAATAAGATTTCGCCTTAACATCCACATCCTTCGCCATCTTTTCGACAGTAGGCTGGTTATAACTAAGTCTTCCATGGTTAATGTAGACAGAATGTCGGATAGAACACAATCAGGTAACTCACTGATCCGGTCCCCATAATTAGCCTGGTAAGTCGTAGATGCAAAAGAATTAACCACAAATCATTAATATCAAATGGACTTTTTACATATAAGGGCTCGAAAACTTTTACACCTTCGAGAAAAAATTATGAAAAGCTCAATATATTAGAAAAACACCATGCTGATTAACTTTTTAACAAGAGAATGACACAAAAAGAACTTCTCACACTAAAAATCAGTGAGACTTGATAAGTTACTAGATTGGTTGTTTGCTGTTTATGATTGGACTTGATAAGTTACCAAATTCAATGTATGTTGAAGGAATGGGTGCCGACTTCCAAATTTTATCCAAATTGAGTAGAAGATGGATTAGTTATGAAAATTACCCCTCCCCAAGAAAAATAGTATGATTGTGAGAAATAAGGTTCTTTTGTGATTAATACATTTTCTACGTTCAAATTGAACAAAACTTAAAAGTTGACATCGATTTTTTCCTTCAACATGCACTGAATGTGAATTATCCAATCCAATCAAATCACATACACCAAACGAGGCCAAGCGTTTTTATATAAAAGTTATAGTGCCTGTACCAGTTTACTAGCTAATAACGAACTTTAGAATTGTTGAGAATTAAGCTGCCTACTAGCTTAGTTCGAAACCTGCAGAAGCTAAACCTGCAGAAGAAGTTGAAGGATGCAACCCGATGGAAGCCAGGGAGCAACCCGATGGAACTCAGAGCATCCCGATACTTTACAAATGAAGCAAGAAGTTAAGATTTGACGTTTGCTAGTTTTAGTATAGCGTGCAACGGCTAGTTTGTTTAGTCGTTTGTTTCCTATCTGCTTTAATCAGATACAGCTGTTTTGTCTACAGCTGTATGACTGTAAGTTTTGTCTTATTCTTCACGTGACATGCATTGACAGAGGCATGCATGCTCCTCTGTGTAGGTTCATTAATGCTTGCAGATGTAATACAGATATATATATCTCTGTATTGTTATCTTTTTGTAATATACAAGAATCAATCAAAGAAATACATACTCTTGCTCCTCTCAAATCCTCTCTGAATTTACATTCGCTGCAAAAATACTTTTGAAAGCTTAAAGCTTTATCAACCAAACAATATATGCCTGGTACCATTTTCTATAAGAATCACTCGAATTGTAAATAAGTAGAAGTTTTGTTTGTACGAGGAAAACAACCAACTAGATTGAAATTCATAAAAACTAAAGATCGATATGAGAAGAAAATTCTACTTTCAAGATGGAATAGTAGGGTATGAGTTTTCAGCTTAATTAGCATGGAAAAAGTAGAAGACAGGGTTAAGATATATACAAACTTGCATACCTACAAAGATTAATTCTTGTTTCTGATCCATTGGTTTAGTGATGCTGATCGCAGCCAGGATAAAAAGAAAAAAGGGGGAGATTTGTTTGAGTTATGAACAAAATCTAGGGTTTTAGCTTGAAATCCTTCAAGATTCCTGAGGTCCCATGTTCGAATCTTCTTCTCCGTAGTTTAATGTAGATAATCTATCGTTTGTCAAAAAAAAAAAATCCTACAAGATTCAGCGAGACGATGTTAGTATTTTTATTTTTCGGATTTATTATTTAGTCAGAAACGAAATGTTAAAAGAACGGCATATCATATGTCGGTTTGTATCAAAGACTCCTTTTAATAAATGATCTCGGGGTTTATAAGATGAAGCAAATTGCAAATTAACATATATTTTTTTCAGCATTGAAACGAAATCCCACTTAAATGTATACATGTACGGTTTTTTTTTTAATAGAAACGATATTTATTGATAACAAACTTAGTAACAAGTCTTGGAGGAGGACATCTGTATAACATCATGAGATCCTCGAACCAAACTAAAGAACTCTCAACTGATTTCCTGCACATGTGAGGCTAGCAGTCACACACATCCTCCAAGATCAAACTTAGGGGGTGAAAGATTTGAGTTTGAATGAAAATAAAAACTAAGCGTTGTGTGACTTGTGTCCACTTAGATTAATGTTTTCCGTGGGATTTGGCTTGGAAATGGGCTTGATTAATTAATAAATATTAATTGATCAAAATATGGGCCTTGTGCCTCATAGGGCTATTGGGCTCTAATGACTTGTAAAACATTAATCTAAGTTTTTTATTCACATTGAAGGACCACGAAAAATATTTGGCTTAAAAAGAAAAATGTTAAGATTACTATATTTTTGTATCACATTGGTGTATCATTTTATATGCAAGTGAGATGGGAGGAGATCCACGCGAGCCAAGTCGTGGGTGAACACTGAGCCTGGCTTCAGGTATTGAGTGTCTTTTGGAGCATGGACCCAACCGTGAGTGTACATTCACCCGCTGGCCAAGTAGGAAATGAATGCTTCTCAACCCGCTAAGGCGGGAGAAGACATTTCCGAGAGGGCCAAGGAAGAGTGCACGACACATGAACGCTCGGTTTGAGGCTGGTTGAGCGGCTGCTTAGTGGGATGCCCTTGGAAGGATATTGCTTCATTGTCAGTTCTTATCTTGCTTCGGGAATCATCAGGAGCGCGTTGCAAGTCGATGTGTTCGAGGAGTTGACTCACTAGAGTGGCTTGCTGTACGAGGGTGCTTGTTAAGTCTACAACCTACCGGGATAGGTTTGGATCACCGTTAGCAGTTAAGGGTCTCGAAATTTCCAACCACGTTCTCTTTTCTCCAGGGACGAATAAAAGAATTTTATAAAAAAATTCAGAGATTGGGAGTGTGTGAGAAAATCGAAGAGGGGGAAATTTAAGAAGAATTGTGAGAGTTTCTTTGAGAATCTTCAATCAAACTCTCAACGAAAGCACCAATTTGTGATAACAAAAATCCTCCGCTTGTAGATTTGACAAACTTGTACCTACAAAAAAAAATTAACACCTTTGATTAAGGCCAAGACCACACGCCCAACAGAGTTGGGGGGGGGGGGGGGGGGGGGGGGGGGGGGTGGGCGAATAAACTTTTGATGCCTATGTTAGTTTCTCTGAAAAGAGAACATGGCCAATAAACCCCATTTTCTTCTAACACTCTTATTATATTTCGGAGGATTCCCAAGTTTGCCAAGGGATTAGCAGTTTTTTATTCTACTCTTTGTAAATGTGTGACAAATTTCGCATTGCCAATCCCTGTCAAAAAAGAGTTTGCGAGTATTAATTAGGCTAAACAAGGTCTCGTAAAATAATATTGAGAAATTAGTTGTTATAGACTAATTTCATTAGTTGGTCGTTAACATAAATAAAAAGACATGAAAAACATGAGCAAAAGTATGGAAATATCTAAAGTACACATGCATAAATACTGAATTGAGATAACTTCGTTATTGTCGGTACAATGTCTATATAGTATTGAGAAAATATTGATATGGTTTATACAATGTCTATATACTATTGAGATAGTGTAGATATTGTTGATACGATTTTTATATAGTATTGAGATAGTGTAGATAATTGTCAATACGAGATTGTTATGTTGTTGATATGTCATGGATAATTTCCTTTCTAGCATCTGTCTACTTCAACTTCATCTCATGGATTTCTCAAGTACCTCGCAGCTTTCACCGCCAATGCCATCCATGATTACCAATAACCAATATCCCAACCCCTAACAAGCTAATTCCCATATGTTCAACACATGACGAAAACAATGGTTTGACCCACTGATCCTCTTTGGACTGTTAGCAGCACCAACAAGGTAGACCAAATCAATACCATAAGAGCTTCCCACTTATAACTAGACCAAATCGAAAGAAACAACCTTAGAAAAATCCCTCCCCACCCCACCTCAGCAGATCAAAGAAAATATGTTGTAAAATTAAAAAGAGGACAAGGTGAGATTAAAAATCAGTGACCTAGCATAAATTGAATCAGATTAACTAGTGACCTAGCAACAAAGCCGTCGGATTTGGAAGCCCAAAGCTTGGAATCGCCTGATCTGGTTGCACAAGGCAGTGGAGAGAGAGAGATTGTGAAGCAAGGGATCTGGAAAGAAGCTGGCAAGTTGCAAAAGAATATATAGAGGGGTATTTTAGTCTTTTCAATGTCTAAAATTGCTTATATTATTAGCAATGAGATTTAAAGTTGTCTATTTTGGCACCCTCTGTTTG
The DNA here is from genome assembly GCA_018257905.1 of Gillenia trifoliata. Classification (NCBI taxonomy): domain Eukaryota; kingdom Viridiplantae; phylum Streptophyta; class Magnoliopsida; order Rosales; family Rosaceae; genus Gillenia; species Gillenia trifoliata. The sequence continues at coordinate 5,629,611 of CM031087.1, forward strand.
AAATATTGTCTATTTTAGCTAAATTCCCAATAATATTTCTTGCATTATATTTTTGTCTCTCCAACAACAATGGTTTTGTCTGGTAAGCAAAATGATTTATTCCCTCTAGTGATTTTCATGAATCAAAGGTTTGCGAAGCGAAGGGTATGGAAGGGAGCTGGTAAGGTGCAAAAGAATATATAGAGGGGTATTTTAGTCTTTTCAATGTATAAAATTGCTTATATCAGCAATGAGCTTTAAGGCTGTCTATTTTGGCACCCTCCGTTTGAAATATTATTGTCTGTTTTAGCTAAATTTTTAATAATATTTCTTGCATTATATTTTTGTCTCTCCAACAGCAATGGTTTTGTCTCATAATTAAGCAAAATGATTTATTCCCTCTAGTGATTTTCATGAATCAAAGGTTTGACTCGTACAGTTTGGTGGTTAACAAACACTTATCATTCTTCAAGTTCATGAATTAAGAGCTTCAACTTTTATAGTCCGGTGTCTAAAAAAAAACGTTTCGTTGATACATTAATTAATTAGACAGGAAATCCAGAAACTTCCTTATTTGAACATTCTCAATCTATTTTTCCCCGCTCTTTCTCATTTTGCAATATTACACGATAATCTAAATTGTCTATTTTTTAGGTCATCATTTTAAAAACAACTATGCTAAAAATCCACCAAATTTAAAATAGTTTAGCCATCAAACGGTTATCAAATAAATAGATGAAGCATGCTATTTAGTTAAATACTGAAATTTTTACAACGTTAATTGAACGATTAAATGATTTTTTATTTGATTTTTTTTTTGCAAAGTTAATCTTTAAAGGTTGAATTAGAAAATATACGGTTATGACCATGGGCGAAGCTGTTAAGGAGCCAGGGGGGCGGTCGCCCCTCCGCTCCCCGGAAAACCTGACGACTGAGAAGCCCCGAACCTGCAAATCTGGGCAGCGGCGGAGGAGCAGCGGTGCTGCAAATCTGCAAATCTGGGTTTGTTTTTTTTTTTTAAATCCAGGCCAAAACGATGTCGTTGGATTGGATTTGGAATTAAAGGTTCATGCGAAGTTGTTAAACTGGCATCTCCGACAGTTGGATTGGATGTACTGAATCTGCAGGGAACAATGGATGTGAAGGAGATGTCAGATTCCACAATGAATATGGAGGCAGGGGTCAAGCAAATTGAGGGGAGTGAAGTGGTGAAAAATCAAATTGATATTGCAGTAACTGAACCCCCGTCACCTAAAGTTGGATTGGAAGTAACAAACATGCAGGGAACAAGGGATGACAATGAGTCCTTGGTTTCAGTAAGGGAGGCGGAAGGCAAGCTAATTGAGGGGATAGGGGTGGTAAAACTCCAAGCTCCGGTTTCTGAATGTGAACTTCCATCGCTGACACTTGGTTCGGATGTCCAATTTGGGCACTTAGATTCGATGAGTAGCTTCAAGGACAACCAGAAAGAAATAGACGGGCAGCAGCAATCTAATTTGGCAACCCAAGAAGAAATGTGGGGAAAAGTTCACCTTCAACATCCGTTGAACATTGTTTCAGTGGTATGACTAAATTCTATGCATTCTAATCTTTTTAACTGTGTAGTCGGAAGCCTAGTTTTGAACCTTACTTTGACACCATGTTATTTTTCATCTCAGCACGTTAGCGAACTAAAGCCAGATGATGGGTTCAACTGGAGACAGTATGGTTATAAACCATTGAAAGGTAGTAAATATCTGCGTAGTTATTACAAGTGCACATATCCCAATTGCCCAAATAAGAAGAAGGTTGAAAGATCATTGAATGGAGAGATTACTGAAATTGTATACAACTTGCATTCTTTTAAGTTCGCCCCCCCCCCTCGAGAAATCCTGGCTTCGCCACTGGTTATGACCATTGTGAATACATTAAAGAATGAGAATGAAAATGAAGAAACTAGTTACTGAAATATTAGAAAGATCAAGAAGAAAATTGATTCGCAAGGAAAAAAAAGATAAAGGTATTGACTGAAAAAATTATATATAATAAGTGAGGAACCTTCACGATGCTATCGCATGTCAACAATTAATATACCAATTCGTGCTGTTTTTTATTCACGATCCGACCATTTTGAGATGATAATAAAAAACTATCCAGAACGATTTTCAATAACTTTAAGAATGAGATCACAAATTAATACATATAAATTCAGTGGAAGAATGTATCATGCATGCATGTGTCCGACCGTATCAAAGAAATTCTCATTGATCTTCATCAACCGTATACATAATCATCAAAATAAACTAATAGAGAAAACATATCCCTGAAATATATTGTTTTCGTTTAGCAGAATGTTGCTTTTGTTTAAAGCTAAGGACCTCAACAATTTGTGGAGAGAATATTGTTTCTTTACAGTTTGTTTTGGCAGCACCGAAAGAGAATGAACTGATTCGAGCAGCCGTGCAGCTTAACTTTTGAATTCTAACTTAACGCCTGTCATCATTACTTAATTGTTAAAGTTTTAAAAGTTATAATCTGGAGTTTTTTTTTCTTTTGAAAAGGAGAAAAATTACTAAAAAAATCTCTGCGGATCTTTAAATTATACAAATCTAATTATAATTTAAGTAGTATGACATGGATCCCGAGTCTTTATATTTAGTTTTACCGCATTTCGCTTTATCTTAACCTTTGTAATGATCTAACAACTCACAACATGACATGTCATTTATTTTTGTTTAAAGTTTTATTTTCTAAACTGTCGTTATGTCTCTGTCTCTCCCCTGTCACGATCAGCCACTCCATCTCCTCCCTTTTCTAGATACACCCAAGTTTGTTCTAAAGATTAAAGACCAAGGCGAGGATACTCTTCAATTTCTTCTCTTCTAGATTGCCATCCTTTTTGTTTTTCTCCCAAAAAAGTTCAATTCGTTCAAAAGTCAGTATGCGGGAAAATTTGTGTGGTTTTTAATATACGAGATCCCACTTTCTTCCATTCTATATATATGTTCGTCTGTGATAATATTTCCATGGGTTGGATTTTATTTGAGTTCAGAGTCAGCCAACCCAATCCCAAGACTTCAGGCTTCAGCAATTGATGAACTAGTACTTTTCTGGGAAAAAAAAAATTAAATTAGTTGAACTGAATTCAGAATTCTAGATAAAGCCTATGAATTGGATTTAGCCATTTTGGTTTTGAATAAACCTAATTGCCCAATTGACAAGATGTTCGTGATAGAGGACAACAGAGAAATAGAGAGGGAGGAGAGAGACACGGAGAGATAACAGCAGTTCAGAAAATAAAAACTTAAACAAGAATAATTGTTATGCTAAATGACGTGTCATGATGTGAGTTGTTAGATCATTATAAGGATCAAGATGAAGCGAAATGCGACTAAATGCGACAAAACTAAATGTAGAGACTCGAAATTCGTATGACATGAAGGAAGTTACTAAACCAAACACAAGTATGATACATGATGTCTTAAATTGGAAAATCCATATAATGTCATGTTTTCTTCCCTATCTTGAAAATAAAACTAGAGATCTATCGGCCGGGAAAGATGGCTACAAATAATATAATAAATTAATAGAGTAACGTTTCTTTATGAAGCTTAAAAGAGTTTAAATTTGATACAATTTATAACATGTTTACTTAACAGAAATAAAAAATAATAATATGTTCTCACTTGCAATCCAGACAGTCTTGGTGGCATCACTCGTTCAATAAATATTGCATTGTTACGTGTTTAAAATGTAAACTACTCGTTCAATAAATATTGTCACATGATATCTTTGGTTACAAAAGAGTTTCTCCCTAACTAAACAGTAGACGAATCAAGGGCAAAGAGAAAAGCTAATAAAAACGTGATCAAATGACAATGTAGATGACAATGTAGATTCGAGTATGGCTGTTTATGCCAAAAGCTTCTTTCTTTTTGCATGTGTATTATTCAATCTTTTGCTTCTGGATGTTCAGGTCTTTGTTAAAGTGAAATCTTAGTGAATATATTACCAAAATAGAAACATTCATTAGTGAATATAGGAATGGAACTTTGCTGGCCCAGGCAAGGTCCCAGATGAGATGATCTAATTAAGTAAGAATAAGAATAAACGACGGATTTTTTTTTTTATCGTAGGGAGGTTTGACCAAAATAGAGCGTTATATATAGTTATTGGAATATAAAATATAAGAAAACTTTTGCTCACCACTTTTAAGTGGTAGTGGTGCTCACCACCTCATTGATTATAGTTGAATGAGTTTGATTTAATAGAAGGATAATACTTGGGTACTCACTAGTCAGCATCCTATATACTCAATTTAATAATTTGGCCCAATGATATTTTAACACATATTTTATTGTTTTAAAAATAAAACATATGTTATTTAATTTTTCTTGGGCTTTTAAAAATAAGGAACACATGTCATCTTTTGATTGGACCAAATCAGAAAGTGAGTATATAGGGTACTCACTAGTGAGTACCCAAGTATTATCCCTAATAGAATGATGAGCATTAACACTACTTGAGGGTGGTGAGCAAAAATGCTCTTTCTAATTAGGAATATTAGGTAAGTTGGAAAAACCATTTCCCTAATTAGATTGAAATTGCTCTTCAACAGACCCTCTCACTTACCAGGCACTTTGTCGGTTCTACATGTTTATCCCAATATGAAAAATGTTAAATAGATTATTTTTTTAAATTACATTTTACAAATCACATGATGTAACAATAAAACCCTAATATTTAAAGTGGTCCGGTTGAGAGTTGAGGCAGACAGACCACAGAGCGCTAGCTAAAGTACAAATTAAGAGATTCAAACCCTTTCTTCTCTCCAATGATAGTTTTGCCTGGGTTTTCTTTGTATTGTTTTTTCTTTTTCACCCTGCTCGGTTGCTTTTTCTGGGCAAGGGTCTGGTTTGAATGAAGAGCTTCAAAATACCAAAAAACACAAGGAAAAAAATGAAGCCAATTAATCTAGTTTCTGATCTCATGATTTTTTCATTATTTCTCTTGTTATTTCATTTCTCTCTCATTACTCACGCTGCTGGTGGCAAATGGCAGCTCTTGCAACAAAACGTTGGCATTTCCGCCATGCACATGCAACTCCTCCGCAACGACCGCGTCATCATGTTCGACCGCACCGACTTCGGCAAATCCGACTTGTCCTTACCCAACGGTACATGCGTCAGAGACGACTGCACCGCCCACTCTGCCGAGTACGACGTCACAACCAACACCGTCCGCCCCCTCACTATTCAATCCGACATTTGGTGCTCCTCCGGCTCCGTAGCCCCCAACGGCAAATTGATCCAAACCGGCGGCTTCGACGGCGGAGAGCGCCGCGTTAGGGTTTTCGAGCCCTGCACTGGTTGTGACTGGAAGGAGTACGAGAATACCTTAGGCGCTCGCCGTTGGTACGCCACCGATCATATTCTGCCCGACGGAAGGCAGATCATCATCGGCGGAAGGCAGCAGTTCAACTACGAGTTTTATCCGAAGACCGAGTCTTCGAGCAGTGTCTACAGCTTGCCCTTCCTTGTGCAGACTGACGACCCCAACGAGGAAAACAATCTATACCCTTATGTTTTCCTCAATGTCGATGGGAATTTATTTATTTTCGCAAATAATCGAGCTATTTTGTTCGATTATGTCAAGAACAACGTCGTTAAAACCTACCCGCAAATACCCGGCGGCGACCCAAGGTCGTACCCTAGCACCGGGTCAGCCGTGTTGCTGCCGTTGAGGAACTTGACGGCTCCTTCTATTGAGGCTGAGGTTTTGGTCTGCGGTGGAGCTCCGAAAGGGTCTTATATCCAGGCAACAAAGGGTACTTTTGTGGAAGCTCTAAACACATGCGGTCGGATCAAAATAAACGACCCGAACCCGCAGTGGGTTGTCGAGACTATGCCTCAAGCTAGAGTCATGAGTGACATGCTATTGCTCCCAGACGGCACCGTTGTGATCATCAACGGTGCATCTTTTGGGACTGCGGGTTGGGAACTCGGACAGAATCCTGTGCTCGAACCACTTGTGTACCGACCAGATAACGCCGTTGGGTCACGGTTTGAAAAACAAAACCCTACCACCATACCGCGAATGTACCATTCCACCGCGGTATTATTACGTGACGGTAGGGTACTCGTTGGAGGTAGTAACCCTCATGATAAATACGAGTTAGCCGACGAGCTATTCCTAACAGAATTGAGATTAGAGGCATTTAGTCCTGATTATTTGGATGCCAAGTACTCGAATTTGCGTCCGAGAATCCTTTATCCCAAATCACAAGTTAAAATCAGTTACGGAAGAAAAATTTTCATTTGGTTTTCGTTGACAGGAAACATAGCAACGAATTTGGTGTCGGTGACGATGGTGGCGCCGTCATTTAATACACATTCGTTCTCAATGAATCAGAGGCTGCTGGTTCTTGCGGCGGAAACCGTCAAAAAGGTTGGGACAACGACGTACCAAGTTCAGGTGACAACGCCGGCTTCCGGTAATCTTGCGCCTTCCGGATATTATCTTCTATATGTGGTACATCAGCAAATTCCAAGTGAAGGCATCTGGGTCCAAATTTTGTGATGACATGAAAGTTATACTAGTACTATACAGTTTGTATAGTGCTTTCTCCTCTTCTTTTTTACTTCATTTTAAAATTTAAAAAAAAATGATTAATTGTGAGTTGAAAAAATAAAGATGTTTATAGACAGAACAGCTTGATTCCACAAGAACACTCTACTATCTTCCCCAAAGCACCCTTCCAATCCTCACCCTCGGCACCGCTCACCAGCTCAGCTCCCCCTTCCCATACCCATTACGGACTTCTGCGATGCGCAGAATCCGATCACATCCATGTTGCTTGATTTCTTCTTCTATAGCCTGTTCTCCCATTCTATTTTTCAATTCTTTAAATAATATTTTGATTATTAAAAAAAATTTTATTAAAAAAATGATTATATCTATATGATTGAAATAGACGGAAGCAAGACGGTGACCACCTTTTTGCAATTGTACCACCATCCCGAGCATCCCCACGACCGACCATGGAGGCGATGCAACAACAGCAACGAAGAGTTGAGTCGCTTAACCAATCAAAGAATCAAAGCCAAAAGAATAAGAAGCGATTTCGAAATCGGTAGAGAAAGTGACTCCGTCTCCGCCGCCAGAGAAGTCGGAGGCCGACAATTGATATGGCAGCTGATGCATTCAGTGCGTTTGTGCTGTGTATTACGATGATCTCGACAAATACAATAAGATCAACTCATGTGATTTAATAATACATTCATTAATTTACGATCTAATAAACATAAATTAAAAATTTAACAGAATAAAATGAAGACGAGATGTTTTAGGGAATTGAGATTACGAGTTGCAGGTAGTGTAGGTGGAAGAGTTTGTTTTCCCTTAGTCCTTATATGACATTTTACAAGAGGGTAAATTGGTCATTAAATTTTTTAATAAACAGCAGGTGTAGAAATAAGACAACCGAGTGGGAATAGTAGCACTCTATTTTGGCTCCAATTTTGGATACACAAGACTTATAATGCTCGAGCACGTTGTTTCAACACGTGTGTACGTATTTCAATGATTAAGCAAATCAGCAGAGTCAAATTTGGGTGGTACGTACCATTTAATGGTCCGTCCATTGAATGGTTCAAGATTCATTTGGAGCTCACCGCAAATTAATCTGGGACTATTCAATGGGCGAACCATTGAATGATACGTACCACCCAAGATTTTTCCAAATCGTTGATATTATACATTTTTGTCTGATTAATTTAAAATTAATTAAAGTACACGAAGCTTTTATAAATTAAGAATATTGGAATATTTGGTGAATATGAAAATCAAATAATATTTTTTAGACACACAAAATTAACACACTTTGCGATGCACACTTTAATAGATATGTGCCCGACTGTTTTATATGGCCGCATTTGTATTATAAATTGTGTCAACAAATCTTTTAGTTTTGTGTGTTTAAAGAACATCACCCTTTCAAAATGGGCTATATATAATATCGACAAAAAAAAATAAGGATGTGTTATTAATAGTAAAAAGAATTAAGGGGTTGAGGATTTAAGCTAATCCACATATAATGTGTCAGTAATAATAATTGAGTATCGAAGCTAGCCATCTAAGAAAGTCGCACCAAAAACTCCCACTTACAGTAAAGAAATACATAAAAAAACATAGCACATAAAAATTCATACATATTAAAGAAATTTGTACTTAACTACTTTTATTTTTATAATTCAACTCTTTCTCAAAATATGCTTCCAAAATCGTTTACCTTTTCTTTGTAGCTAAACCGAACTAAACCTCATCCTTAATTTTTTACAATGCATACACCACATTTGGTGTGTGTGTATATATATATATATTTATATAGTCAAGATCAAGGAATAAATTTAGTGTAGAAGGACACCTTGTGGTGCTCATTTAGTAACTTTTTTCAACTATCCAAACTGTCTATATTTTAGTACATTATTCATAGATCATTATTGCAAAAAAATAGACAAATCCAAAACCATTAAAATATCCAATTGTAGTGTAGAAAATAGAATAATACGATTTTTCAACTAAATACTAAATATGACTACCCTAAAAGAACAGTTGGATTGTTGAACTACGATGTGGAGTAAGCCCTACAAAGAATCTCAATGGAAGGTTTCCAAACTTCAAAAATCTCATTGTGCACTCCAAACTCCAAACTTTTTATATTTAGAAAGAAAAATACATTTATGAGGATTGCACAATGAGATTTTTGGAGTCCCAATAACATATATATATATATATATATATATATATTTATTCTCACTTTTTAGCAAATAGTTATTCAAGATTACTATTGCTTAAAAGGCCTCTTTTGGAGAAACAGTTGGTAGAACATAACTGTCATCTGGATCATGATCATCTTCATCATCCCTCCAATGACCCCTTCATGAGTAGGTCTATAGCGTAAACCAGAAATGGCTTCACGTAATTCATGGATGCCTTCATCTTCACCAACCTGTGGTTCAGAAGCCATACCTTCATCTGACCGGATCTTGCAATGTCGAAAAACAGTTTGCAATGGTTCTTGTCTTCACGTCAATGTTCCAAGCCGCATTAATAAAATTGATAGCATTCAATATGTTAATTTTCTCAGGATTTATAGCTCCGACCTCATAGCCCTCCAAGATGCTTAGAACAAAAGTGACGCCGATAGTGAATTTTTAGTGCTCGAATAATCCCAGCACCACATGGTTGAATCTTTGATGTTGTATTAGGAGGCAAGAAAAATGGTTAAACATTTCTCAAGCCTTCAATTACCTCTGGAGGAGAACCTTTTTACCATTCATTCTCTTGTCAAAACCAACAAACAAATTCTTGAAAAGTAAACTAGCTAGTCATCTATGCTCTCTTATTAAAGCATCTAGGATTAGCATACTTACCAGTAACCCTAAAGAGGTACTTTCATGAGACCAAGACCAAAAGACCAGTTAATTTATTACACAAAAATATACACAAGTTGTAGGTAACGAATGATTAGCGCGCGATTAAATAACTTCCATGACGACATGAAGGAAAGGGACGAAGGAATTTAACCAACGGAAAAGAAAGAAACAAAATACACCAAACAGATCCTTCCCCTCTCTTACCGATTGAGAATTAGAAACGAAAAACACGGGGAAATGGTAAGATGTAATAATAGAGAGCTGAATAAGAAATTAAATGGCAGCACAGACTGTTTCTAGCTACCATCTGATAAAATATGTCGAAAAGTATATATTCAATATTGAATGAGATAGCTTTCTGCCACTAATATCCAAAGGTTACCATGTCAGAAGTACTTCAAACTCCAGCTCCAGCTCCATCTCCAGAAGCAATTTTCAGATCAATTTCCCTATTCCTGTATTCAAACAGAAACGTTTATGTCATCGTTTGGTGAGAACACGATCAAACGCTTGAAAAAGTGAAAAATTCCTTTCTTGTAAATAAAGGTAACCATCTAAACATAAAATTTGCTAGTTGATTTTAGTTTCAGCCATTGAACTAATTATAGCAAATTAATTGTTTTACTTGATCAATAAGGTACTTAGTATTTCTAACCTTAAACCTCTTTTGGGGAGCCTGGTCCGAACTGAACTGAGAAATGCGTTGCTGATGCCAGGGAGCTTCACTTCTCTGATGTGGTGTTGTCATTTCTGGTATCCTACTATTGTTTTGATGTGGTTGATTTCTTAAAAATCGGAAGAATCCATCCTTTGTCCCATGTAACCTCATAACCAGCCCTCAATTTTGATCCTTCCTGCTCCGTAGAAAGGCACGCTTAGTTACCAACAAGAAAGAAAAACAGCTGGTCAATAATTCCAAACATAACTACAACTTTTACCCTCAGCTAACGCTGTTGTAGCAGCATGATATCCAAACGCTACAACCCTCGTAAAATCATTATAACGAAGAAAAACCAACCTTCTGCAATGAGCGGCCACATAACACCTTGACAGTATTATAGAAGTCCTGATATGTCTCGAACTGGACCATGATCCTACAAGAATTAAAAAAAAAACCCACGATCTTACAATGGACACCAGATATTAAGTCCCCGCCCTCCTCGTTCGCATCCTTACCTAGACCATCGCCCTCAGCAACTATAAGATTCCTAAGGATTGTAATTAAAAAGGGGCAGCAACAAGAATGAAGTATGATTAGCTACGGCCATTCCATTACTCCATAGACGCTAATGAGAACACGCATGAGCCATTCCCAGACGGGCAATTATAACACATTATAGCGCTCGTGCAGTAACAAAAACAACATGGAAAATGGAAGATTACGATGCAGTTACACACGTTCAGAATATTGATTAACCAAATTACAGTCAACGAAAAACTACAAATTCACAAAATCGATTAGACTAGAATAAACACATCATGATTTTTAGAAGACAAATAAGAAATCGAGTTAGAAAACAAAGACTTTGACATGCCTGATCTTCCTGAATGTAGAAAATATACTGTATGGTTAATTTTTAATAACAATGTTACAAAAATAAGACACCCCAAAATTCAATACAAACATATCAGCCACGGCGCCTACTAAGACGCCAAGAGTTGGGCTCATTGTATCTGTCATACAGCGGTTCAATCCGTTCTTGACGCTGGCGCTTACTCATCTTTGAAGGATCTGCAAATCTGAAGGACCTAGGTGCCAGTTCCACAAGCCATTTGGGGTCGATGACTGTCACCTCGCGCATGTACTCCTTCGTGGTCATAACCAGCTCATGGTAGATGACCCAATCCGGCTGTCTCTGGAAAAGAGCACTGCTTGGATGGATAAAAACCGGCTGATTCTCCGTTAGGGTTCTGTAACCCTCCTGCGGATCCTTTCGAGCAGCATGGAAGAAAAACCCTGCTGTAATCGCCTTCCTGATCTTCGTAAAATTCCTTCCTGCACTCAGAACATCGAGTTTGTACTTATCCATTATGCTCAGAAGCTGTTTCCTGACGTCCTGCGCCCGCCTCAAGGAGCGAGACTGAACAAAGTTCTCGAAACACCATGGCCCAGAAAAATTACTTGCTTTCCAAGCCTCATAGACTGCGAGTAAAGTCAGAGGGTCTCCCTCTGTCTGAAAAAACTTGGCTCTCTTCTGATCTGCCTTGGCTTGTTTTTCTCTTGGTCTGTAAAAGATATTGCCTGTCTGAATCATTGCAATGATGGTCAAGATCTCATCGCTGCATCCGAGGTCCACGCTAGCGAGTAGCATCTTCGATAAGGGTGGGTCCAGAGGAAACTCGGCCATTTTTCTACCCAATTTAGTCAGCAGCCCCTCCTCATCAAGTGCCCCCAATCTGTACAGCTGTTCCATGGCAGAAACAAGCGCTTGTCGAGGAGGAGGATCCATAAAATCAAAATTCAAGAGATCATTTATCCCCATAGCTTTCATCGTAAGCGCAGTAAACCCAAGATTTATCCTCTGAATTTCTGGAGTTGTAGTAGGGAGCATCTCGTTGAGGTACGCACTTTCCGTGTAGAGGCGGAAACATTTCCCAGGGCCTGTGCGCCCAGCTCTCCCTTTTCGCTGGTTGGCGGATGCTTGTGAAATCGGGGTTATGACCAATGAGTCTAACCCCAGCTTTGGGTTATAAACATTTTGCTTTGCAAAACCAGGATCGATCACATAAAATATCCCATCAATGGTCAGTGATGTCTCGGCGATATTAGTAGCCACAACTACTTTTCTCTTCCCCAGTGGAGCGGGATCAAATATCCTCGACTGGATTTCACTAGGAAGCGCACTATACACCGGTAAAATAATCAACTCGGGGACGTTTCTACCAAGACCTTTCATCCTCTCATGGAGAGACTGGCATGCAGAATCAATCTCTTCTTGTCCCGTCAAGAAAAGAAGGATGTCGCCTTCAGGTTCGGATAAGTGAATTTGTAGGACGGTGATTAGAGCTGCATCAAGGTAATCGCTTTCTGGCTGATTCGTGTAAAAAACCTTTACAGGATAAGTTCTTCCAGGGATAGGGAAGGTCTGACTTTTGAAGAAATATTCTGAAAACTTCGCCGCATCCAAAGTAGCGGAGGTGACGATCAAGCGAAAATCTGGCCTCCGCTTCAAAAGCGGTTTCAGTAATCCAAAAAGAACGTCTGTGTGGACTGTTCTCTCGTGAGCTTCGTCAAGCATGACCACAGAGTATTGAGAAAGGTCCTTATCAATCAAAATCTCCCTCAGCAGCATCCCGTCCGTCATGTACTTGATGACTGTTTCTGATCCAGTGCAATCCTCAAAACGAATGGAATAGCCAACTTCTTCCCCCAACCGACAACCAAACTCCTCAGCAACCCTCTTGGCCACAGACATTGCAGCCACCCTACGCGGCTGTGTACATCCAATCCTACCCTTTGTCGTGTAACCCGCTTCTGCAAGATACTGCGTTACCTGCGTTGTCTTACCACAACCGGTGTCACCAATGACTATGAGCACTTGATTTTCAGTCACCGCCTTCATCAGTTCTTCCTTCAGCTTGTAGATAGGCAAGCTCTGCCTCTGTTCCTGAATGGAGAGATTTGATCTCTGCCCGAAACTGATGGTTTTCCCGTAGGCCTCTTTCTTCCACTCGGGCATTTCATAGGCTGACAAACCAACACCTCGAAGCTCCTGCGCAAGATGCCTCTCGCCATTCTCTGGCATCGGATCTTCCCAGGGACGATTCAGATCCTTCGGGATAGAATCCAGCAATGCTCTCTGCTGTTGATCGCGCACTTCCCTACGCTCCTTAATGAGCGCAGATTGAAGCGCAGCTGCGCGCCTCAACGACCCTTCTGGATTCTCAACGATTCTCACGGGCGACATATCACCAAAATACCCGCCCTCCCCAAGCAAAAACGGTGGCAGGTCCTCATTGTTATCAATCTCAGTCTGTTCCTCAGCTCCCTCTTCTTGATAAAGCATGCCATCTGTTTCCTCATCGTACATTGGATGCTCTGTCGCACTCAGAACACCCGCGGCAATCAACTGTTTCGCTTCCCACCTCTCCGGCGAGCTCATTCTCTTCAATGCCCTCTGGCGTGATGGGACAGCATCATCCTCATCCCGAATCCTAATCCCAGAGAGACCAGTCCTACTTCCACGCCCGTCCCTTGGCCCCTGTGGATTTGTCCTAAGAGTATCATCCTCCTCTGATCTCTTCCTCTTCAAGGGAACTAAATCCTTCCCGGTATGCTGATCAACATCCCTCATCGACAGGCTCAGCTTCTGACCCGAAATTGAAATCACCTTAACATAAACCTCCTCATCCCTCCTCACCACATCCTTAGCATTACTAATTCTCCGATTTGCAATCTGCGAAACATGGACCAAACCCTCCTTCCCTCTAACACCACTCAACCGAACAAAGCAGCCGCTGTCCATCACCCTCGAAACCCTACCCTTATACACCCTATACAATTCAGGCTCATCAGAAAAGTGTTGCTCATTCCGCTGATCCCTATCCCCTCTCCGATCATTGACATCCAAAGCCATAACCTTGGTCTTATTCTTACCATCAGAACCGCTGTGTTTCTTCGACACCTTTTCGGCCTTTGGCTTCGGGGGAAGAATTGCATGAATTACAGTGAGGAGTGCGCGGACGGTGTAATCGGGCAGATCAACACCGTTTTCCTTCAATTTGGCATCAAACTCGACCGCCGTCTGGCACTTTTGTCCCATCTCAGTAACAAACTCAGCCACAACTTTGTCCCTCAACGAAAGATGGGTTTCGAGCTCCGAAGCTACCTTGGAAACCAAGGAAAGGTACTCCAAATTCTTCAAATAATTGTCAGCGGCAGCAACCATGTTATCGAAAACAGAATAAGCGATTGTTTGTGATGAACTAGAGTACAGAAAACGAGCAAACTCTAGGTTTTAGAATACCTAGGATTTTGAAGAATGGAACGACTTTGATGATCAAAACCTTATTTGTAGGTTTCTGTTTTAGTCCTTTTCCTTCTGGGATTGGGATTCAAAAATCCGCTGGAGAATGTAGCTGGAGCCCACCAAGATATTAGGCCAATTCCTTGGATTTTCCTTTAATTTTTTCCTTTTGGGTTTGGGATTCCTTTTCTAATAAATAAATTTCATTTTATTTATTTAGGTTTTGCATGCAAGTTTCGTGGGAAATTACTAAAAATTTTACCCATCTATTAAGGGATGCATGTAGGCTCTAAAGTTTGAAAGATTGTGTAGATTAAATTTTATTCTTTTTTTTTCCTTTAGTCAGAATACTTTGAGGAAACACTTGGTGATCGGTTAGTAGGTTTCACATTCTGTTTTTCCGACAACTTGCGAGGGACGAAGAATGATAGACAGAGCAGCACAAATATATATATATATATATATATATATATACAAACAGAAACCTGGTGTTATTTAGAGGAACTGTAATCGTCGAATTTGTAAAAGCCTTTGCAGTTTGCTCCAGCTCCGGAAGGAATTTTCGGATCAATTTCCCTATACCTGTAATATACAAACAGAAACGATTTTGTCAGTGAATTCCACAAGGCCATTTGATTGCTTCAGTTTCACCATTAGATGCTACCAGGTAGAGGAATGACACCCCAGAACAGTTGCTGAACGATTGTATCACTCGCCGATTCTGCAGAGTGCTTGAGAAAATTGACAAAAGGAATCTCCTCTTCCACTTGCCACCACAGTACCACTGAAGACCTTGAGACATTTTTCACATGGTCATTGTGCTTGTGATCACTAT
This sequence comes from Gillenia trifoliata, assembly GCA_018257905.1. NCBI lineage: Eukaryota > Viridiplantae > Streptophyta > Magnoliopsida > Rosales > Rosaceae > Gillenia > Gillenia trifoliata. The sequence continues at coordinate 5,644,808 of CM031087.1, forward strand.
AGTCTACATGTGCATGTGGATCGGCAAGCCACTTAGCTAATTTGCTCCCGTCAGTACAGTTTCGACAGAGTGCAGAAAACCATATCCCATAAACCTTCCAAGGGCATCAGTATCTAGCTGACAAGAAGGAATATGATCGGCTTGAAAATCTTCATTAATTCCATGTAATTCAATCAGAGAAAACACGAATGCCTTACTTCCAACAAGAAATTTACACAATCACATTTATCACATATCAATCCCAATATACATGCAATAGTCATCAGATAATCAGGATGGTGAGCCCTTAGCTTAATAATTTGAGCTAGGAGTTTGGAGAATGCAACATTACGAATGGATAGAAGGCACACGTGTGACCAACATGTGGAAGCATCAACCAATACCATAAAGCATCTAAATGGTCCGCAAGATGGTTGAATAGGTCCACAAATGTCTCCCTAAATCCTTTGAAAAAATTTGGGAGGATCCTTTTGGATCTTGTCCATGGATGGGTGAGTGATTAGCTTACCCAGGGAGCATGCTTGGCATGGAAAAGTGCGAAAAACGAAATCCTTACTGCGGGTAAGGGGATGCCCGTGTGAAGTACTGAAGATACGGCGCATCATAATTCGTCCAGGGTGTCCCAAACGGCATGCCAAAGTAAATGTTCCATTGCAAGCCCACTATTAGGGCCGACCACATGGTGGACCTCAACGGAGCGAATGGTTGTAATATACAAGCCATTTGGAAGGCGCTTCATCTTCTCATGAATACGCTTCTGGCCATATTCATAGGAAGTGATGCAAAGGAATTCAACTCAATTTTCTTCAGAAGTTTCAGTGTGATAATTATTATCTCGAATATCTTTAAAACTCAACAATGTTCTTTCGGAACGTGGTGAGTAAAGTGCCTCTTTAATGGTTAATTTAATACCATTGGACAACATTATGTGGGCAGTGCCATACCCTTCAATCAGGTTGGATGAGCCTGAAAGGGTTGTTAGAGGTGATATTTTAGGTATGAAGTTAGTAAAATAGATGCGCTCAAGCAAAATGGTGTGCGTAGTTGCACTATCTGTCAGACAACTAACTTTCCCACAAGACATACCTAGAAATAAATTAATTGAATTGGTCACATGTACAAGGAAATTAAAAGATCACTCATTCAATTAATCATTCAAAAAATAATATCCATAGAATAATATCCAAAAAACTTAAAACAAATACCAAACAAAAAGGAAAAATTGTTCAAAACTTAAACCAAAAGATAGGGGGTTTGGCCACTTAGTGGTTTTTGGCCACTAGTGGTGATTTTCGGCCAACATATAGGCCCACATCTAAAATCTAATTTTCCATCGGAGTAGATGCTTCTTGAAAATCAGAAATCTCTAGTGTAGTATCTTCGGGATTCTTCACTTGAGCAAGATTAGTCTCTACGGCCTTACGACTTGAATAATACTTAGCAACAACATTAGCTGAAGCTCGGCAAGTGCGGGACCAATGGTCCTGAGAACCACAACGATAACACAGACTTACCTCTTTGGTTGCCTTGCTCTTAATCTTGAAGTTTAAGGCTTTGGGAGCTAAATTAGTGAGCTTCGGGGCTTTATTTCTTCCCTTAGATGGGCCTACGCTCTATTGACCTTGGGCTTGTCACTTAGGGTTAGAACCCTTGCCTTTCCCACCACGCCTCTGGCGTTGGTTTTGGCCTCTATTCGCGCTAGAATGTGCTTCAGGCACAGCGGCTGTATTGGGAGTGGGCCAAGAGTAAGAGAGGCCCAAATAGGCCTCGAGTGGCAGTGGAAGTGGCAGGGAACCCAGCTAGAGCTGTGTGTGCGGGGTCGCCGGAAAACATCAATGCCGCCACATGGCAGTTTTGGTATCGAACCAAAGGTCTAAGCAAAGGGATTTCGACGGGAAATCGATGAAGTTCAACGAAGAACTCGAAGTTCTTGACGTTGGGGTCCAAAATTCGACTGCAATCTCAGTGATAGTCATCGAGAACGACAGGGGTTTGGGTCGGGTATCCACCATAGATGGCTGCAGGTCGTTAGAGGATTTTAGAGATCCCAAAATCCGGTGATGGCAACCATGGATTGGACTGCAGGCCGATCTAGGCGACGGGCTCGATCCAAGGAAGACGACGCGCAAAACGGCGTCGTTTGGTCCTGGATAGATCGGCTCATCTGGAGCCGTGGCTCGGCTTCAGGGTTTTTTCTTCTTCTTTTTTAAAAAAAAAAACGAAAAATCAGAAGAAAAAAAAACCTAATTTTTCCTTCGTTCACACAATCATCAATTCACTTAATATATAATAGATATATTAAATTTAATGCGAACACAATATTTGTAGAAGATTATAATTCGTTAAAAGCAGAAAATTGGGTTCATGCATCATGGTGAAGGTTCATGCAATCAAGGCTAAAAAAATATCGACATTGAGACCGTGTTTTAGAAGTATTTGGATTGCTGATGATGATGGTGGAACAATTTGTTTGCAAAGGAAAGTCCTTCAGATTCCGTAGCGCAGCGTCAAGAGCGTGATGATAACATATTGTGGCATATTTTATTGACAGGTTTAAGAACATGGAGAAGGGTGGTCGGTGGCACAGAGAGAATAGAGAGAAATAGGGATTAGGGAAATTATGGTGTGTGTTATTTCTCTCATGATGATGCTTTTATTTATAGTGAAACAAGTACAACCTAATGGAATAAGGATTTTAGGATGATGAGAATATCTCAATCCATATCTACCTAAGATTTACACAATCACATTTATCACATGTCAATATTATCTAGAACAAAATCCTATTTGTCGTTTTCATTTTACAAAATAGTTATTCAAAAATCATTTTGCTAAACGTTACCGGACGGGCCCTAATTTTAATATAAATGTTAAATAAGAATATTAATTTTAACAAAAACTATCAAACCCAATTCTCTCTATTTTGATTAAGCTATATTTTGTGAATCAATACATTTATAAACATCATAGGGTTGTCATGCTTAGTGCATATGTACATTTAGAACATCTTTAAGAGAGTTCATAAATATATATATATATATATATATGTATATTTAATTTAAAGTGCCACGTAGCATTTATTTGCTCCAACCCCCAATTACTAGGGACTGGCTACAGTGCTCGCAAGCATTGAATGCTCACACCGATCTCACCCTCCTTTCCCCCATCTCTCCTCTCTCCTCCCTCATTTTAATGGTGAGATCGGTGTAAGCATTCAATGCTTGCAAGCATTGTAGCCTACTCCCAATTACTAAAGCTCCTCAAGATATTTGTTTTTCGTTGAAAGATTTTCACACCTGACATCTCTAAATGGCTTGTCAGTTTCTTCTTGATTTATAGCATGCACTACTAGAGTGCTGAGGCAGGTTGGCAAAGAGTCTTTCTTGCATATCTTGGGCTTGGGGTACTTCGTATTTTTTAACTGTTAAATTTTTATTTTAAAATATAAAATTAACATCTAATGGTTAAAAAATTCAGAATATCCGTACTCCGAAACACCCAAGAATTTTTGGGTTGGCAAATCCGAACGTGCAACGGCCCAAGCCCAGTACACGTGCCTTTATTTTCTTCCAGTTTCAATGTCAATTGCAGATCTATTTGAATGTTTATTTTTTTGGATAAAAATAGTTAGGAAAAAAACAATTAGAATGCATACTTGTATCATGCTTGACAATGTATTTGATTTTTTTTCTGCCATCATAAGTATGGTAATTAGCAATTTTTTTGTCCAAATGAATCAACACAAATATACCTGAGACAACCCAAAAAAAAACTAACCAACCCTTATATAAATTCATGGTTATGCCTTTGAATTGGAAACTGTGACATTCCACATCGACCAACGGAGAGAGGGTGATGTGCTTTATATGTACATGCCCACCTCCATTTAGCACGAGGCATTTTGGGAGCTCACTGCTTCGGATTCCATTGGAACTTCGAAGTTAAGCGAGTTTGGGCTTGAGCAATCCCAAGATGGGTGACCCACTGGGAAGTTGCTTGTGAGTTCCCAGAAACAAAACCGTGAGACTGTGGCCCAAAACGTGAGGCTATGGCCCAAAACGGATAATATCGTGCTGCAGCAGAGTCGGTCTGGGATGTGACAGAAACGGATAATTTATGAAGTGCTTTGTAAATGGACATTATATGATGTAGCTACTACTTCATAATATATCCATTTTTCAGTTTTAGACGGCAAAACCATGAATTTTGTCGACAAATTACCTAATGAAACAGTCATACATTTATCTTGTAACATTGAAGATAAATATTAACTAATTTCAACTTTGTTTTTTCTCTCTATAAAGATGAGATGAAAAATTGCATTATCATGTCTAAATATTTATCAATTAAATCATCGAAAGAGTCTTAGACATTAGTATCGCATAAGACATGCAATATTTTCCCTACACTTATTATATCTAGGTTAAAATATCAGAGGAAACTAAAATCACATTACAACAAAGACAAAAAAACGTACAAAAACATATTTGAGAAATCAAGCACCAAGCCGTGCTTCTCTCTTTTTCTTGTAGAGGCGGTTGTTTAGGGGGCAAGTTATGTTGTACTGAATCGATCGGAGAGTTTGAGGAGTTGATGGGATGGGATGAGCTGTGCGATGGAAAGCATTGTCGGGAGATGGGGATGTGGAATTTCTTCTCCAACAATAGTTCTAATGTTATTTACTTGTACAACCTTAAGAAATAAAGCTTGATAATTGGACATATGGTCTTTGTCAAACATGAGGAGCATATCCAAACTTTTAGGATTTTAAGATTGCAACGACTTTGATGATCGACACATGATTTATATGGTTTATGTTTCAATCCTTCTCCTTTTGGATTGGGATTATTGTTTGTCGACTTAAAGATTGTAACGAATTTGATGATCGACACTTGATTTATATGGTTAAGATTGCAACGGCTTTGATGATCTACACATGATTTATATGGTTTATGTTTCAATCCTCTCCTCTTGGGATTGGGATTACTATTTGTATATGGTGCCAAACGAAGATGAGTAAAAATTAGAAGAAAAAAGCAGCACAAATATACTAGGGCCGGAAGTGTTCAAAAACCCCGGTGATATAGGAGGAACAAACAAGAATTTGGGGCTGAAAGTAATCGGTGAATTTGCAAAAGGCTAATACATCTTTGATCTAGGAAGAGTGCTTAAGACTAGTCATTTCTTTCATATTTATACCAAGTTAACACACTTAAAATTCCCAGCTCCTGCTCCAGAAGCAATTTTCAGATTAATTTCCCCTATTCCTGTATACAAACAGAAAACGCGATCAAACACTTTGAAAGACTGAAACTTTCCTTTTTGGGAAATAAAAGGTAACCATATAAACATAAAACTTGCTAGTTGATTTTAGTTTCAGCCATCTGGGAAAACATAAAAAACCACCAAATTGTTTTACTTGCTCATTAAGATACTTAATTTCTAACCTTAAACCTCTTTCGGGGAGCCTGGTCGGAACTGAATTCAGAAATGCGTTGCTGATGCCGGGGAGCTTCACTTCTCTGATGCGTTGTTGACATTTCTCGTATCCTACTACTGTTTTGCTGTGGTTGATTTTTTGAGAATCGGAAGAACCCATCCTTGTCCCATGTAACCTCATAATCAGCCCTCAATTTAGATCCTTCCTGCTCCATAGAAAGGCACGTTTAAACAGCTGATCAATAATTCGGAACAAAAAATTCACTACAGCTTCTTCTAGCTTCAGCTAACTAGCAGCAAGATATCTCAATGCTTGAAATCTAGCATTTAGACAAGCTTGATTGACAATACTGGCTATAACAACAATATAACGAAGAAAAACCAACTGCATACCTTCTGCAATGAGCGGCCACACAACACCTTGAAAGCATTATAGAAGTCCTGGTATGTCTCAAACTGAACCACAATCTTACAGTGGAGACCAGAAATTAAGTCCCCGCCATCCTCATTTGCATCCTTACCTAGATCATCGTCCTCAGCAACATTAAGATTCCTAAAGATTGTAATTAAAAAAGGGTAGCAACAAGAATGATGTATGATTAGCTACAGCCGTTCCATTACACCATGGACGCTAATGAAAACGCACACGAGATATTCGGGCAATTCAAACACATTATAGTGTTTATGCAGGTACCATTTGAAACTAAATTACAGTCCACGAAAAGCTAAGCAGTTCAAATTGTAGATTAGATTAGAATAAATACACCGCGATTTATAGAAGACAATAAGAAATAGATTTTTAAAACAAAGTCATTGACATGCCTTATCTTCCCGAATGTAGAAAATATGGTATGGGTTACCAGCACCGAAAACTTGGAAGAAGAAACCCGCGGCTCTGCGAACCAGCGTGATGGAACACCCCTCACTATTATTGTATCAGGCTCTTGCCTCCCCCTCGAAAACCCTGCAACCAAAACACAACCAAACTTTATCAAACCAAATTCACTCCCATCAATTCCAATCAAAAACCCAAACCCCAATCACTACAAACCCCGATTTCCGAACGCGTAGAACTCCTCCCAAGCCTTCTTCGTCCCCTCGAAATCATCCGAATCCGGAACAACAACATTGAGCTTGTACTTAACCCCTTCAATGTTGAGCTCAATCCCGTCCATTTTCTCAACAATGTACTTTCTCCATTCCAGAAACTTCCTCTCCAGCTCCTTCGCATCTTCTTCTTCTTCCACTTCACTTCTCTTCCCGCCCTTTTTCAGAAACCCTAGGTCGCGAATCACGAGGGTGCCGAAAGCCACGGGATCATCGCGCTTGCGCTTCTTGAGGTCCCTGAGCCGTCGGATCTGGAGGTCGTCTTCGGGGACGGTGATGGGGACGGAAAGCGAGTTCTTGAGGAAGTCGATCAGCGTCTGCGTCATCTTCCACTCGTCGATGGGTTTCGTCACGACTCCGGTGGAGGAGTACACCGTGAGGTTGAGCCTCACGCGCGGCACCAGCGAAAGGCCATTCTCTATCTCTATGGTTTCGGTCGGAGGCAGCGAATCCAACGGCTTGGCGCTCATCGCTCTGTAAAATTAGGGGTTTTGCTTCTGTAAAAGAACAGAGTCTCAGAGCGAGCAAAAGACGGAGGAGGACTGAAGGAGGCAAAGCAAAACCTGTGAAACGCCGCGTTGAGACTCCCCTCACTGCGTAAACGACGTCGTTTGTGATGCAGTCCAGATGACGAGACTGTCCCCACTTTATGACGTGGCACGCGGCAAATGATCCAGACGGGTGGGAAATATAAGTAAATTTACCAAAAAAAGAAAAATGTGTCAGAAAATTTAAAAGTCAATCGGAGCAGAAGTCACGGAGAGAGGAGAGAGAGATGGGGCTGCTGTGTTGTTTCGATGGAGGCAACAGTGCACAGAGGAAGGAAGAAGAAAGGGTAGCCTCCGCGGAAGCTCTTGCCAAAGCTGCCCAAGCCGCCCAGAGAAGGTAAAATCAGTTTTCTCTTTCCTTTTTTTTCCTAATTTTAAATTCGATCATATTTAATTTTTCGAAATCTGAAATTTGAATTCGTTTTCAATTGTGTATTTGTAAATTTTGTATGGTTGTTGCAAGTTGATCAATTTTTATGTAAAGATGTGATTTTGGATTTGATTTGTAATTGTCATGGGGATAAAGTTCAGATTTTTTTTTTTTTTAAATTTGGAAAAGGGATAGGGGAATCAGATGTGGGTTAGGCAGTGTGTCCGTCGCTTGGAACCCAATTTCAAATTCCGCTCCTCGTAGATTAGAGTAGTTTGGAAATGGGATAGGGAAAAAATAGGATGAATTTGATGATCAGAATTCTGAGTAGACCTTGTTAGGACAATTCACATTCCACATTAATACCGTAGTTAATTCTTCTTCATCTTATTGATTGTGTTCGCCATTTCTATCAATTTTTTTCAACGCTATCGGATTGTCTCTGCTTGCAGAATTTCAACTTTGTTATGTCCAAGACCTAACTGTGCTAGCAGTATGCAGTAATTCCGTTGACAGGCAGTCTTGCAAACAAAACCCAAGTATAGAGTGTGAAAATCATAAAACCTACCAAAGGTCATATATGCATTTTGTTAGGCATATAGCACGGCATTGATAATTACTGAGGATAGAGTGAAAATCATAAAACCTGCCAAAGGTCATATTTGCATTTTGTTAGGCAGATAGCGCCACATAGATAATTACCGAGGATAGAGTGTGAATCATAGTTGCATCACTACTGTGCCCACATGATGGTTTCTTTCGTCACTATTTGAGTAAACTTATGTACTGCAACCACAATTGCAGGCAAGAAGAATTCGAAAAGTCTGCAGCAGGAAGAGCTGCACGTGCACAGCAACAGCATCAGGCGGCTGCAAAGCAAGCTGCCAGCTCTAACAAAGGCGAACCAGTATTAAAGGTTTGACTGTCTGAATTTCCTAATCTTTTGTTGGAAAGTTGATGCTAATGATCTGAGCTACACTGTCAGCATAATTAATAATATCATAGGACTGGCCTATAGTGGTTATGCCAGTCTCTGTTGGTTATATTAAGGCAGTGTATGATGCATCTTATTCTTATGACGTGCTGGTTTCAATTTTGTCACCTTTTCGCTCATTGCAATGTGTCTGTTCGTTGAAATCAGAGAGTTCGTATGTTTAACTATATTTTGTTGGTGTTGTGGATGCAGTGGTCAATGGGTTGAGGCCTAGCCTTTGGTCCGTCTCTCCATCAACTTCCAACTGTAAGTCGATGAATGTTCCACTGAGTAAAACTCAATAAGTTCTGCGTAAACTATAATCTTGTGATGGTTTCAACTTTTTACCTATAAGTCATTTCAATTCCGATAGATGGATTATCTGTACATGGTATAGGTAGAGATGAAATATCTCTTATAGTTCCACAATTTTTGTCTTCGTTTTTATCACATTTTATCTTGGCTTTGTCTGCAGTGTTTATACAGATACAGCATGTTCCGTGGATTGCCAATTCCTCTTGTGCCGAGAACAAATACTCCAGATCTCCAAAGAAAGTTGCTGTTATCGATTGACATTCACTTCGTCATTTGTTTTGTATATGGAATGTCAAGAAAATAATAACAGTTGCAAAATTCTTGCCATGGTGCATCTCTTAATAATTCAATCTGGGCCGTTCATTTTCCGGTGCAACAAATTTTGTTTTGATATTTCAGTTTTGTTCATAGTTTGCTCCATCCAGTGGCTAATACAGATTAACTAAAAGTAGCCAATGTATATGTACATTCTAATCATAAGAATCCGATACCATGCAATGGTCAGTGGAACAAGTAATAACCTTTAATCTTACGAATAATTAGGAATCCACTAACTATTACACAAAGCTTCGAACTGGAGCTGAGAGCTGAAGCTCGTGCGCAGCTTGAAAAAAGTCGGCTGCTTGTTGTATGGAGCCTTCCTTCTTCGAAATCAATCCGAGGTTCAACCACGCCTTGTGGTTTGTCGGTTCTAATCGCAGCGCATTCATCAGAAAGCTTCTCGCAATAGGGAGAGACTGGCTGCCGAGCTTCATCAGTACTTCTGCAGTCGAAACGATGCTTGGAACATGATCTGGCTCTATTGACAATGAGACTGAGAATGAAATCAGGGCTTCCTTGTATTGCGATTGAGCTTCGAACAACATACCTGCCAATGAATTGGAGTTGGGCAATTAGTCAAGCTCGCAGGCACTTGCTTCCGATACACAAAAACACGAGCATTTTTTGCATCTTAACGCTCTAGGACAACATAACACGAGGGGAAAAATCGTACCTGTCGTATGCCAACTATGGGGAGAATAAAATTCTATCAACTTGGCTTTGTTGACGCATATTTCTGCATCAGTCCACAAACCGAGTTTTGTATAAACTGTTGCCAAGTCCCGCCAGGCTTCCTTTTCCAAATTCTTTTCCACAAATGCCTGCAGAGCAAAGAAGAACAAGACGTTTACAGAGAAGCAAAAGCATACCGACTTCAAAGAGCGCTTTGAACGATGTATATTGCAAAGGGTTTAGAATTAAGGAATACAAACCTCAGAATCAAAGGTTTTCTCTTGCTCAGAGTTTTTTGCTTTTTGATCCCTTTGTGCTTGAACAAGAGTTAGCAATATTCTGTAGGTTTCTATTGCTTGCTTAGGATGTTCCTGAGCAACTTGAAGAACAGCTTTCAATCTGAGCAGTTCTAACTGATCCACTCTTCCGGCTTCGTCCAAAGCAAAATCAACTATCGTTTCAGCATCCTTGAACCGCTGCTCTGCAGAAACTATAAGCGCCATTAGCTTCCAACCTTGTCCTGAGCTGCCAGCCACCATATCCGAGTACTTCATTGCGTTACTGAAAGCTGCATCCAGATTTCTTTGCAGTGCATTTTCGAGGCCCAGACTAAACAACACCTCGGGATCCTCCTTCCCATTAAGAGCAGCATGGGTTAGAGAGTTCAAGGATTCACTTTGAAAAGACACTCTTTCAGAATCCGACACAGAAGCTCTTGCTGCACCACCATAGCAAACACCAAGATATTTATGACATTGACCCATGAAATGCTCGCATTGATGATTCACCAAGCCAATAGCTTTACGCGAAAATTCTATCCCTTCGCGAGCTTGAATTGGATCTTGGGAACACAATTTTGCTCCCAACAGAAAAGACGGGAAGTGGGGCTTGTTCTTTGCTTCTGAACAGCCTGCAACCTTTTTCAAAAGGTTCAAGGCTACTTCATTTTTCCCACAGGCACTATAACAAAGAGCAAGAAAGTACCATCTCTCAGCTCGTCTATACAATCCCGGAAGAGCCTGCTCCACATGATCTGCTAATAATTCATACAATCCGGTAACAGAAAGAGCATAAGTCAGATGATTCATGATTTCTGGATCCCACTTTATCTCTCGCAAAGCCACCTTTTTCATAAGAATTACCAACAACAGAATTGCTTCTTCTGTATTATTTTTGGGCATAGTTATGCCCCATATTTGTATCTGCGGGGGAAGGTTTGCTTCAACACCGCCATAGAGTAATGTGCAAGCTAAGCTTTTCTGAATAGTAGCCAACCTCTCCGGTTCCAAATTCCATGGCTTGATTAGAGCCCGGCGATATGCAGTAATAGCCTCATCAAGATAGCCTGCCTTTGTCCATAAATTGGGGAGCAGCTCGAGCGCTTTGTGAAACATGTCTGGCAATTTGCAGTCCTCACCAATGTCTTCAGGCATTCCATTAGGTAATGCTGATTCAACTGTATCAAGTATAACTTTGCACTCCTTTGCAGCATCTGATGAATAAGAGAGTACAAAAACACGCAAACTAATCAATACTAAACAAAAATTTCATTATACAATCTCATTGCAATCTAATTTACTGGGAAGTTCTTGCTCAATGCAATATACCCAATCTCAATCCAAAGCTGAATTATACTACAACAGGAAAGCGTAAGCAAATACCTATATATCTTCCAAGTTCTCCCAATGATCTTGCCTTGAGCAATATTGCTTCAATAAGTAGGCTCACAGAGTGCATTGACATTACACTGGGAAGAACCACATTATCACCTTTCGTGCGCGGTTTTCTTTGCCTAGTTCTCTCCACAATAGCCTTGGCCATCCGCGGGGTTAAATTTCTAATTTCAATACCTTGAAACACCTGAAGTGCAGCATCAAAATTCCCCCTTTGGAATTCAAGCCTCCCCAACAAAGCTCTAGCTTCCTGAAACCTCATCGAAAAAGACGATATTTAACATTAGCAAAAGTACAACAAGGAAACTAATCAATCATTAATTAGGAAGTTTAGGTCCCGTTTGATAATCATTTCAGTTTTCAGTTTCCAGTTTTCGGGTTTTAGTTTTTAGTATTCAAAACATGAAATTCAATTGATGAAACAAAAACACTCACCTCATAATTCAAAGATAGAGCTTCCTTTAGAGTGGACTCAGCTTCATCCACTTGAATGTCTTCGAATTTGGGCTCCCAGTCGCCGGTCCTAGACGAAAGGCCACTCGCCGAGAAGTCCCTCGTGGCAAGGGACTCCGGCGAGTGCGGCGGCTCCTCGAATTTGAATTGCTCTCCTGAACAAGCACACAACATCTTCTCCACAAATCTTGGACCCTTGATTTCACACAGAAAAATTGGGGCACCAAAATCACTTCTCTGTGATTTGTTTCATTTGTGCACACGCCTGGAAATAGTAAAACATCAAAACAGGTCACTGTCTTGAAGAAACAGAAACAATGGAAGCAACAAAATTAGCATTATTTACGAGTTGTACGGATTATACTATGAAAAAATGGTCGGAAACAGAAAGCAACAGCGTAGATCCCCAAAGCAGCATAGGCAATACCGAACAAGAAACAACATTTGTAAACAAAACCCAGCAAAATCCAAGTCCTTTTAGTGTTAAAAAACCATAAAAAATAAGGGAAATAAAAGGGCATAGATTTGGAGGCAAAGACCGAGTTTTTGAAAAGAAGAACACTGAGAAAGTTGAAAAGGGCGAGATAAACGAAGAGTTACAGAGATTTTTGAACTTACCCAAGAAAGAAAATCACAACCCAGAACGTGATTTGTGGCAGTCGTGGAAGATTTGAAAGCTGCCTCTCTCTCTCTCTCTCTCTAGTCTGAGTTTTCTGGTTTTTTTTTTCAGAAATTTGGAATCTTTTTGTATTTTTCAGGTTCAAAAGAACCCAATGCAAATGACGTGACGATGGAGGGAAAAACAAATATTATAAGGTGGATGAGTAGATGATCTGATTTTTTGATGGTATGGTCTTTTATCTATATCTGCTGACTTTGTTTAGTACAGAAAGGATAATAAAGCTTTGCCTGCCTAGGCCAAGGTTGTTGCAGACTTGCAGGCCTCACACATTCTTAGCTAATCTAGATGATCTGATTTGCAATCTAAAAATGTTTATGGTAGACTACAATATTAGCTAATCTAGTGATGATCTTATATCAGTTTGGTTATGCAATTGACGTCTGTTTTTCAAAAAACTGAGTGTCAATATGTGATTCATAGATAATGTATCAATATCATGAACGCCAAAATAATATACATGGCATTCAGATCAAAATCCTATTTCATTTTCGTCTTAAACTTGACATGTTAACGATTCACGTTCATTTTTTAATCACATAGAACTCTTGGGATCGTGTGGTTATGTAACGAACATCTTTTCTTTATCGAGTGTCAATATTCACTGAAATGTGTCAATATCATAGATGTCAACAAAATGTACTAACATCTTAGCGATTCGCTTTCATTTTTGAATCACATAGAACTTTTGGTTCTTGAATCAGTGTGGTTATGCAACGGCTGTCCTTTCTTTTTAAAAAATTGAGTGTCAGTATGTCACTGATAATACGTCAATATCATAAACACAAAAGAAACTAAATTGGTGGGAAATCTTGTCGTGGTAGATTATGAAATGGCACAAAAGAAGAAATTTTGAAATTTTGGTAGGGAAAAAAAAGAGTAGAAAGCACTCTCCTTGTATGGACAAAGATTGAGTATAAGCAAAGTCTTTTCCTGAAAATGGTTCACATTGGCTGAAAACATACTACAAAGCCAAGTTAAATGGATTATATCAAAATTGCCAGCATTTTGAACCCAAAATATAGCTGGATTTGGCTAGCTGCCCTCTTAAGAAAAGAAATTTTTCAAAGGGTCTAGTTTTCAACCGGGTACTCTACATGTCATAATATAAGTAGGAGGATATAAAAAAATATATTATTTCCTCCATTTGTATTATGACATGTAGAGTACCCAGTAAAACCGAATACTTAAAAAAATCTCTCTTTAAAGAGCATATGTTGCGGTTGTGGCTAACTGACTTGGCTGCCTGGTTGGCCTCTTTATTTATTTAATTCAACTAACATGAATCATTGTGAATCATGATACCATGCTCAAAGGCAATGAGGGAATGAGTACAAACAACTCACTTCAACACAAATGCAATGATTAGTGTTTTAGCATTAGATCTATTTGCCCTTTTTGCTACTTGCTTCATTGTTTTAGGGTGGTTTAAAATGTGTTTTGCAATGTTTTGTAATTATGTAGTTTTAGTTATTTTTTATCTGAAAAATGCTATTTAGATTCTCTCAAAAGTAAGTTTAAATAGAATTTATTGGCGCTTGTAATATCTATTTTTAATTGTATGTACTATAATGAGCACAAATACAACATAAATTTTAAGAAACAAATTACAGACGTTAGCAAATTTCACTTGAATGTGTTTTCAAAGAGTATGATTTGAAGTTTCAAAGTTACTATTTAGTCTATTATAATCACTTGTATGAATTAAGGTGATAAGCTTATAAATTAAGAGCATTTACTCCTACACGTAATGAACCGAGTCTGAATCCTCCCTCCGCCATTATTTGTGCATGGATTACATTTATAGGTAAATTCATATTAGATACCAAGTTGGGTATAGGTTTTAAGGAAAAATACCATATTTAAGGAAAAATACCAAGTCTAATTAAATATTTTATGATAAGCCACAAACTTTATTGCAAGTGATCCTATGACTAAATAAAATATATGAGATATTACCATATTGTCCTTAAGTTTATTGCTTTCAGAATTTTATAAGGCATTTAGAGCTCGGGGGTTAACTTTGAAGGTTTAAGGTTTTAAAAGGTCGGTCAAGGTTTGGGGTTGATCATTTTGGGTTTAGGGTTTTAGAATGTCCTTGGGAGGAGCTTAGGGCTTAGGGTGTAGGTCTCGGGTTTTAGGCGAAGCCCAAAATCCGGAAACTAGACCCTACTCCCTAAGCGATTAACGTAATAAAAAAAAATTTCTTCTAAAAAAATTCATACTCATGCTTGTTAGTTACAATTCATTGGGAAGGTTAATGGCTATAACTTTGTGATGGTAGGGTTGAACATTATTGTCATTTTACCTAGCAAATTAGTTTAACTTTTCAACTAGTACCTAAACTAAACTATGATATTTTAACTTAAAGTTATTTTGAATTTGGTATTTAAACTAAAAACTCTCTTAATTTATTGGATGCAAACCTCAGTGACATAGATTAAGCAAAAGCAGGACATCATGGTACCATCATTTAGATAGAGATTATCCTTTTTCTCATTTGATTATAAAAAACATACTTTTTCGTCTTGTTCTTTTGAGTTTCAAAATCAAATCTAATCTTTTGCCTTCTCCCAGCATCACACGGGCACGTTGCTCAAGAATCGTACACTGTACACACCCCAATGCAAAGTCCAATATTCCAAAATATACATACTCCATGCAACGAGATTGGCGCATCTTATTCTTGCTTAATTATCGCATTAACAAATAACAAACCAAAATAGGAGTAATGTTTCATAGTGTGTAACAATAGCAATGTAGATGTACCAATTCACTCAAAAAAAAAATTTTATTTATTTTAAATTCATGATATATCAATTATGTTTGTGCCACTCGTGTTATACTACACATTACTCTGTGATAGTATAATCGTAACACTTCAACATTTCTTCCAAAATACAAACCAAATTCTTGAAGCCTCTAAAGTTTGTGACAATGTTTTGAACCAATTTTTTTTCTTTTAAAGTCTCGGACTACTAAGTAGTCTAAAAAATGAACGATGAAAATTGATTCTAAGAAATCGAACGATAAAAATTATTTAAAAAATCGGACTACTTGGTTGGTAGACTAGACTACCGAAAGCAAACCCGTTTTGAACAAAGAAAGTAAAAATAGTGGCATTGTAGAGAGGAACTTACATGAAACAAGTTCATTGTCATGTGGTGTCCCAATTCAATAATACATGATCATGCGGAGAAAACTTACACATATCAATGCACTATTGGACGAGAGAAGTCATATGACGATAAACTCGTTCTATAGAAGTCTTTCTCTAGACATTGTGAGACAATTCAGTACTGCAAAGTGAAAAATCACATATTTATTTTTGGGGTAATTCTAACTTTATTACCCTCAAGTATAGCGAAATTTGCATTTTGATACCCTTAGTTTTTTTTGTCTCACTTTCATACCTAAATTTTTTTTTTGACACTTTTATACTTCATTTAGTTTATCTGACAAGTTTTCCGTTAACTGATAACGTGACAGGACTTTGGCTTACTAAAATATAAAGAAAGATAATAATAAAACAATAAAGAAGAACAAATCCAAAGAAACTAAAAATTTCAAAATTAAAAAAGAGTTTGTTGCAGAGGGTTTTTAAAATGGAAAGGGTGAGGTAGATGTGCAATGGAGTCAAAGAGGGAAGGGAAGAGAAAATTGAGATGTTATTTATTTATTTATTAATTGATTTTTAATGTTTATTATCCACGTGATACAAATTTGGTGGGTCACAGATATGTCATGTCATCAGTTAACGAAACACTTGATGGATAGACTAACAGAAGTATAAAAGTGTCAGAAAAATTAAACTTTAAGTATGAAAATAAAACGAAAAAAACTAAAATTAAAATGCGAATTTTATAATATTTGAAGGTAGTATAGTAAATATTATTGGAAAAATCTTGAGTGGTACGTACCATTCAATGGTACGACTATTGAATGGTTCAGATTAATTTGCAGTGGGGCCCAAATGAATCTTAACCATTTAACAGTACGTACCATTTAATGGTACATACCACTGAAGTTGGACCCAATATTATTCTTATTTTTATTAAATAAAAAATAGTCACGTGATGGGTCTTCTTTTATCTCTCATATGTCCACAAGAGATTCTAGGGGTGTGATTAGAACCATGGAGAGGGGGAGCAGCGTGCAGTAATGGTTTTGATGTCGTTTTGTAACTTTTCTGACACTTTGATCTGAGAGCCTGAAGTCACCTCCTTCCCAGTTCTCCCCCTTGCAGCTTTCTTTCTGGGAGTCCCACTCCCACCATCTCATGTCCTTCTCAAATATTAATTTTTTTGGCTGAAATGCATTCAATAATTTTTAAATATTAATTAGTAGTTGGTTTACGAAAGTTAAATAAACTTTAATAGTTGGGGTGACGTTAAAAAGACCATCTAGTTAAATCATATTTTGTAAACTAAATAATATGACTCTTAATGGTTGAACTCCTTTTTTAAATGATAAAAAAAAACAACAACTATCATTTGGTCTACAAATATGGCCTAAAAATATAAATTATATAATCCATTTTCCTAATAGTTGACTTCAAAAATAAAAAAACTCCAACCTCCTACTTGGCAGTTGGCATGTATCATCATCTTCTTAAACAACATAAGTAGTTGGTTATATGTTTATAAAATAATGTGGGTATCCTATATTACGGAGTTTTTAATTGTTGAATTTTGGTTAAGGATATAATGACAAAAACCATTTGAGGTATATATAATATACCGGAATATAATAGAATTTTTGATGTTTTAAATAGGAATGCATATATGAACTTTGAAGCATGTGAGTATGGGGTTATTTATGAAATGAATTAACTTGGTTCTTCAATGGATGATGAGGAGTTCTTCCTCAATTCACTGCGTGGTTGGTTTGCGGAACTTTATGTTTATGATCTGATCTGTTCATATTATACAGCAATTTGTAAATATTATCTTTGCAAAAAATCAATAAAATATGAGATCGCTTAGTCATCAAATTGTATTAAAACATATGGACGAATTCGGTAAAAGCATTAAGAACCGTCTATCTATTTGTTACAATTGATTGACTACAACCTTAGCTTTAATTGATTTTTTGTATAGATAATCTTTACAAAGAGATTTATAATATGAACAGTTCCTATTGTAACACACGAAATTCTATAAATAGGGTATTAAGTAGGGGTCCAACTTCAGTGGTACGTACCATTCAATGGTACGTACTGTTAAATGACTAAGATTTATTTGGGGCCCACTGCAAATTAATCTGAACCATTCAATAGTCGTACCATTGAATGGTATGTACCACTCAAGATTTTTCCATTAAGTAGTGCTTTTTTTGAAGTATCATCAGGCCAGCTGCAAATCTTTGGTGCTTCAATTGGTATGATAAGGATGTTAATGGATTTTGGGTCAACTCATGTTAGGCTAGAAGGACTCGGTCCAAACCAAAGTCATATTGGGCTGAACCAAAATCATAATGTTAGTTCGTCCATGACTCTATGGCACCTCTGATTTTCCAACTTGTTATCGGGACATGGACACTCTGATCAAGCATGTTATTGGTAAGCTTTTCATACAAAAATAAGACTTTCTTGTATTTTGGTTTTATTTGATTCTATATTGGTCTCGCTCTATGTGAAAGAGTGTTTAATCAATTTAAAAGTACTCTTAAACAAGTTCATAAACATGTTAACCTTAGCTCATCACCGCTTGAACCTTAAGAATTAGTCGCGCAAACCTTATTCCATTGTCACGTGAACCTTATGAGCTCGTATTTTTGTATAGATACCTTATGAGTCTAAGCACAATCCTATACAGTCCCACTCTTAGAGCTTGTAAGACAACATATATTTGATTATTGTCAGAATACGAGTTGTTAAGCTGACAGCTGGAAAAATCAAACACGAACACCACCTATATATTTATTTTTTTAAATAAAGACGAGGGCGAAGGATTAGCTGAGTCAAACTACTCACAAGACTTGGTCATCGTACTACCAAAGTAGACTTACTCTCTAACACGCACAAAGCGTTCAGAAAAAACTAAGACCCGAGATTTAGCCATCAACTACCAAAGTAGGCTACTTCCTTTCAGCTCATAGCGATTACAAAAGGCTAACGTCCCGATAGAACGACCCCCTTTGTCCCCCATCTCAGAAATTTTATTAAAATAATACAAAAAGATACAAGTGGAGGAATGAAGCCAAGACCTGCAAAGACAGAAAGATTAATAAAAGCGAAAATAAGGTAAAGGAAAACTGTCTCGAGCATGGAAAACTACAAATACCGAAACCGTAGACCACCATTGACACCTCTTTAACTAACAGAGTTAGCACAAACACAACTCATTAGTTAACGGGTTTAACCATTATCAACACGGCTCACTAATATTATATATCCCACGATTTGAATGAAGCGTTTCAATTATTGTTTCTAAATACAACAAGCAAACTTATTAATTAGCAAAATAATATAAAAACGTCCCCTCTTGCTATGAAGGTGGGATGAATCAATTGTATACAATTGCAATTGAATCGCCGCCTGAATTAGAAGCGGATGCAGGAATAATTCATATAGTTTGTATTTCCATGCGTTTTACATTCATATAATTCATATAGATTGTATTTCCTATTTATTTATTTCTGGAATAATAGCTAAGGTTTTTTTAAATAAGGATTAGGGCGGGTAAAGCAGGTTCCTAAATTGGTATGGGCCCCCTCTTAATTGTACATGGTTTGGGCCCATTTTTCATAACAGAAAAATTAAATTGAAAAAACATACATAAAAGCAGCGAACACGGGGATTCGAAACGCAAACGTTGAGGGAAGAAGATGGTGTGTTTCCCACTACGCTGGTTATAAAATAATATATAGTAAGTAAAAAAAAATTTGGCCTCTTCCGGCTTCCCTCAGGGCCGGTCCTGAGTATACAGTAATATGAATTTTCTGCATCACGTTGACTCTCACAAACTCTCTGTTTACTTTCTATCTGTTTACTTCAAAGAAAGAGCATCACAAACTCTCTGGTCTAACTTGTAAGCAGGAGAATTTGAAGAGCAGCTGTCCTCATTCCTCATTCACCGCCAAAAGAGATAGAGGTACGTCTTTTAATCTTCTTCTTTCACTTCATTTGCTTTGTTTTTTGTTCTGTTTTAAACAATATTATTCCTAAATTCTTAGAGGATGATGACCTTAGTGAAAGCAAGATCCAGATCTCGTCTCGTCTTATAACACAATAAGAACTAAAAATGAAATAATTATCAAATGGACCGTTAGTCGTAGGTTTCTTCTCTTAGTTTATGTTTACACATCTTGTTAAATTAGAAGAAAATAAAACTAACCCCAAAACAGGTTAGCAAATTGCACTTTGCAAGAAAAAAAAAATCCTGGATCTCATTTATGGTAATTTGGTGGTTGTTGTTTTCATATTTGATTTGATTTGATTTAGGGGCTTTTCACATATAAACTCTTAGACTATCTCCAATAGTGAGGGTTAAAGTCTAAATTTTTAGCCCAGAAAATTTAGAACTTAACCCAGAAACAGTTTTTCTCCTCCAATGGTTTTGGGTTAAAATTTTAGCCCGAGATTACTAAAGAATGATTTTAGCCTAATTTTTTCTTTTCAGTAATTATTTTAAAATAAAATTTATGTAGATTATCTTAATTTATTTTTGCGACCATTTTAACCTAAAAAAAAATTAATTCCGATAAATAATGAAAATCACTAAATTAGGTCCTCTAACATGAGGAGTTGCCATTTTTAACAATTTGGAAATAGGAAGAAATTATTTTGGAAGTGGGTAGAAAGAAAATTTTGAAGAATTGTATGAGAATTGTATGAGGAAAGTGAATTTTGTGTGGATGATTGAACAAATACATAGGTATTTATAGACTTTTTTGGTGAATTTTGATTTAAATAATTTTTTTTAATTGTTTTAGCCGTTGAATTTAATTTTGGGCCGTTAGATCTATTTTTTTACCTTTAGATTTGATCACATTCGATCTCAGTCGTTAGATTTAATGAATTTATAAAATTAGATTTTTTTTTTAAGATTGCATATGGACCGTTGTATCAACCAACAACCCAGCAATCTGAGCCGTTAATCAAAAGAGCTGTTGGTGCGCATGTGGGAGTGGTGGCCGACAAGGCTGCAGCCGTGGGTCCCCCACGCTGTCAGTCCTTGCGTGGCTGCTACAACCCCAGCAAGTGGGCGCGTCAGAGACCACTTTTCCTCCAAATTTCAGGCGCGTGTACGAGCATCCGGGTGGGAATTCTTAACCCAGGTGGGAATTCTGGTCTAAATTTGACCCAATTTTAGAATTCCTCCCAAACCCCACTTTTGTCCGCGCTAGGGGGGGGGGCCCGGCCCCGCCCCCCGGGGTTTAAGTTCTAAATTTTAGACTTTAACCTCATCATTGGAGATGGTCTTAACAACAGTGAAAAACACTTCAAACTCAATACTTTGTAGAAACTCCATTTTACTTTATAACACCAAATAAATTTCACAAATAAGAATCAATTAGAACATAACAAGTGGATAGATGAGAGTGTCGGAATAAGGGTGCAGGTGGGTGGCGCTTATGATTTAGGGTTTAGGACTCGGCCTTTGGATGAAGTCCTAAACTCATGATTGATAAACCCTAGATCATAATCAATTAATCTTGCTTTAAAAAAATTTTTGGGGTCTTTTGGCACGTTCCGATCCTGACACGCCAGGTGTCGGGAAGTGCTGGTCAACACGTTTTATGTGACAAAAGCCAATTATGCAAATGATTGAGAAAATTGAATAAATTTAGAGTTGGAAAGGGAAGCAAAATGTGCGGTGATGGGTAAAACCCATTATTACATGTGCATAACAGTCAGATCATAGTAAATAGTGCAGAGAATATAAAATATTCGCATGCTCGTGAGGATAGATGTAACAAAACAGAAAACAAAAGGTAGGAACGAATCTTACTTAGTTTGGAGAAACTGTTAGAACCACCAACTAGCCAAAGAGTGTCTCGTCTCACTGGTAGTCAAGACCGCTACTAAGTCTTGGAGGGGAGCAAAACATAAAGGTGAGTGGGTCAAAAAGTAAAGTTTGATAAAACCTTTTTCAAGAGCATATTATCCCCTCGCTGAAAAAATGTATAGTTTTTGAAAATATGTCATACTCCTCGGTATGATCCTCAAAATACTATAATAGTAATATGGGTACTCCCTGAAAATTAGTGGTAAAACCATACTGGATTGCTCGAAAACAAAACTGAATTGCTCACCCATATGCAACGCACACAAGCCCAAGTAGATAAACTACGAGGACATGCTAGGTATATAAGAATACGCTAAGTACTACAATGAAGCGAGTCATAAAGCTAATCATTGTGCACAAAACGCCTCACACACGAGTTCTAGTTGCTTAGTGCAACCTAGAATAGGTTAGTACCTGCAATGAATCCAAAATTGTGTAGTAGTACTAGGTGTGAACCTCCGAACGTCAAGGCTAGTCCTGGCCCTAGGATTGATACTGATACATAGGTGTTCTACATGTACCAATGAGCAACAGTATAATAAAATGTATGACAAATATATTACGGATGTTCTACCTCCAACAATCACATATTATATAAGTCATGCTAACAATTTAAAGAAAGCTGTGAACACCATACATAAATATATTTTTATCAAAACAAATACCCACTCACTCACCTGTAAATAGCCAGGTCGTAACCTCTCTGTCCTGGGTAGCAGGGTAGTCCTCTGGATAAGTCTCACCTATATGAGATATTACTATAAAAATGATTAAACTTATAAAGGTTACTATTTAAACTAATTAACGACACTTATCAATTGTTTGATCAATTTGGAGGTCCGAAACACTCCGAAAAATACCACACGTACTGCCGCTAGGTAGTACGCGTCGTCACGAGTCGCCTTGTGTCGACGGAAGTCGAAAACAGTGCCCCACGCGCCCCGACAGGCGGCCTACTCGCGGCTCACGCGCATGGTCAAACTAACGGTCAACTAATGCCGTTAGGTGACACCATTAGATTTAACGGAAGATGCTGGTATCTATGTTAAATCTAACAGAATATTCCTCGTCCCTTACCTCGGGTTCGCTGGAAAAGTGGTCAGTTTCTGGAAAGTTTTCAACGTTCATAACTTCATCATTTCTCAGCCAAATTTCATGTTCTTTATGTCAAAATGAAGCTAGAGATAAGTAGAATGACGATATACCTTCGATTTGGCCGAAAAAGCTAAAAAAATAGCCTGTATTTCTCCTGAAAGACCTCGGCTACTGTAGCTCTTTGATCTACGTCAAAACTCCACCAAATCAAGCAAATGACATATGAAAATTCATCTACTCAACGAGACA
Source organism: Gillenia trifoliata (assembly GCA_018257905.1). NCBI lineage: Eukaryota > Viridiplantae > Streptophyta > Magnoliopsida > Rosales > Rosaceae > Gillenia > Gillenia trifoliata. The sequence goes on from CM031087.1 coordinate 5,667,713, forward strand.
AATTTAGTGGTAGTAGTTAAAAAACTCACATTAGTCTAGAATGGCGAGAATATTGCCGGGAAGGTTTAGTTATTTCATGTTTGATTTTCGTCGAACGGCTGGGAGTTTGGACAAACGGTTAGCACCTTGAGTTCAGGGCGTCGAGACGAACAAGGTGGTGACTTTGGATCGTCTCAGTTCGTCGGTTTTCCTACGATATGCACTGAGAGAGAGAGAGAGAGAGAGAGAGAGAGAGAGAGAGAGAGAGAGAGAGAGTAAGGATTTGGTTCTTCGCCTTATCTCATGCCAAGCGTGCTTTCTTTGGGTAAAGCTAAACACTCACCCATCGACATAAGATCCAAACGGATCCTCCCAGAATTTCTTCGAGGATTCGGGGGACATTTGTGGGTGGAATTGACCATCTTGCGGACCATTTAGATACTTTATGGTATTGGTTGATGCTTACGTTGATGCGCACGTGTGCCTCTTGTCCCTCGAAATGCTGCATTCTCAAGCTTCTAGCTCGGATTATTAGGCGGGCTCACCACCTGATTGTCAGATTAAGTCGATTCGGAGTTGGATAATCTTTGGAGAACACATCGAAAACTTTGCGATGACTGTGCATGTCGATTGGGGTTGAAGTTGAACATCCTGTCGCCCATGTTCACACCCAAGCTTGGCCTAGCGGCGTTTATTAAGCGCCTTCAAATGTCGCTCGGACTTTGGTAATGCGAACCAAACTTCCGATATCTGCATAGGGCCATGCAATGTGCACGCGGACAATGTTGGTCACTTTGAGACCGTATTGACCCAACCATGATACACGCGCTCAGGTTGAGTAGCTGGATCTGAGCCCGACATCTACGCATTTGCGCATATTTGGTTGTGCGGTCTATGTGCCAATTCTTGTAGCCTTACGTACTAAAATGGGTCCTCGGCGAGGTGGGAATCTATGTCGGTTATGACTCGCTTCGATCATTCGTTACTTAGAACCTTTTGACGTCTCTTTACCGCTAGATTTGCGGATAGTCACTTTAATGAGGCAGTCTTCCGTCGTTGGGGAGATAAGAACATAGTTGTTCACGAACGCCGCGGGTATGCGTAATTACAACCTTATGTCTCATTTAGATCCCACTTGCTCGTGCGAAGCGAGGTGCAAAGAATCCTAGATCTGGGCGTTGCTCAAAGCATCTTGGGATGGCACTCTTGATCTAGCGAAAGTGACGAGAGATCACATATACCCGGTGCGAATGTGCTGCAAGATAGATGTACCAAACGTACGTCGAACCATCGCCTGAAGGACGAAACGCCCCCAGAAGGACGTTTGGCCATTACTGTGTGCGGCCCATTTACCACAGCTGGCTAGCGATCATGCACTCGCCTTGCAGGCGTAGCGAACTGTTGGTTCAAAGGATTCACAACCGGAAGAGGAACCCCACGGCACTAACTAGTGAAACTAGTTCGAGATCACGCCATCGCCAACTCGTCCTTTCCGACGCATGAGGTTATTCTAGATTATGGTAGTGTCCTTGAAGAGACCAATCCGCCTCCCGAAAATCGTGAGATTTCGGTCCATTATACTAGCTTGGATGCACTTTGGAATAGGAATGAGATGATAGTCGTGATGCATTTGCATATGCATTTGCGATATCAGCGGCGATGATATTGAACCACGTTCCGTTGATGAATGTCGACGTAGAACCGATTAGTCAAGCTGGAAACAAGCAATCCGGAGTCGAACTTGATTCGGCTAGCAGCAAGTAAGTGTTTGGGCTGTAGTTCCTACACCACCACATGTGAAGCCCGTTGGCTACAAGTGGGTTTTTAAATGTAAGGAAAGCGTAATGAGAAGAATGAAATAGTGCGATACAAAGCACGCCTTGTGGCGCAAGGTTTCTCTCAGCATACTGGGATTGATTACGAGTAGACTTATTCTCAGGTAATGGACGTCATAGTTAGCTCACTTGCTCCGAGTTTGGTAGTTTCAGCGAATATGCGGCTTATGGATGTGATAGCAGCGTATCTCATGGGGATGCGTACGAAATCTATGAAAGTTCTGAAGGACTTACATTATTTGGATCAAATAGTTCTAGACCCTGGAACACCCTCTCAATTAGATTGAGCGTTCACTCTACGGATTAAAAACAATCTAGGACGGATGTGTCTCTTGTCAGTGAGTATTTTGATTAGTCGAGGATATGTGAATAATGAATTATACTTATCGTGTTTATTAAGAAGTCACATTCGGTTGCGATAATTGCGGTTTATGTCGATGACATGAATCCTCATTGGGACTCCCAGAAGAGCTTGAGAAGCGCGTCGCTTTTTGAGTGAATTTGAGATGAAAGATCTTGGGAAAACTTCTGAGTATTGCCTAGGCCTGGGCTTGAGCATGGTTCGGGCAGGATCTTGGTCCACCAATCGAACTACACCCGGAAGGTGTTACGTCGTTTTAATGAGGATAAAGCGAAACCTTCGAGTATTCACTCCTATGGTCATCCGATCGCTAGATGCAAAGCGAGACCCCTTCCCGATCCTAAAGACGATGAGGAAGAGGAGTTTTGGGCACAGTTCCATATCGTGCAATTGGCGCTTTATTGTACTTGGCTTTCAGTGCACTAGATAGGACAGTCTCCTTCTCTGTTAATCTTCTTGCAAGATATGGCAATGCGCCCTACCTTGGTTCTTGGAATGGTGTTAAGACATCCTTCGTTACCTTAAGGGTACTACGGATTTGGGTTTATTCTATCCCTATGCATCTGAGAATAGATCACACCCGGCAGTAGCCGAATGATGCTTGCCTTGTTGGTTATCTTGACGCGAGTTATTTATCGACCCGCACAAGGCACGTTCTCAAACGGGTTATGTCTTTACCGTTGGAGACACGCAATATCTTAGGTCTGCCATGAGACCTTAGTGCCGCCTCTTGAATCATCTTTGAGATTCTCGCCACTTCACGAAGCTACTCGTGAGTGTTTTTAGTAGCATTGTTGAGCATATTAGCAAGAAGCAATTTAGAAGCTTTTTCTTCGATCGTTGATGTCCCTACAACGATCTTTGAGGATAATGCATGTATTGACGGTCGAAAGGATACATCAAGGGAGACAACACCAAGCATGACTAAGTAGAAGTTCTTCTTCTCGCATCGCCCAACCAGAGCATCGAACATTGAAGTCAAGCAAATCCGTTCCCAGGGACAACTTGTGACCTCTTCACCAAGTCCTTGCCCGAAGTCTACTTTTCAGAAGCTTGTTCAAGGAATTGGTACGTAAATTTAATGGGTTGCAGCATTGTTAGTTTCTCGTCGGAATATTGTCAAACTCGGGAAGTATCCGTATACTAAGCAACCTTAATGTACTCTTTTCCCTACGATCGGGATCATTTTTCCCATTGGGTTTTGTTACACGACTAGGTTTTAATGAGGCACCCGTGCAGGATGGTTATACCCTTGTGTACATCTTTTGACATCAGTAGATGTTTAGTATTGACATTGCATTAACTCACTTTTCTCCATAGACTATGGGTTTTTGTCCCGTGTTGGGACTTTACCATAGCCGAGGTTTTGTGAGAGTTTTATTCTTTTTATATGCAAGTTCCGTGATTGAGACTATCATGTTTCTCTATTGTGCCTACGAGACGACTTCATCAACTTTCATCCACGAAGATCGATGCGATGTACGCGAGTATTTGCACGCTCGAGGGGGAGTGTTGTGGATAAAATACATGTGTTAAATGTGATGTGTAAATCACAGGTAGATATGGATTAGGATATTCCATTATGTGTGGGATTTGTTTCCTAATATGTGTACTTCTTTCACTTATAAATAAGGCATTTGGCATGAGGAATTAATCATCACAATACGGGAGAATAATTCCTCGAAGCCTTCTATTTTCTCTTTCTTTGCTTGCGCACCCCTCGAAATATTGGCCTGACATGGATCTCATTTATGGTAATTTGGTGGTTGTTGTTTTCATATTTGATTTGATTTAGGGGCTTTTCACATATAAACTCTTAGACTATCTCCAATAGTGAGGGTTAAAGTCTAAATTTTTAGCCCGGAAAATTTAGAACTTAACCCGAAGCTTGATTTTTCTCCTCCAATGGTTTGGGTTAAAATTTTAGCCGAGATTACTAAAAAATGATTTTAGCCTAATTTTTCTTTTCGGTAATTATTTTAAAATAAAATTTATGTAGATTATCTTAATTTATTTTGTGACCATTTTAACCTAAAAAAATTAATTAGATAAATAATGAAAATCACTAAATTAGGTCCTCTAACATGAGGTTGCCATCTTTAACAATTTGGAAATAGGAAGAATTTATTTTGGAAGTGGGTAGAAAGAAAATTTTGAAGAATTGTATGAGAATTGTATGAGGAAAGTGAGATTTTTGTGTGGATGATTGAACAAATACATAGGTATTTATAGACACACAGTGAATTTTGATTTAAATAATTTTTAAAATTGTTTTAGCCGTTGGATTTAATTTTGGGCCGTTAGATCTATTTTTACCTTTAGATTTGATCACATTCGATCTGGTCGTTAGATTTAATGAATTTATAAATTAGATTTTTTTAAGATTGCATATGAATGGTTGTATCAATAACTTGACCCGGCCAATGGAGCCGTTAATCAGAAAAGAGGCTGTTGGTGCGCATGTGGGAGTGGTGGCCGACAAGAGCTGTGATAGTGGGTCCCACGGCATGGGTCCTTGCGTGGCTGCCACAACCCCGGCAAGTGGCGCGTCGAGACCACTTTTCCTCCAAATTTCGGGCGCGTGTACGAGCATGCGGGTGGGAATTCTTAGCCCGGTGGGAATTACGGAATTAAAATTTGACCCAATTTTTAGAATTTATCCCAAACCCAAATTTTATCCTAGCTATTGGAAGAGGTTTAGGGAGGGGGGTTTAAGTTCTAAATTTTAGACTTTAACCTCATCGTGGAGATGGTGTAACAACGGTGAAAACACTTGAGCTACATTACTTTGTAGAAACTCCATTTTACTTTATAACACCAAATAAATTTCACAAATAAGAATCAATTAGAACATAACAAGTGGATAGATGAGAGTGTATTCGGAATAAGGTGCGGGTGGGTGGCGCTTATGATTTAGGGTTTAGGACTCGGCCTTTGGGTGAAGTCTAGGCTTCATGTTGATAAACCTAGATCATAATCAATTAATCTTGCTTTAAAAAAAAATTTGAGGGTCTTTTGACGTTCCGATCATTGCGCCGGGTGTCGGGAAGTCTTTGGTCGACACGTTTTATGTGACAAAAGCCAATTATGCAAATGATTGAGAGAAAAGTGAATAAATTTAGAGTTGGAAAGGGAAGCAAAATGTGCGCGGTGATGGGTAAAACCCATTACATGTGCATAGTCGAGCATAGTAAATAGTGCGGAGAATATAAAATATTCGCATGCTCGTGAGGATAGATGTAACAAAGCAGAAAACAAAAGGTAGGAACAAATCTTACTTAGTTTGGAGCGTTAGAACCAACTAGCCAAGTGTCTCGTCTCAGGTAGTCAAGACCCATTACTAAGTCTTGGAGGAGCAAAACATAAGGTGGTGGGTCAAAAGTAAGTTTGATAAAACCTTTTCAAGAGCATATTATCCCCTCGTGAAAAAATGTATAGTTTTGAAAATATGTCATACTCCTAGGTATGATCCTCAAAATACTATAATAGTAATATGGGTACTCCACTGAAAATTAGTGGTAAAACCATCTTTGGATTGCTCGAAAACAAAGCTGAATTGCTCACCCATATGCAACACACACAAGCCCAAGTAGATAAACTACGAGGACATGCTAGGTATGTAAAAATACGCTAAGTACTACAATGAAGCGAGTCATAAAGCTAATCATTGTGCACAAAACGCCCTCACACACGAGTTCCTAGTTGCTTAGTGCAACCTAGAATAGGTAGTACACAAATGAATCCAAAAAATTATTAGTAGTACTAGGTGTGAACCTCAGAGCGTCAAGGCTAGTCTGGCCTAGGATTGATCTTGATACATAGGTGTTCTACATGTGCCGATGAGCAACGTATAATAAAATGTATGACAAATATATTACGGATGTTACACTCAACAATCACATATTATATAAGTCATGCTAACAATTTAAAGAAAGTACATGAACACCATACATAAATATATTTTATCAAAACAAATACCCCTCCTCACACAGCAAATAGCGGAGTCATTAACCTCTGTCTGGGTAAGGGGTGAATCCTACGGATAAGTCTCACCTATATGAGATATTCTTATAAAATGATTAAACTTATAAAGGTTACTATTTAAACTAATTAACGACACTTATCAATTGTTTGCTCAATTCGGAGGTCCGAAACACTCCGAAAAATACCACACGTACTGCTAGGTAGTGCCGCGTCGTCACGAGTCGCCTTTGTGTCGACGGAAGTCGCTTCAGTGCCCCACCAGCTCAGACGGAAGGCGGCACACTCGCGGCTCGCGCATGGTCAAACTAACGGTCAACTAATGCCGTTAGGTGACACCATGGAATTTAACGGAGATCTTTGTCTACGGTAAATCTAGCAGTATTCTCGTCCCTTACCTCGGGTTCATTTGGAAAAGTGGTCGAGTTTACGGAAAGTTTTCAACGTTCATAACTTCATCATTTCTCGGCCAAATTTCATGTTCTTTATGTCAAAATGAAGCTAGAGATAAGTAGAATGACGATATACCTTCGGTTTGGCCGAAAAAGCTAAAAAATAGCACTGTATTTCTCTACGAAGACCTCGGCTCTCTCTTGTAGCTCTTTGATCTACGTCAAAAACTCCACCAAATCAGCAAATGACATATGAAAATTCATCTACTCAACGAGACAAATTTAGTGGTAGTAGTTAAAAAACTCACATTGGTCTGGAATGGCGAGAATATTGCCGGGAAGGTTTAGTTATTTCGTGTTTGATTTTCGTCAGGCAGTGGGAGTTTGGACAAACGGTTAGCACCTTGAGTTCGGGCGTCGAGACGAACAAGGTGGTGACTTTGGATCGTCTTTCCCGATTGTCGGTTTTCCTACGATATGCACTGAGAAGAGAGAGAGAGAGAGAGAGAGAGAGAGAGAGAGAGAGAGAGAGAGATTGGTATTTTGGGGGCATTGTGCACCCATCAACACAGATAAAAATTATACGGTCCCGTGTACAAAATAACACACGTGTCCAAAATATCCCATCGAAAATTATTTTATAACAAACTTTTGACGGGATGTTACATTTTTGGTAAATGTGGGGCATTAGGTTTTCTTCTAAATGTTGTTCCATGCTTGTAATTTCTAGTTTTCGTATTGATTATTGAATAATGCTTGCATTTTCCCTGGGGGATGAACTCATGTTTTCACTTGCAAATAATGTATCTTCACCGTAAAAATTACATAATCGGAACCATTCAGTCTCGTAATATTCATTTGAAGATCATCCTTACGAAAAATCATTCAAATAAGTGATTGTTTAGTCATAAAAAAATATTAAATAAATCAACAGTGTAGGTCCCAAGTAGCATATTCATGATGAATAGTCATATGAAATTTTTTTTTTGACAAACGATAGCATTAGTGGGTTAGGGGAAAGGGGATTGGTGGGGATCGAACTGGCACCATGATGCATAGGTATGATTGTTTTCCATCACTGCGGTAAAGCGCCATCTGCATGATTTTTTTTTAACACAATTTGAAATGTAAAGTGTTTATTTATAAATTGTTGAAAGATCATAACTCATAAGTTTATTAGAAATGTAAAGTATTTCTTAAGCTCCGTATTTTCTAATTTTATTTGTATTCATCAATAGGCATGGAGATTGTTATTCAAATCGTTGGAAAAGTTGCCGAGTATGCAATTGAACCAGCTATACGCCAAGTGGGTTACCTAGCTCACTGCAAAAGCAACCTTGAGAATCTACAGACTCAAGTGAGCGAATTAACTGCTGCTAGAGAGCGGCTGGAGCTTGAGGTTGTTGGAGCTGAAGAAAGAGGTGAAGAAATCCAAACTGACGTCCAGAACTGGCTGAAAAACGTGGCAGAGATCACCGAGAAGGTGAACGAATTATGGAACCGTGATATGCAAGCAAAGATGAGCTGTCTCCGTGGGGTTTGTCCAAACCCAGTGCTCCGTTACAAGATAAGCAGGAGATCAACAAAGTTGAAGCAGGCGGTTGTTAAACTCTACGAAAAAAGGGATTTCGGCAGCGTTTCATACAATGTCCGCCCACAAGAGGTATCCATGGTATCTGCCAAACATTATGAGGCATTTGATTCGAGGACTTTAACTCTAAAGAAAATCATGGATGAACTGAGAATTCCTAATAACGACCTGATTTTGGTGTATGGTATTGGCGGCGTGGGGAAGACCACGCTGGTTGAAGAAGTCCATAGGCAAGCTGTAAAAGATAAGTTATTTGCTGATGAGGTTATAGTAAGAAGTGTGCAAAATCCGGACCTTGAAGGAATTCAAAAAGAAATTGCCAAAAAGTTAGGCATGGAAGTTCATGAAAGCGAAACTATGTCAGAAAGAGCGCTTCGTCTATGTAACAGGATAAAAGACAAGAAAGTTCTTGTAATTTTAGACAACATTTGGGAAAGCATTGACTTGCAGAGTGTAGGACTTCCTTGTCTGCCGACTTGTAGAATACTGTTCACATCCAGAACTCGAAAATTGCTATCCACAGAGAAGCGGTTGCAAAAAGACTTTGCGCTTCAAGTTTTAAATGAGGAAGAAGCTTGGCGTTTATTTGAGACGAAGGCAGGTGATGTTGCTAAAAATCCCGCCATACGAACTGTGGCAACCCAAGTAGCCAAAAAATGCGGAGGTTTGCCAGTTTTGGTTGTCACAGTCGCAAGCTCTTTAAGAAATAGAAGTACTTTACCAGTATGGAATGATGCCTTGAGATGCCTAGAAGTGTTTGACAACGAAGACTCAGTCGAACAAGAAGCATACTTGGCTTTAGAGTGGAGTTACAATCAATTGGATGATCAAAAGCTTAAGCCACTATTCTTGATCTGTGGAATTTTGGTACGTCTCGGGGGATCCTACGCTTCTCTGACAAACTTGTTGAAATATACAATTGGTTTGGGTTTGTTTAAGAACATTGACTCAGTGGAGCACGCCCAATATGCGTTGCACTCGCGGATTGAAGAGCTTAAAGATTCTTGTCTGTTACTCGACTCCGAGGACAATACATCGATCGCAATGCATGATTTGGTACGCGATGTTGCTATCTCGATTGCATCCAAAGACCAACGTGCCTTACTAAGAGCATATGGAGATGACTTGAAGGAATGGCCAAACAATAAGGATTTTTCGGAAAATTGCACAATGATCTCTTTGTCTTGCAAAAACATCCCTAGGCTTCCTGAAGTTTTGAAATGCCAACAACTGGAGTTGTTTCATTTTGATCATGATGGTGACTTGCTTGAAATCCCAGGCAACTTTTTTGAGGAGATGAAAAAGCTTAAAGTTATGGATTTAACCGACGCGCGCTTTTCGTCACTGCCTCCATCTCTTCATCTCCTAGAAAATCTTCAGACACTGTGTTTGGATCAATGTGTGTTGGGAGACATAACTCTAGTCGGACAGCTATCGCAACTAGAAATTCTCAGCTTTGTATATTCCAAGTTTAAAGAGTTGCCGAAAGAAATAGGGAAATTAACTCGTCTTCGATTGCTGGATTTGAGTGAGTGCTCTCAACTCAAAGTGATTTCACCTAATGTTATATCAAGTTTGAAAAGTCTAGAAGACTTGAGAATGAAAAACAGCTTCAACCGATGGGTGCCCGAAGGAGTCACCGGAGAAAGAAGGAATGCTAGCCTTTCGGAGCTGAAGGACTTGCCTCGTTTAGCTGCATTAAGCATACATGTTCCAGATGCTAGCAGTATTCTGACGGACTTGTTCACTGAAAAGTTAAAAAGATACCAAATATTAATTGGCGATGGGTTGAAATGGGACGATGTGGATGAAACCCTCAACACATTGAAGCTCAAGCTCCCAGCTGGCTGTGAATTGGACCACGGTTTAGAAATGCTGTTGAAGAGATCATGTGAAGATTTGCACTTGGATGGGTCGGAGGGAGTTGATAATGTTGTCTACCACTCAGGTAGTGAAGATTTTCAACAACTCAAACATCTCCATGTCAAAAACAATGCGCAATTTACACAGATTATTACTGAGGAGGTATGCTACTGGTGTCATTCTATCACATTTATGCCATTAGTACTTGTTCTCTTTTTTTTGTTTGAACTCTGAGATTTTGTGGCTAAATTTACCTATATTTGATCAATTGTTTTTTGCCAAAACCTATGTTTATCATTTGAAGTGGTTCAGTTTTATCTAGTACGTAACAGGAAATTTTTGTTGGTATTATATTTTTTTCTAAAGAATAATACCATTTGACTAGCTAATAACAATTAATGTGAATTCTCTTCTCTTAAAAATGGAATGTACAAATACTGCAGGTTGTGTTACCCAACTTAACAAGCTTGGTGGTGGATCATTGTACTGGTTTTACTTTTGTGTTATCGTCTTCCATGGCTAGAAATCTTGTGCAACTTCAAAAACTTGAGATAACTGAATGTGAAACAATGGAAGAGATAGTTTCAACAAAAGAATGTGGTGAAGAAAAAACAGATGACATGTTTTGTAAGCTACAACATCTGAAGCTGAGAAATCTTCCAAACCTCTCTAGATTCTGCTCAGGAAGTAATGTCCAGTTTCCGTCTTTGGAGAGTTTGAAACTAGAGAGTTGTACGAAACTGAAGGGATTCATCTTTGATCCTGAACTTGAGACTGAAGAACTATACTTTCTTTTTGACGACAAGGTAAAATTATACTATTGTTTCTCGTTTATGTCTAATATATTCACTTGGACGAAAAAAGAATTTAACGATTTCATAATTCGAATACAGGTAGGGTTTCCAAAGTTGGAGATACTGTCCATCTCTTGGCTATCAATTTTGACTACAATATGGCACAACCAACTTGATCCAGACTCTTTCTACAAACTTAGAGGCGTTGAAGTTATCGAATGCCATAGTGTAATAAGCATCTTTACACCTAGTATTGCAGGAAGATTGAATGCTTTAGAAAGTTTATCGATAGAGAGGTGCAATTATCTAGAGGTGGTTTTTGAGCTCAAAGAAACACCTGACACGTCTATGACTGATCAGTTGAAAATGGTTGGTTGTGAAAATCTAGATTGGGTATGCGTAGATGCGTGTGTGAGACTGAAAAAGATTTTTCCATGCTCAGTGGCTAGAGGTCTTCGGCAACTACGAGACCTGAGAGTGGAGTTTTGTGCTAGCGTGGAGGAAATCGTTTCCAAGGAAGAGGGACTAGAAACGATGCCTAAGTTTGTGTTTCCAAAAGCAACATACATTTCATTTTTTCGTCTAAAACAACTAAAGAGCTTCTATCCAGGAATGCATGCTTCCGAATGGCCGGTACTCAAACAAGTTAGGGTGGAGAAATGTTATGAATTGGAGATTTTTGCCTCTGAACTTTCAAGTTTCCAGAAGCATGAGTTTGATAGTCTTTATACTCCTATTAAAAAATCTCTCTTCTTAATTGAGAAGGTAAGAATATTCTGCACATTTTTTCTTAAACAAAAGTTAGCTTCGAGCTAGTTCATATAGAAAAAATCTCTCTTCCTGTTTTGTTTTTATTTTAACATTAATTCTTTCGTTGGTATTGTTTCAGGATTTATCATTCCCCAACTTGGAAGACCTGACCTTGGACAGAGACATGGAGATTTGGTGTGGTCCAACCCCATCAGAGTTGTTCAGGAAACTAAAATCGTTGGTGTTAAATTCGGCATACAACGACCAGAAAGTTTCTTTATTTCAGGATACTGTTCATGCAAATGCGATCTTCCCACATGTAAATGTTTTGAAGCTTAAGTCAATGCAGAAGCTGATGCATCTACGCAACGAGAATTTCCCAGAAGCAGGCCCAGTTTTTCCAAACCTGGAAGTTCTACAAGTTGTGGCTTGTTTTGCATTGAAGGATCTAGGATCATCTGCTATTCCCTTCAAGAATTTAACAACTTTGGAAGTAGTTGGTTGTCACAGGTTGAAATATTTAACAACTTATACGATGGCCAAAACTTTAAAGCGGCTAAGGGAATTGACGGTTGGGGACTGTAAACGAATGAGAGAAATAGGAGCAACGACGTCGGATGGAGATGATGCTGGGAACGATCGTGAGATTTCTTTTAGCCGGTTGCAAAGTTTGAACCTTTACTCTCTACCACGTCTGCAAGATTTCTGCTCTGGAAATTGCATTGTCAAGTTCCCATCCTTGAAAACTTTGAATATAAACGACTGCCTTGAGTTGAAGATTAACTGCCTTGAGTGGAAGAGTTCCCCGGAACTAAAAGGAGTAAAGATAAGAGAGGTAGTAAAATATGATCATTGGTATCGAAAGGATGATGACGATGATGATGACGATGATTATGTTGATGCAGATGATGGTCTTGGTGATGGTAATGAATCTAATGATGATGTTGACTGTCGTGTTGGTGTTGGTGATGGTGATGATACTAATGATGAGGGTAGTTGTGACGATTCTAATGACGATAGCGATAGTGATGGTGATACAGATGTTGCTAATGGGTGGTGGAGGTCGTCGTGGTGGTGACGACGGACACTATGCTCAATATATATGAAAGAAATAACACAATCTTGTGTTAAAATATTTGTTATTTTTATTTGTAATGGTAAGTGAAATATTTTCAAATTAAAGAACCCGTACGTATGGAAGACTAACACAATTTTTGAGAAAATTTTTGGGTGGTACGTACTATTTAATTGTCTGGCTATTGAATGATCCTAAATTAATTTGCAGTGTGCTCTAAATGAATATTGAATCATTCAATGGTCAGACCACTGAATGGTACTTACCATGCAAGTTTGATCCAATCTTTTATCCATTGTTAAAATAAATTTAATTTGTAGGAGAAAAATGAGGAATATTAGAAGAATATGAATGAAGACAAATTTTTTAAAGCAAACTTAAAATATATATTTTTTTATATATAGTTTTTAGTTTTCATTTTGTGACATATAATGGTAAATTCGTTCTATATAAGTATTTCACTCGATATTGTGAAACTATTCAATACTGCAAAGTGCAAAATCACATAGTTATTTTTGTTAAATAAAAAATAGCCACATGATGGGTTTTCTTTTTTCTCTTATATGTCCACTAGCAAAAATTCTTGGGTGCTCCGAAGTATTTCGTACCCCAGATTTTTTAACCGTTGAATCTTAATTTTTATATTTTAAAACAAAAATTTAACGGTTAAAATACTAAAAATACAAAATACTTCATAATATACAAGAAAGTTCAGTCCACTAGAGATTCTAATAGTGTGATTAGAACCATGGAGAGGGGGAGCAGAGTGCAGTGATGGTTTTGATGCCGTTTTGTAACTTTTCTGCAAATAGTTTGTGACACTTTGATCTGAGAGCCTGAAGTCTCCTCCTTCCCAGTACTTCCCCTTTGCAGCTTTCTTTCTAGGAATCCCACTCCCACCATCTCATGTCGTTCTCAAATATTAATTTTTTGGCTGAAATGCCTTCAATAATTTTTTGTTAACCATAAATATTAATTAGTAGTTGGTTTATTAAAGTTAAATAAACTTTAATAGTTTGGGTAATGTTAAAGAGACCATCTAGTTGAACTATATTTTGTAAATCAAATGATGTGACGGTTGATGGTTAAACTTCTTTTTTAAATCATTAAAAAAAAAATTAAACCATTAATGGCCACATCATTTGGTCTACAAATATGGTCTAAAAATATAATCACATAGCATTTTCCTGATAGTTGATTTAAAAAAATAAAAAAACTCCAACCTCCTACTTGGCAGTTGGCATGTATCATCGTCTTCATAAACAACATAAGTTTTAAGGAAAATTTTCTATCTAGGTATACTTTTAGATTTTAATTTTGAATTGAGACAAGATTTTTTAAGTATTTCAAAGAGACACAAAAGTTAATACATGTGAAAGATGGGTCAAACTTCAATGATACGTATCATTTAATGGTATATACTTTGAATAGTTTAAGATTCATTTGAGGCCGCAAATTAATCTGGGACCATTCAATAGCCGTACCATTGAATAGTACGTATCATTCAAGATTTTTCCATAAAAGATGACATCATGAGCTTTTTTTTAAGGTACAAAAATACCCTTTAGAATCAGTTTGCCAAAAAAAAAAAAAAGGCATGAAAAGGCTTTGGCTCATATGGAAAAAGAAGCTGCAGCAAAGGTGGACTAGAAGACAAAGTGGATCAAATTGATTCAATAATATTATTGGCTTAAGTCCAATAAAGACAAAGAAGGCTAAAACCATTGAGCCTACCATGTAGGGCTGGGAATTTTGTACCAAAATATCGATACCGTACCGAAAAAAACCGAACATAATACCGAAAACTCCGATACCGAAATTCCCTGAATGGTTCGGTTACCAATACCGAAAAAATACCGAAGTTTCGGTACGGAGATCGGGACCGTATTACCATATATTCGGTAATACCGAACCGAACCGAAATATATATATATATATAAAATATTTTAATTATATATATATATATCCTATTAATTACTTCGTCTATAGGATTGGTTCAATTGGGTTGAGATTTAATCTCAACCGATGGTTTGAGATTGAATCCTCCCAACTCTATCGATCGACTGATTCGAATCATCAATTCAACACTTCTGTTCTTCTTCTCTTCTCTCCGTGCTTCTGCAATTCTGCTCCATCCGTTTCTCTGTCAATCTCAGGCCAGCCACCACGCAAACCACCACATCTACTCTGCTCTAAATCTCTGATTTCATTGCTTCTCTCAGCCACCACCACTACGTATATCATCCCTTCCCTTCGTTCCATTCCACCACCCCACCACTACCCATCTCTGGTCCTGAGCTCCTCATGGATCATTGGATAATGGATTATTGATTATTGGTAAGTACATCACTTGTAATTTCATACTAGGGTTTGAGAATAAAATTTTTTTTTAGGGTTTTCAATTTCTCTTTGATCTTTGTGAGTGATCTATCGGATTAACTATTTGGATTACTTTATTTCTTTTGGGTTATATAATTGTTGCAAAACTAATAATTTCATTCGGTATGCATATATATGTGCGTATGTATGTATATAAGAAATAAGAACAGAGTCTCTCTCTGCATGATTGTTGAAAACTAAATGCCTTGGAATTAAGGCTTTAAGAATGGATTAGAGTCATTAGACTCATAATATGGGCCAAAAATTGTCGAATTCTGTTGGGTTTATGTAACATTTCTGGGAAGCCCATTACCGAAATGGCCCCGACTCATTCGGTAACACGGAATTTCGGTATCCCGAACCAATCGATTCGGTTTCGGTATCTCAGTTTCCCTCCCCGAAAATTATGGTTCGGTAATTGGTATTGGGGTTACCGAACCCAGCCCTACTACCATGTATTGGTTTTTGCCAACTCATTGATGTTGAAGAAAGAATAGACTACAAAGAAGACTGAATCCGCCAAATAGTTGAATTAGCAAAGCACGCATAATATGTATATAGTTTTGTTAAAAATATACAAATTGATTTTACTAAAATTATACAAATTGGTTCTACATATTTTTGAAACTGATTCTGCAAAAATGATTGAAGAGCGGTTGAAATGATAGCATGTATGTAATTTTGTTGAAAGTATACAAACTGATTATACTAAAACTAGAAAAATTGGTTATACTAAAAAGTACACAAAATTGATTCTACATATATTTAAAACTGATTATGCAAAAATGGTCGATGAGCGGTTGGACTAATGGCATGTGTGTAGTTTTGTTGAAAGTATACAAACTGATTCTATGTATATTTGAAACTGATTCGGCAAAAATAATCAAGGAGTGGTTGGACAAATGACATGTATGTAGTTTTGGTAGAAGTATACAAACTGGTTCTACTAAAAAGTGTACAAAACTGATTCTGCATATACTTGAAATTGCTCTTGCAAAAATGGTCGAGAAAGGGTCGGGCTAATGGCATGTATGTAATTTTGTTGAAAGTATATAAACAGATTCTACTAAAAATTATACAAACTGGTCATACTAAAAGTATACAAAAATGATTCTGCATATAGTTGAAATTGCTTATGCAAAAATGGTCATTGAAGGGTCGGGCTAATGACATGTATATAATTTTGTTGAAAGTATATAAACTGATTCTACTAAAAATTATACAAACTGGTTCTACTAAAAAGTATACAAAATTGATTCTACATATGACTGAAACTGCTTATGCAAAAATGGTCGATGAGAGGTCGGGCTAATGGCGCACATAAATTTCGTTGAAGTTGTGTGGGCTGGGCTCTATTAACTAACATAACTGTAGGGGTAAGGCTGATATTTTAAAAAATTGTTTCCATGTTTATGGGCAAAGTTTTGGTTGGTTTTGTGTTTTTGTCCCCCCTTGAAATGTTTTAGTAGAGTTTCTTGAAATATATTACATGTTTTTGTCTCCATATGTAAGGGTCCCATGTTTTAAGAGATTTTATTGAATACTGTGGGTATCCTATATTATGGAGTTTTTTATTGCTGAATTTTGGTTAAGGATATAATGACAAAAGAAACTGAGGCATATGATACACCGAAATATAATAGAATTTTTTATGTGTTAAATATGAATGCATATATGAATTATGGTCAGTTACTTGAAGCATGTGAGAATGAGGTTATTTATGAAACGAATTAACTTGGCTCTTCAATGGATGAGGAGGAGTTCCTCCTCAATTTACTACGTGCCTGGTTTACAGAACTTCATGTTTATGTTCGGAACCGTTCATATTATAAAGCACTTTGTAAATGTTATCTTTGCAAAAAATCAATAGAAAATGAGATCGTTTAGTCATCGAATTGTATAAAAACATATGGATGGATTCGGTAAAAGTATTAAAAACAATTTATTTATTTGCTACAATTGATTGACTAGATAATCTTTACATAGAGATTTATAATATGAACAATTCTTATTGTAAACACGAAATTCTGTAAATCGGGTATTAAGCATTGCTCTTTTTGAAATATATATTGGAGATTTGATATTAAATTAATATTAATTTGTTTAATTGAATGGAAATTAATAAAGAGTGTGTTGGGTTAATTACCTAGCCCAATAAAGAGTCCATTGAGTTGTTTACAATCAGCTTAATATAATTTATCTAATATAATTTATTTAAATATTTATTAGAAAATTGTTTTAGGGTTTGATATGTAAAGAACAACTGTTCTTATTGAAGAAGGATGTCGTCTCATTTCAAATGACGTGAAAAGCTATCAATTGCTTTCCTTCATCCAAAGGATGCATAGGTTGACTCTTTAAGTTGGGACACACTCTTTTGGAAGAGGCTAATATGAATTTATATATGACACACCCCGACCCTGATGTCCAGGTGGACACCCAAAAATCGAGGGTGCTGGGCGACACCTCGTGAGGTGACGAAAGCCATTTGAAAGAATAAAGAGTAATTAAAAGTGAGAAAGGGAAATTTGAATAAAATAAAGGTGAGTGCGCAGAAGTGTGTGTGAACCAGAAAGAATAATAACAGAATAACTAACTTTACAGAATAGGATTTACTAAGTAACTACAATTACTAGTAAAATATTTCCTACACTGAGGAGGAAATATGCCATCGCGCCTCGACGTCAGGAGCTCCAAAGCCTACTAAACCTGGAGGGGCGCAAAACACAAAAATGGTGAGTGGGCCAAAAACAATAATTTTTCTAAAACTTTGATTTTCCAAAAGTACTAACCCCTCGCTGTAAAAATCCGTAATAATTCTCAAAATCATACTACATAATAAGTATGAAAAACAGTTTGAGAACGGAGAAGTAAATATTTTCCAAAATGGGTAAATAACCACAAACTTTAATATAAAATCTCTCACAGAAATTCAACACGTAGAAATCAATACGTGAAACCTAAGAATAACATAAAGCTCTATGACATCAGTGAAAACATGTATATCGTAAAATCACATATAACAACAGGGTACACTCAGTAGGCAGTGCAAACACACGAGCTCATGCAAAGATATTCTGCCATGAACATGCTGGGTGTAATAATCTACGCTCAAGTACTACATACACGTGAAGCTAGCGCTAAGAGCGTCACAACGAGTTCTAGATGCCAAGGCAACTAGAACAGGCTGGCACCTACGATGGATCCAAAGTGAGCGTGTCGGTGCAGTGTGAACATACACGTGAAACTGGTCTTGGCCCCGGATAGTACTACAGACACCGTGTAAGCAATCCTAGTTGAGCATGTATGAAAACATGCCACGGGTAAAGTCTCGTATCATAAAATGGGGTATAGTATAAAGTATGTCGTTTCTAAAGTGAGGTTCGTAGTAAAACATTCTAAAATGGTATTCACGGATACCGTATTCCAAATACCGATAATAACATAAAACATTTGAACTTCAAATACTGAGTAAGATAATAAGTAAATCCAAGATTCATTTCAAAGCATAAATGTAAATCTCAATTCATGAATATATATAAGATAATATTTTATAAAGAGAGGCCCACTCACAGTGACCGTAGCCGTAAGTGCTTTGCTTGTACGCTCTCCGTACTCCACGGGTTGTCACTCCTAAGGTAAAACACCCACAATTAATAATCTAATCGAAAACTACGAAGAAAACGGAGTACGGAACTCAAATTAAGAGTTTCGAGGTCCGAAAACCCAAGTACACTGCCGTACGGCCTCACGCGCCGTTGTGAGGTCCCACGCACCGCTGGAAGGCCACCACGTGTGGTCACGCGCCGGCACGCGCCGGCACAAGCGCGGGTTACACGCGCCGTTAAAGTTAACGATGCTTCGTTAACTTTAGTGGAATATTTCACGGTTTAACGGAATATTGCGTTAGAGAATATTCTGTTAACGCCGTCAGTTAGGGAAATGAATATACCGTTGAAATATTCCTGGTCCAACCGGATCTGGACCAGGTCTGCTAACATCAGGACCGGGTTGGCAGGCATCAGAACCGGGTTTGCTGACGTCCGTTCGCCGGTCGCCGCTCCCTGTAGCCAGCCAGCCGGAATCTCGCCTGAAATTGGGTTTCTTGCCGGAATGTTTCAAAAACACACAACTCAGTCAAAACTCAACCATTTTACACATGTAATATGTCAAAATGAAGCTAGGAAGACAAGTAATACAAATTTACCTATTTCGAGGTCAAAAGAGGGCCGGAGATGGCCGGAAAATGGAAGGGAAGCCACGGCATAAAAAGTGGCCAATTCCAACTTCAATTTCCAGACCAATTTCATGCATGCAAAGCTTGGATAATGAGCTAGGACTCACTAGGAGTCGATTGGAGGTCACCACGAGGCCGATCGTGGCCGGTATTGCCGGGAGAACTCGACGGGAAACTTCGAAGCTTTGCCGGAGTTTTCTGAAAAATAGGGTATGAGGTTTGAGTTAGAGTTGTAGAGCTCAATGTTTGGGTATGGTGGTGGCTTGGGGTGTGGTTTGCCAGGGAGAGGTGGCATAGCCACCAAGTTTGGCTAGGGGAAGGGAAGTGAACTGGACAGAGAGAGAGAGAGTTTGATGCAGACAGAGAGTGAGGGAGAATAGGGGAAGTACAGAGATAGGAATGGGCTCACTGGGCCCAAGGCCCACATTACAAAATATCATTCTCGTGAAAATTGCGAGAATGCCATTGAGACTAACGTCCCGTAGAACCTTCGTTCGAACTCCGAATTTCGCTCCACTCACGTCCTCGCGCTCGTATCGAAGAGTACAACAAGGAAAATTTAAGAACAGGGTCGTAGGAGTCACGACACGAAAGTCAACCAGAAGTCAACCATTGCCCAACCAGGGGCATTTTGGTCATTTCCCACTTTCGGGAATAAAATACTAAAAATTCCGGGACGGGTTGTATCAATATATATAGGAATACACCTGTAGATTTTTAATTAAGTTTCATTCACTGCATTCTACATACTAGAGATCATTTAGGCATAAATTATAGAATAATTCGTTAGAGAGAGTTCCTACATATTCGGGTTCAAATGAGTCTTGTGAATTGCAGTGCTTCCTTCACAAGGAGGGATTCGTTGTATCTTGGGAGACAGACGCCATAGCAAACCATAAGCACCAGTGTGGGGCGAAAATCGTCTTAAGGTCAGAGCGTCGAACGCTTGCCTCGACTCAATTTGAGGTTTTTCTAATTCCATCTTTATTTGTGTGCATGATTATATTTATTATTCAGATTTTCGTTTTATTTTCTATAGCAATTTAACACCCTATTTCCAACAATCTTAAGACGATTTTCGGCGTGTTGTATTGCTATATTCACTCAAGTTCTGCAATCGTGTTTTTCTGCATATAATTTTCTACTGTGTGGTATTGTTTGCAATTATACTTGAGTTAATCGTGAAAATTATATATATTTGTTATATATATTAATAACGGTTGATAGGCTTTAATTGCGTGATAGTACTGTAGTGATCTTTTGACGATTGCGTTTTATTGATATATGTTCTTTAGTTGACACCGAGTCTGTAATTACCCAGTAGTTTTTGGATTTATTTGGTTCTGTTTACACTTTCAATTTGACACAATTTACAAGTTCTGCACTTAACTTAAATTCGGAATTGTTAAATTGATATATATTATTTTATATTGATGATTTACTTGCCTCTAATTATGCATTCAAATTGAATAGCACGGACTTCAATTTTCATGATTATACTTGTTTAGTTGGCACATATATTTCAAGACCTGCATGTCTAATTGGATAAGTCTGTAACCACAGACTTCAATCCGATTCATACTGTTTATTTGAATATAACAGAAACAAAAAAGTTCTATGCTTCAGTGGTGTGATTATGTTGAAGTTTTAGTTTCTGCCTGCATAAGTTACTTTCAAATATCAGTGTTCATATTATACATTAAGTTCTGTTTGTCTGCCATAAATTGTTATATTATTCAATTATTTGATACTTGTACTGTATTAAATTTGTTAAGGGAAAATGTCAAATGAGACTGAGAGGTTAAGTTCTTCTGTCAAACCAACTGCTCCCACTGTTGTGTTTTCCTCCTCCACTCATGGTCATGAGGAGAAACCTGAAAAGTTCAATGGTGAAGACTTTAAGAGATGGCAACAGAAGATGTTATTCTTCATCACCACATTGAATTTGGCTCACATCTTGAAAGCGGATCCTCATGCACCTGGTACTACAACAGAAACAGTGGCTACCTTTGAAGCATGGCACCACTTTGATTTTCTGTGCAGGAACCACATTCTCAATGTCTTAGTGATGCACTATACAATGTGTATAGTCCAATTAAGACGGCCAAAGCCTTATGGGAGTCATTAGAGAAGAAATATCGAACCGAAGACGCTGGAATGAAGAAATTCATTGTCAGTCGATTTCTTGACTTTAAGATGGTGGACTCCAAGATGGTCATAAGCCAAGTCCAAGAGCTCCAACTTCTCTTGCCTGAAATTCATGCAGAAAAGATGGAACTAAGTGAGTCTCTCCAAGTGGCTGCTGTTATTGAAAAATTGCCACCCTTTTGGAGAGATTTCAAGAACTACCTTAAGCATAAGCGCAAGGAGATGGGACTTGAAGATTTGATTGTAAGGCTAAGGATTGAAGAGGATAACCGTCGTGCTGATATGAAGTCCGGATCAGTTATGGAGGCTAAAGCAAATTTGGTGGAAAAAGAACCTAAAACCAACAAGAAGAGGAAACACTTTGGAGAAAGCTCAAGTCAAGGCAACTCCAAGAAGGCAAAAGAGTTCAAGGGCAAGTGCTACAATTGTAACAAGTTTGGTCACCTAGCAAAGAATTGCCGAAGTGGAAAGAAGAAGGACAAAAGTGAGACACATATGGTTAAAGAAGACAAGCTCTCCACCGATTTGTCCGAACTGAATTTTGTTGCGGTTGTGTCTGAGGTTAACATGGTGAGCAACACCAAGGAATGGTGGGTGGACACTAGGGCTACACGCCACATATGCTCTGACAAGAATATGTTTACTACGTATGAAGCATTTAATCATGAGGAGCATATGTTCATGGAAAATTCTTCTTCTTCCAAGATTGAAGGTCAAGGGAAAGTGATTCTAAAGATGACATCTGGCAAAGAAGTCACTCTAAATAATGTGGTTCATGTCCCAGACATTCGTAAGAAGCTAGTTTCTGGATCACTGCTAAGCAAGAATGGGTTCAAATTGGTCTTTGTGTCTAATAACTTTGTACTTACTAAGAATGGGATGTATGTGGGAAAAGGGTACCTTAGTGCTGGTATGTTCAAAATGAACGTAATGACTGTTGTGCCCGAGGTTGATAAGTAATGATTGTCTTACTATGTAATAGTAGTTGTACTCAAGGTTAATAATAAATAAATAAAAGTTAGTTTTACTTGAGTCATCAAATTCTAATGCTTGCATCTCTTTGATTCCGTTTTCAAATATGTAATTCTTATGCGTGCATCTGTGCATGTATAAAGCGGTTACTTTATTTGTAGAAAAGTACCGTTTGTTTAGATATTTGTACTAGTATTTTTTTTATTAAAAACATTGAGAGATCAATTTCTTGAATCTCTGGGTTGTTGGCTATACATTTGTGATTTAGTCAAACATGTACACTGGATGTAAGAGACTTCATCTCTTGATTTTTTATTTCAAGATTTGTGAGATATATGGAAAAGTTGTGTGGAGCCTGTAATGGAAAAGTTACTAAGAGATTAATAAAATCTTACATTGTTTAGTCAGCATGGACTGATGTATTCTTTTGGTCTAGACCAGTTCTCTTTGAATAACTTGGGTTCAGATTAAAATGATATAATCTTGAACATGCATTACTTTCATAAAGGTGAGCATGTACATGTCATATACTCAAGGATGATCGCTTGTAAATGGTGTAAGTTAATGGAAAAATCTTGAGTGGTACGTACTATTCAATAGTACGACTATTAAATGGTCCAGATTAATTTGCAGTGGGCCTCAAATGAATCTTAACCATTTAACAGTACGTACCATTCAATGGTACGTACCACTGAAGTTTGACCCTAAGTTAATATTGCAAAATATGAGAGATCTCCACATGAGATTAAAGGGAAGAATGGCACACTACCCGTGTATTTCCATTTTGGCATGAAAGGTCTTGAGGCACTTTTTAATTGAAAGAGCGTGACGACCCGTCCCTAATTTTATTGTATTTTATTTTTTCGAAGTTGTAAATTGACAAAAATGCCCCTAAACGGGCTAAGTGGAAGTCCTACATGGACGTTTGAGTTTTTTTTTTAAATTTGACTTCTCACTTACCGTATTCTTGTAGTACCCGTCACTACGAACACGTGAGCGCGAACGGAACGTATTTCCAATGTGTAACGAAAAAGTTACGTTCATTTAAATACTTCTTTCCAGTTTTTGGGGTGTTGTGTTGTGTGTCACCAGAGACCCCTTTTCCCCTGCAAATTTTGGAAACCCAAAGCTCTTTGCTCTCTTTTTCCCTCAGATTTTTCCTCTCACTCCCTCATTTTTCTTCTTTTTTCCTTCCCGTTGAAACACTCACAGTCAATTAGTGGCCTTGCCATTTTCTTCAAACTGAGCCAAACCTCCACCACCATCTTGTTCGTTGTAACTCACTGATTTCAACGGTGGAAGCCGATTGCCCAAACTCCTTACCGTTTGACGGAAATCGCACACGGAAGATCCGAGCTTTTCCGACGAGTTTCTTGTAAATCCTGACCAAGTTGAGGTTCCTAACCACCACCATTAGCTTTCTTTCGTTGAGTAGATGAATTTCCATACTAAATTCGTGCGATTTGGTTGTGTTTTGGAGTAGATCGAACCTCGGGTAGTAGACCGAGACTTTCTGGCCAATTTCCGGCCATTTTCGACCACTTTTCAAACCCCAAATAGGTACAATCTCATTATGCTCATCTCTTCATTTTGACATGTGGATCATGTAAAATGGTTGAGAAATGAAGAAGTTACAAATTTTTGAAGTTTTTCCCAGTTTTCGTCGAGCTTGGGCAGCATCGGCGCGGTGGTGGATGACGGCTCCGGCGACCAGTCGAAGTTGCATCGGCGACCAGTCCAGACCGAACCGTGACGTCAACAACCAGTCTAAACCCGGTCCAGACAGGGAATATTCTCAGGTATATTCCTTAAACGCCGTTAGGAATATTCCGTTACATTTAACGGAGATACAAGAATCTTTCGTTAAATCTAACGGCGTCAACTAACGTCGTTGGTTTGACCGGCTCAGTTTTATTGCTCGTGAGCCTTGCGTGGGGGTGCGCGGGACCAGTTTTTTAACTTCCGTCGATGCGAGGTCACTCGTGATGACGCGTACTACCTCGGGGCAGTACGTATGGTATTTTCAGAGTGTTTCGGACCTCCGATTTGAGCAAACCAAGAATAAGTGTTAATTATTAATTTAATTAGTAACCTTTATGAGTTTAATCATTACAATAATGATATCTCATATAGGTGAGACTTACCACGAGAAGTACATGGGTCAAGCAAGGCGAGGCGGCTACGACCCAACTACGTATCTGTGAATGGGCTTTGTTTTATGAAACCTATATTATTTACGTTAGTTTCCACGTTGATTTGCAAACTATTTTCTATCATGCCATGCTTTACTTGTGAGTTAAGTATAAAATATATACTATGTTGGGATTTGGAAAATTGTGATGGCATGATCATGTGTATTTTACTGCTCATCATACATGCATTCACCGGTGTCTAGTACTTGTCTGGGCCAGAACCAGCCTTCACGTGTATGTTCACATCCGCACCGTTATGCTCACTTTGGATCCATTGTAAGTGCCAGCCTGTACTAGTCTGCATTAGGCAGCTAGGACTCGTATGTGATGCGCTTAGCGCCAGCTTCACGTGATCGTAGTATCGAGCATATATTTATTACACTCAGCCTGTTCCATGTAGCTACTTTCTACATGAGCTTGTGTGTCTGCATATGTTGATGAGCATATTATATATGTCGTTGAGCATACTTTATGTTGTTGAGATATTGGTATTTACTCATACCTTTGGCATGGATGCCTTTATACGGTTTTGTCGATGAGTATACGATATAGTTGTTGAGGTGTTGGTATTACTCATATTTTTGGCAGCGATGCCTTATTAATGTTTTGACGTTGAATATTATATATTATGTTGAGATAAATGTATTTATCCATATCTTTGGAAATTTTCATACTATACGTAGTATGATTTTGGAAAACTATACAGGAATTTCAAAAAGGGGTTATTATGTTATGAAAAACAAAGGTTTTAGAAATGTTTATTTTTGCTCACTCACATTTTCTGTTTTACGCCTCTTTAGGTTTTAGGGGCCTGATCTGGTGGCAAGTGAAGTTATCACTGGTGGTTCTGACACCTTCTACAACTATTGTACCGAAGTATGTTCCTACTAGTTGTATTATGTCTATCCTTACTAGGATGGAATTACTCTTACGTTATTGCACTTTTGCTATGCTTTGAGACTGATTACTTTGTATTATGGCCCTTGCACTTCGCACAGTATTTTGAAATAAGTTTCAAAGTAGACTTTAGTTTTAAATTATTTGCACTTTTACACAACACTTACACTATGGCTTCCTCATCCCTTCTAAGATGTCGGCCAACATATCTTGACTCGATATTGACACGTGAATATCCGGGTCGGGGTGTGTCAGATTGGTATCAGAGCATAGCTTTAGGCAGTCCTACATTCATCACACACGTGATGTAAGCACCTTTAATAGTTATAGATTTTTATGTCAGAACCACGACATTCCATCAAACTACTTGATGGCTTACAGCACCAGCTGTGCTACTTTTAATTGTGAGCAACTTAGTGAGGCTTTTGCCAATGTCTTTCAGACAATCACTCGTTTGCTCAGGAAAATGCTTTAGAGATTGCCTCTAACTAGCATACCAAACTTTTTATGGGTACAGAGATGCTCGAAACAACTGTTACTATCTTGAACATGTCGACTTGACGGTCAATGTTGGATTGAAGCGACGAAATTTTCTAGTAAAGCAGTGAGTCTCTACAACAATGTGGTTCCTACAAGTGACAGCAAACTCGTGGTGGACCTACGAGAAGAACTATATTTTAATGAATTTTTAAAGGAAGATCGCAACTGTAAAGTACCATCGGAAGTTCGCTAACCTGTCTCGTTATTTTTCCTACCATTATTGCTAGCTTGAACCTCGATTATGGGTTGAAGACCTTGGAACTGGGACAGATAACAACGATAATGATGAAGGGATGGTAATAAGCAGTGGAAGAATCAATCTTCCATTTGGAACGATTTCAGTTCGGGTGGGTTTAACTCCAGTACACCTTGTGCTGGGGATAAACTCATTGATGTTTTTTCAATCCAGACTTTTGGGAAAATTTAAATAGCTCAGGCACACGGCTCTGCCACCGATACAACCTTCACCACTTTGGTGAGTGCGCATTGAAGGGAAATTTGCGGATTAACCGAGTTCATTAAGCAACATCATTTTTCGTACAATGTCCATACAAGAGGTATCCATAAGTATCTACCAAACATTATGAGGCATTTGATTCAAGGACTTTAACTCTAAAAATCATGGATAGACTGAGAATTCCTAATACCGACCTGATTTTGGTGTATATTATTGGCGTGGGGAAGACCACGCTCATTGAAAGAAGAGATCCATAAGCAAGCTGTAAAAGATAAGTTATTTGCTGATGAGGTTATAGTAAGAAGTGTGCAAAATCGGACCTTGAAGAAATTCAAAGAAATTGCCAAAAGTTAGGTATGGAAGTTCATGAAAGCGAAACTATGTCAGAAAGAGCGCTTCGTCTATGTAACAGGATAAAGACAAGAAAGTTCTTGTAATTTTGAGCAACATTTGGAAAGCATTGACTTGCAGAGTGTAGGACTTCCTTGTCTGCCGACTTGTAGAATACTGTTCACATCCAGAACTCAAATTGCTATCCACAGAGAAGCGGTTGCAAAGACTTTGCGCTTCAAGTTTTAAATGAGGAAGAAGCTTGGCGTTTATTGAGACGAAGGCAGGTGATGTTGCTAAAAAATCGCCATACGAACTGTGGCAACCCAAGTAGCCAAAAATGCGGAGGTTTGCCAGTTTTGGTTGTCTGATCGCGACTCTTTAAGAAATGAAGCCCGCTTTACCAGTATGGAATGATGCCTTGAGATGCCTAGAAGTGTTTGACAACGAAGACTCAGTCGAACAAGAAACGCCACTTGGCTTTAGGTGGGTCACAATCAATTGGATGATCAAGCTTAAGCCACTATTCTTGATCTGTGGAATTTTGGTACGTCTCAAGGGGATCCTACGCTTCTCTGACAAACTTGTTGAAATATACAATTGGTTTGGGTTTGTTTAAGAACATTGATTCAGTGGGCACGCACAATATCGTTGCACTTTCGCGGATTGAAGAGCTTAAAGATTCTTGTCTGTTATACAGCTCCCAGGACAAGCCATCGATCTTATTGCATGATTTGGTACGCGATGTTGCTATCTCGATTGCATCAAAGACCAACGTGCCTTACTAAGAGCTTATGGTGATGACAAGGAAGGAATGGCCAAACAATAAGGATTTTCGGAAAATTGCACAATGATCTCTTTGTCTTGTAAAAACATCCCTAGGCTTCCTGGAAGTTTTGCGTACCAACAACTGGAGTTGTTTCATTTTGATCATGATGGTGACTTGCTTGAAATCCCAGGCAACTTTTGAGGAGATGAAAAAGCTTAAAATTTATGGATTTAACCGATGCGCAGCTTACCGTCCTGCCTCCATCTCTTCATCTCCTAGAAAATCTTAAGACATTGTGTTTGGATCAATGTGTGTTGGGACACATAACTCTAGTCGGACAGCTATCGCAACTAGAAATTCTCAGCTTTGTATATATTCCAAGTTTAAGGGTTGCCGAAAGAAATAGAAGTGCTGTCTTCGATTGCTGGATTTGAGTGAGTGCTCTCTCAACTCAAAGTGATTTCACCTAACGTTATATCAAGTTTGAAAGTCTAGAAGACTGAGAATGGCTCAGCTTCAACCGATGGGTGCCAGAGGAGTCACCGGAAAAAGAAGAATATAGCCTTTCCAGGCTGAAGGACTTGCACCTCAGTTTGGCACCATTAAACATACATGT
Organism: Gillenia trifoliata; assembly: GCA_018257905.1. Lineage (NCBI taxonomy): Eukaryota > Viridiplantae > Streptophyta > Magnoliopsida > Rosales > Rosaceae > Gillenia > Gillenia trifoliata. The sequence continues at coordinate 5,695,871 of CM031087.1, forward strand.
TTGAATGTAGCAGTATTCAAACAGACTTATTCCACGAAAAGTTAAAAAGATACCAGAAAATATTAATTGGCGTGGTTGACCAGACGATGTGAATTGGCTCTCAACACATGAGCTCAAGCTCCCAGCTGGCTGTGAATTGGACCATGGTCTAGAAATGCTGTTATTGAGAAGAGATCATGTGAAGATTTGCGCCGGATGGGTCGGAGGGAGTTGATAATGTTGTCTACCACTCAGAGTGGTAGAAGATTTTCAACAACTCAAACATCTCCATGTCAAAAACAATGCGCAATTTACACAGATTATTGCACGAGGGAGGTATGCTGGTGTCATTCTATCCGCATTGTATATTAGTAGCATTCTCTTTTTTGTTTGAACTCTGAGATTTTGTGGCTAAAATTTTTATTTGATCAATTGTTTTTGCAAAACCTATGTTTATCATTTTAAGTGGTTCAGTTTTATCTAGTACGTAACAGGAAATTTTTGTTTAGTGGCCTATTTTTCTAAAGAATAATACCATTTGACTAACTAATAACAATTAATGTGAATTCTCTTCTCTTAAAATGGAATGTACAAATACTGCAGGTTGTGTTACCCAACTTAACAAGCTTTGGTGGTGGATCATTGTACTGGTTTTACTTTTGTGTTATAAATCTTCCATGGCTCGAGAATCTTGTGCAACTAAAAACTTGAGATAACTGAATGTGAAACAATGGAAGAGATAGTTTCAACAAAAAAAGAATGTGGTGAAGAAAAACAGATGACATGTTTGTAAGCTACAACATCTGAAGCTGAGAAATCTTCAAAACCTCTCTAGATTCTGCTCAGGAGGTAAGTATTAGTTTCCGTCTTTGGAGAGTTTGAAACTAGAGAGTTGTAAAGAAACTGAAAGTTTCATCTTTGATCCTGAACTTGAGACTGAAAAGAACTATACTTTCTTTTTGACGAGAAGAGTAAATTATACTATTATTCACCGTTTATGTCTAATATATTCACTTGAATGAAAAAAGAATTTAACGATTTCATGGTGAATACAGGTAGGGTTTAAAGTTGGAGATACTGTCCATCTCTTGGCTATCAATTTTGACTACAATATGGCACAACCAACTTGATCCAGACTCTTTCTACAAACTTAGAGGCGTTGAAGTTATCGAATGCCATAGTGTAATAGCATCTTACCTAGTATTGCAGGAAGATTGAATGCTTTGAAAGGATTTATCGATCAAGAGGTGCAATTATCTAGAGAGGTGGTTTTGAGCTCAAAGGAAACACCTGACACACGTCTGATGATCAGTTGAAAATGGTTGGTTGTGAAAATCTAGATTGGGTATGCGTAGATGCGTGTGTGGACTAAAAATATTTTCCATGCTCAGTGGCTAGAGGTCTTAGGCAACTACGAGAGACCTGAGAGTGAGTTTTATTATGGCGTGGAGAAATGGTTTCAAGAGGGACTGAAACATTTACCTAAGTTTGTGTTTCCAAAGCAACATACATTTCATTTTTTCGTCACAAAACAACTAAAGAGCTTCTATCAGGAATGCATGCTTCCGAATGGCCGGTACTCAAACAAGTTAGGGTGGAGAAATGTTATGGTGGAGATTTTTACGCTCGAACTTTCAAGTTTCAGAAGCATGAGTTTGATCTTTGTACTCCTATTAAAAAATCTCTCTTCTTAATTGAAGGTAAGAATATTCTGCACATTTTTCTTAAACAAGGCCTAGTTCATATAGAAAAAATCTCTCTTCCTGTTTTGTTTATTTTAACATTAATTCTTTCGTTGGTATTGTTTCAGGATTTATCATTCCCCAACTTGGAAGACCTGACCTGGACAGGAACATGGAGATTTAGTGTGGTCAACCCCATCAGAGTTGTTCAGGAAACTAAAATCGTTGGTATTAAATTCGGCATATAACATTGAAAGTTTCTGTTTCAGGATACTGTTCATGCAAATGCGATCTTCCCACATGTAAATGTTTGAAGCAAGTCAGTAGAAGCTTGGCGAGTGCATCTGCAACGAGAATTTCCCAGAAACGGAAGCCCAGTTTTCCAAACCCTGGAAGTTCTACAAGTTGTGGCTTGTTTTGCATTGAAGGATCTAGGATCATCCTGCTATTCCTTCAAAAGATTTAACAACTTTGGAAGTAGTTGGTTTGTCACAAGTTGAAATATTTAACAACTTATACGATGGCCAAAACTTTACAGCAGCTAAGGTTGACGGTTGGGGACTGTAAACGAATAAGGAAAATAGAGCAACAACGTCGGATGGAATGATGCTGGGAACGATCGTGAGATTTCTTTTACCCGGTTGCAAAGTTTGAACCTTTACTCTCTACCACGTCTGCAAGATTTCTGCTCTGGAAATTGCATTGTCAAGTTCCCATCCTTGAAAACTTTGAATATAAACGACTGCCTTGAGTTGAAGATTAACTGCCTTGAGTGGAAGAGTTCCCCGGAACTAAAAGGAGTAAAGATAACAGAGGAAGTAGTAGAATATGATCATTGGTATCGAAAGGATGACGATGATGATGACGATGATTATGTTGATGCAGATGATGGTCTTGGTGATGGTAATGAATCTAATGATGATGTTGACTGTCGTGTTGGTGTTGGTGAGTGGTGATGATCACTAATGATGAGGGTAGTTGTGACAGTTACAATGACGATAGCGATAAAGTGATGGTGATACAGATGTTGCTAATGGGTGGTGGGGGAGGTCGTCGTGGTGGTGACGACGGACACTATGCTCAATATATGGCATGAAAAAAGAGAAATAACACAATCTTGTGTTAAAATATTTGTTTTTATTTGTAATGGTAAGTGAAATATTTTCAAATTAAAAGAACCCGTACGTATGGAAGACTAACACAATTTTTGAGAAAATTTTGGGTGAGTACGTCTTATTAATTGTGCAGGTATTGAATGATCCTAAATTGGTACTGCGAGTGTGCTCTAAATGAATATTAGATCGTTGATGAGTCGAGGCCATTGAATAGTACTTACATGCAAGTTTGACCCAATCTTTATCCATTGTTAAAATAAATTTAATTTGTAGGAGAAAAATAGAGAGGAATATTAGAAGAATATGAATGAAGGAACAAATTTTTTAAAGCAAACTTAAAATATATATATTTTTATATATAGTTTTTTAGTTTTCATTTTGTGACATATAATGGTAAATTCGTTCTATATAAGTATTTCACTCGATATTGTGAAACTATTCAATACTGCAAAGTGCAAGAATGCACATAGTTATTTTGTTAAATAAAAATAGCCACATGATGGATTTCTTTTTCTCTTATATGTCCACTAGCAGCAAAAATTCTTGGGTGCTCCAGTATTCGTGCTTCAGATTTTAACCGTTGAATCTTAATTTTATATTTTAAACAAAAATTTAACGGTTAAATACTAAAAAAAATACAAAATACTTCAATATCTGAGAAAGTTCGAGTCCACTAGAGATTCCTAATAGTGCTGATTAGAACCATGGAGAGGAGCAGAGTGCAGTGATGGTTTGATGTCGTTTTGTAACTTTTCTGCAAATAGTTTGTGACACTTTGATCTGAGAGCCTGAAGTCTCCTCCTTCCCAGTACTTCCACTTTTGCAGCTTTCTTTCTAGGAATCCCCACTCCCACCATCTCATATCGTTCTCAAATATTAATTTTTGGCTGAAAATACCTTCAATAATTTTTTATTATTATAAAAATATTGGTGGTAGTTGGTTTATTAATTAAATAAACTTTAATAGTTTAGGTAATATTAGAAGAGACCATCTAGTTGAACTATATTTTGTAAATCAAATAATGTGGCCAGTTGATGGTTAAGCTTCTTTAAATCAGTACAAAAAAAAAAATTGAAGCCATTAATGGCCACATCGACTGGTCTACAAATGTAATGCAAAAATATAATGCTAGCATTTTCTAATAGTTGATTTAAAAAAATAAAAAACTCCAACCTCCTACTTGGCAGTTGGCATGTATCATCGTCTTCATAAACAACATAAGTTTTAAGGAAAATTTTCTATCTAGGTATACTTTTAGATTTTAATTTGAATTGAGACAAAGATTTTAAGTATTTCAAAAGTCACAAAAGTTAATACATGTGAAGATGGGTCAGCTTGATGATAAATATCATTTTAATGGTACATCTTTGAATGGTTTTAAGATTCATTTGAGGCCGCAAATTAATGGGACCGTTTCCAATAGCCTTGTCTTGAATTAAATAGTCTCGTATCGTTAATTTTCCATAAAAGATAGCATGTGAGCTTTTTTTAGGTACAAAAAATACCTTTAGAATCAGTTTGCCCAAAAAAAAAAAAAAAGAGCATGAAAAGGCTTTTTGGCTCATATGGAAAAGAAGCTGCAGCAGGAGTGGACTAGAAGACAAAGTGGATCAAATTGATTCAATAATATTATTGGCTTAAGTCAGCCTAAAGACAAAGAAGATAAACTATTGAGCCTACCATGTAGGGCTGGGAATTTTAGCCCTTGACCGATACCCGTACCGAAAAAATCCCGAACATAATGCAAAAAACTCCGATGCCGAAATTCTGAATGAGTTGGGTTTAATATAAAAAAATGCAGTTTACGATGGAATCGGGGCCAAGTATTACCATATATTGAAGTATCTTAGAGCAGGAAACAAAATATATATATATATAAAATATTTTAATTATATATATATATCCTATTAATTACTTAAATCACGTAGTTTGAGATTGAATCCTCTGACTCTATCAGTCAGTGATTCGAATCATCAATTCAACACTTACGTGCTCCTTCTCTTCTCTCCGGAGTATACCACGAATTAAGCTCCATCATTTCCTGTCAATCAGGCAGGCTTGCCATAAAACCACCACATCTACTACGCTCCTAAATCACAAGGTTTCATTGCTTCTCGGCCACCATACTAAGTATATCATCCCTTCCATCGTTTCCATTCTACCCCACCACTACCCATCTACGGTCTGAGCTCCTCATGGATCATTGGATAATAGTTATTGATTATTAGTAAGTATCCCTTGTAATTTGTCATTACTAAAGGTTTGCAGAATAAAATTTTTTAAGGAGTTTTCAATTCTCTTTGATCTTTGTGAGTGATCTATCGGATTAACTATTTGGGTTGCCTAACTGCTTTTGGGTTATATAATTTGTTGCAAAACTAATAATTTCATTTGATTATTAAATATAATAATAGTATGTATATAAGAAATAAGAACAGAAGTCTCTCTGCATGATTGTTGAAAACTAAATGCCTTGATTCAAGGCTTTAAGAATGGATTAGAGTCATTAGACTCATGAGAAATATGACCAAAAATTGTGGTCTGTTGGTTTGCCAACATTTACGGGAAGCCCATTGCGATAATTCCGACTCCTAAATTCAGTAACTCCACGAATTCGGTATCCCGAACCAACTCGGTCGGTTTAATTATCTTAGTTTCCTCAAAAATTACAGTTCATTAATTAGTATTGGGGTTAAGACAGTATACTACCATGTATTGTGGTTTTGCCAACTAAAATTTGATGTTGAAGAAGAATAAATTTAAAAGAAGTGAATCCGCCAAATAGTTGAATTCATATGTACCATCAATATGTATATAGTTTTTGTTAAAAATATACAAAATTGATTTTACTAAAAAAAAATTATACAAATTGGTTCTACATATTATTTTGAAAGCGATTAAAATGATTGAAGCGGTTGAAATGATAGCATGTATGTAATTTTGTTGAAAGTATACAAACTGATTATGCTAAAACTAGAAAAATTGGTTATACAAAAAAGTAGGGAAAAATCCCCGAGTAGTGCGACTATTCAATGGAAATGCGACTATTGAATGGTTCGAGTTAACTACTTGAGTGGGGCCCAAATGAATCTTAACCATTTAACGATGCGTACCATTCAATGGCTCTGTACCAACTGAAGTTGAACCTAAAAGTACACAAAATTGATTCTACATATATTTAAAAGCGATTATACCAAAAAATGGTCGATGAGCGGTTGGACAAATGGCATGTGTGTAGTTTTGTTGAGAAAGTATACAAAGCGATTCTATGTATATTTGGCTTGATTAGAAGCCAAAAATAATCAGGTGGTTGGACAAATGACATGTATGTAGTTTTGGTAGAAATATACTGTTGGTTTCTACTAAAGTGTACAAAGCGGTCTGCATATACTTAGGTGGCTCTTGCAAAAAGTAATTCGAAAGAATTGGAGCTAATGGCATGTATGTAATTTTGTTGAGAGAGTATATAAACGATTCTACTAAAAATTATACAAAGCTGGTCATACTAAAAGTATACAAAAATGATTACGCATATAGTTGAAATTGCTTATGCAAAAATGGTCATTGGTCGGGCTAATGACATGTATATAATTTTGTTGAAATATACTCAAAGCCCAAATTCTACTAAAAATTATACAAGCTGGTTCTACTAAAAGAAAGTACAAAATTGATTCTACTATATTTGTGCTTATGCAAAAATGGTCGATGAGAGGTCGGGCTAATGGCGTACATAAATTTCGTTGAGATTGTGTAAATTTGACTCTATTAACTAACATAGCGTAGGGGTAAAAATTTGATATTTTAAAAAATTGTTTCCATGTTTATGGGCAAAGTTTTTGTTGGTTTGTGTTTTTGTCCCTCCTTGAAATGTTTTAGTAGAGTTTCTTGGGAAATATAGCACATGTTTTTGTCTCCATATGTAAGGTCCCATGTTTTAAAAGAGATTTTATTGAATCTGTGGGTATCCTATATTATGGAGTTTATTGCTGAATTTTGGTTAAGAGGATATAATGACAAAAGAAAGCTGAGGCATATGATACACCGAAATATAATAGAATTTTTATGTGTTAAATATGAATGCATATATGAATTATAGTGGAGTTACTTGAAGCATGTGAAGACGGAGTTATTTAGCAAGAAAGGAATTAACTTGGCTCTTCAATGGATGAGGAGGGGTTTCCTCCTCAATTTACTCACGTGCAGTTTCTGAACTTCATGTTTATGTTCGGGTAGTTCATATTATAAAGCACTTTGTAAATGTTATCTTTACCAAAAAATCAATAGAAAATAGGGTCGTTTTAATCATCCGAATTGTATAAAAACATGTGGATGGATTCGGTAAAGTATTAAGAACAATTTATTTATTTGCTACAATTGATTGACTAGATAATCTTTACATGAGATTTATAATATGAACAATTCTTATTGTAAACACGAAATTACGTAAATCGGGTATTAAGCATTGCTCTTTTTTGAAATATATATTGATTTGATATTAAATTAAATATTAATTTGTTTAATTGAATGGAAATTAATAAAGTCAATGTTGGGTTAATTACCTAGCCCAATAAAGTCCATTGAGTTGTTTACAATCGACTTAATATAATTTATCTAATATAATTTATTTAAATATTTATTAGAAAAAATTGTTTTAGGGTTTGATATGCTAAAGAACAATGTTCTTATTGAAGAAGGATGTGATCTCATTTCAAATGGCGTGAAAAGCTATCAGTGCTTTCCTTCATCAAAGGATGCATGGAAAAAGTTGAAAAGCTTTAAGTTGGGACGCAACTCTTTTGGAAGAGGCTAATCTGAATTTATATATGACACACCCCAGGCCGATGTCGGTGGACACCTAATCGAGGAGTCTTTGAGGCGACACCTCGTGGTGTGAAAGTATTGAAAGAATAAAAGAGAGGAAGTAATTAAAAATTAGAAAGGAAATTTGAATAAAATAAAGGTGAGTGTGCGAAGTGTGTAGACGAGGAAAGAATAATATGAGAATAGCTAACTTTCTGAGAATAGGATTTACTAAGTAACTTCACAATGCACAGTAAGAATAGCTTTTCCCCTGCTGAGAGGAAATGTACCCCGCCACCTCGGCGTCGGGAGCTCCCAAAGCCACTAAACCTGGAGGGCGCAAAACACAAAAATGGTGGTGGGCCAAAATAATTTTCTAAAACTTTGATTTTCCAAAGTACTAACCCCTGTGTAAAACCATTAATAATTCTCAAAATCATACTACACTAGCTAAGAAATTATGAAAAAGCAGGTTTGAGAACGGAGAAGTAAATATTTATTTTCCAAAATGGGTAAATAACCACAAACTTTAATATAAAATCTCTCCATGAGAAATTCCAGCAAGTAGAAATCAATACGTGAAACCTAAGAATAACATAAGCTCTATGACATCGGTGAAAACATGTATATCGTAAATCACATATAACAATAGGGTACACTTTCGGTGGCCGATTGCAAACACGAGCTCATGCCAAAGATATTACGCCGCCCAAACATGCGGGTGTAATAATCTACGCTCAAGTACTACATACCGTGAAGCTAGCGCTAGAAGCGTCTGAGTTCTAGATACCAAGGCAGCTGGCTTGTTGCTTTCCCGATGGATCAAAAGTAGCGTGTCGGTGCAGTGTGAACATACACGTGAAGCTGATGCCCGGCCCCGGATAGTACTACAGTTTTGATGTAAAGCAATCCTAGTTGAGCATGTATGAAAACATGCCGCGAGGTAAGTCTCGTATCATAAAACGGGGTATAGTATAAAAGTGTATGGAATTTTCTAAAGTGAGGTTATTAGTAAAACATTCTAAAATGGTATTCCACGGATACGTATTCAAATACGATAATAACATAAAACATTTGAACTTGAATACGAGTAAGATAATAAGTAAATCCAAGATTCATTCAAAGCATAAATGTAAATCTCAATTCATGAATATATATAAAAGATAATATTTATAAGAAAGGCCCACTCACGGTGACCGTAGCTGTAAGTGCTTTGTTTGTACGCTCTCCGTACTCCACGGGTTGTCACTCTAGGTAAAACACCCACAATTAATAATCTAATGAAAACTACAGAAAAAGCAGATGAGGGCTCTCAATTAAAGTTTGGTCAAAACCCCAATCTGCGCGCTGCCGTGCGGCCTCACGCGCCGTTGGCCGAGACCGCACAGCTGGAAGGCCACCAAGTGGTCACCGCGCCCGGCACAAGCGCGGGTTACCTGTGGCAGATTAAAGTTAACGATGCTTCGTTAGCACGAGAACTCTTCCGCGGTTTAACGGAATGTGCGTTAGAGAATATTACATTAGCATGCGTCGATTAGAAGCCAGTATACGTTAAATATTCTGGTGGCACGGATCGGACGAATACCTCTTTACACACATCAGGACGGGGTTGCGAGACCTCAGGCAGGAGTTTCTTTGTGTCCAGATTCGCAGTCAGCAGCTCCCTGTGCGCGGCCAGAATCTGCTGAAATTGGGTTTCTTGCCGGGAATGTTTCAAAAACACACAACTCGATCAAGAAACTCAACCATTTTACACATGTAATATGTCCAAAATGAAGCTAGGAAGACAAATAATACAAATTTACCTATTTGAGGTCAAGAAGTGGAAAATGGAAGAAGCCACGGCATAAAAAAGTGGCCAATTCCAGCTTCAATTTCAGACCAATTTCTGTACATGCAAAGCTTGGATATGAGCTAAGACTCACTAGGAGTCGATTGGAGTCTACAAGACCGATCGTGGCGATGTCGGCAGGAGGCTTTCGACAGGAAACTTGACTTTCTTGGGAGTTTTCTGAAAAATAGGGTATGAGGTTTGAGTTAAGAGTTGTAGAGCTCAATGTTTGGTATAGTGGTGGCTTGGGGTGTGGTTTGGGAGAGGTGGCATAAGCCACCAGGGATTTGGCTAGGGGAAGGAAATGGTGGAGCGAGGGAATAGAGAGAGTTTGATGCGGCCAGTGAGGAGAATAGGGGGGCGAGAATAGGAATGGGCTCCACTTTGGGCCCAAGGCCACATTACAAAATATCATTCTGAAAGTGCGAGAATGTTGAAGAATAACGTCCGTAGAACCTTCGTTGAGAATAATTCGCTCCATCGTCCTCGCTCGTAATAGAAGAAGTACAGCAAAGGGAAAAGTTAAAACGAGGTCGTAGGAGTCACGACGAAGAGGTAACAGAAGTCAACCATTACCCCAGCAGGCATTTGGTCATTCCCTTTGGGAATAAATACTAAAGATACCGGGCCAGGTTGTATCAATATATAGGAATACACCTGTAGATTTTAATTAAATTTCATTCAGCGCATTCTATACTACAGAGATCATTTGAGCATAAATTATAGAATAATTCGTTAGAGGAGTTCCTACATATTCGGGTTCAAATGAGTCTTGTGAATTGCGATTGCTTCCTTCTAAGGAGGATTCGTTGTATCTTGGGAGACGAGGCATATAGCAAACCATAAGCACCCGAGTGTGGCGAAAATCGTCTTAAAATTCGGCTGTCGAGCGGCTTGCCTCGACTCAATTTGAGGGTTTTCTAATTCCATCTTTATTTGTGTGCATGATTATATTTATTATTTCAGATTTTCGTTTTATTTTCTATAGCAGTTTAACACCTTTTATTTCCAACAATCTTAAGACGATTTTCGGTGTGTTGTATTCGCTTCTATTCACTCCAGGATGCAATCGTGTTTTTACGCATATAATTTTCTACTGTGTGGTATTGTTTTGCAATTATACTTGAGTTAATGTTAAAAATTATATATTTGTTATATATATTAATAACGGTTGATAAGGCTTTAATTAAGTGATAATCTTGTAGTGATCTTTTTGACAATTGCGTTTATTGATATATGTTCTTTAGTTGACAAGTACGTAATTACGGTAGTTTTGGATTTATTTGGATTACCATTTTACACTTTCAATTTGACACAATTTACAAGTTCGCACTTAACTTAAGTCGAATTGTTAAATTGATATATATTATTATATTGATGATTTACTTGCACTCTAGGTAAATTTCAAATTGAATATGCAGGACTTCAATTTTCATGATTATACTTGTTTAGTTGGCACATATATTTCAAGACTGTGTCTAATTGGATGAAAGTGCGTGACCACGGACTTCAATCCAAATTCATCTTTGTTTATTTGAATATATGAAACAAAAAGTTACAATAACTTGAGTGGTGTGATTATGTTGAAGTTTTAGTTTTGCTGCATGATTACTTTCAAATATCGGTGTTCATATTCATTAAGTTAACGTTTGTGCCATAAATTGTTATATTATTCAATTATTTGATACTTGTCTTTGTATTAAATTTGTTAAGGGAAAAATGTCAAATGAGGCTGAGAGGTTAAGTTCTTCTGTCAAACCAGCTTGCTCCCAACACATTGTGTTTTTCCTCCTCCACTCATGGTCATGAGGCTTGAAAAGTTCAATGGTGAAGACTTTAAGAGATGGCAACGAGAAGATGTTATTCTTCATCACCACATTGAATTTGGCTCACATCTTGAAAGCGAGATCCTCATGCACACAGTACTGTGGCTTGATGGCTACCTTTGAAGCATGGCACCACTTTGATTACGTGCCGAGGAACCACATTACCAATGTCTTAGTGATACCTTATACAATGTGTATAGTCGTTAAGGCGACGAAAGCCTTATGGGAGTCATTAGAGAGAAATATCGAACCGAGAAATGACCCGGAATGAAGAAATTCGTTGTCAGTCGATTTCTTGACTTTAAGATGGTGGACTCAGAGATGGTCGCAAAGCGAGTCGAGAGCTCCAACTTCTCTTGCACGAAATTCATGCGAAAAGATGGAACTAAGTGAGTCTCTCCAAGTAGCTCTTGTTATTGAAAAATTACCCTTTTTGGAGAGATTTCAAGAACCCTACCTTAAGCATAAGCGCAAGGAGATGGGACTTGAAGATTTGATTGTAAGGCTAAGTTAGAAGAGAGGATATAGCAGTCGTCTTTGATATGATCAATTAGGTTATGGAGGCTAAAAGCAAATTTGGTGGAAAGAACCTAAAACCAACAAGAAGAGGAAACACTTTGGAAAGCTCAAGTCAAACGCTCCAAGGAGAAGGCAAAGAGTTCAGGGCAAGTCTTGCAATTGTAACCAAGTTTGGTCACCCTAGCGAGAATTGCGAGAAGTGGAAAGAAGAAGGACAAAAAGTGAGACACATATGGTTAAAAGACAAGCTCTCCACCGATTTGTCATTTGAATTTTGTTGCGGTTGTGTACGAGGTTAACATGGTGAGCAGCACCAAGGAATGGTGGGTGGACACTAGGGGCTACACACCTGTATGCTGTGAAAAAGAATATGTTTACTACGTATGAAGCATTTAATCACGAGGAGCATATGTTCATGGAAAATTCTTCTTCTTCAGATTGAGTCAAGGGAAAGTGATTCTAAAGATGACATCTGGCAAAAGTCACTCTAAATATTAATGGTTCATGTCCCAGGACATTCGTAAGAAGCTAGTTTACGGATCAGCTGCCTAAGCAAGAATGGAGTTCAAATTGGTCTTTGTGTCTAATAACTTTGTACTTACTAAGAATGTATGTGTAGGAAAAGAATTGCCTTAGTGGTGGTATGTTCAAAATGAGCGTAATATTTGTTGTCGCGAGGTTGATAAGTAATGATTGTCTTACTATGTAATAGTAGTTGTACTCAAGGTTAATAATAAATAAATAAAAAGTTAGTTTTACTTGAGTCATCAAATTCTAATGCTTGCATCTCTTTGATTCCGTTTTCAAATATGTAATTCTTATGTGTGCATCTGTGCATGTATAAAGCGGTTACTTTATTTGTAGAAAAGTACGTTTGTTTAGATATTTGTACTAATATTTTTTATTAAAAACATTGAGAGATCAATTTCTTGAATCTCACGGAGTTGTTGGCTATACATTTGTGATTTAGTCAAACATACTGCTTGGATGTAGAGACTTCATCTCTTGATTTTTTTATTTCAAGATTTGTGAGATATATCTGGAAAAGTTGTGTGGAGCCTGTAATGGAAAGTTACTGAGATTAATAAAATCTTACATTGTTTAGTAAAACAGGTGATGTATTCTTTTGAGTACAGGCAGTTCTCTTTGAATAACTTGGGTTGATTAAAAATGATATAATCTTGAACATGCATTACTTTCATAAAGGTGAGCATGTACATGTCACTACTCAAGGATGATCGCTTATGAAGCGATTGCCGAGATTAATGGAAAATCTTGAGTGAGTAAGTACTATTCGTAAAATGCGACTATTAAATAGTCGATTAATTTGCGGTGGGCCTCAAATGAATCTTAGCCAGCTGCGTGCATGTACCATTCAGTATTGTACCAGCCCAACCTAAGTTAATATTGCAAAATGTAGAGATCTCCACATGAGATTAAAGGGAAGAATGGCACACTACCGTGTATTTCCATTTTGGCATGAAAGGTCTTGAACTGCTTTTTAATTGAGAAAGGGTGTGACGACCCGTCCCTAATTTTATTGTATTTTATTTTTCGAAGTTGTAAATTGACAAAATTCCCCTAAGCAGGCTAAGTGGAAGTCTACATAGACGTTTGAGTTCTTTTTAAATTTGACTTCTCACTTACCGTATTCTTGTAGTACCGTCCTCTGAACACGTGTGTGAAGCAGGCAATATTTCAATGTGTAACGAAAAAGTTACGTTCATTTAAATACTTCTTTCCGAGTTTTTGGGAGTGTTGTGTTGTGTCACGGAGACCCTTTTCCCCTGCAAATTTTGGAAACCCAAAGCTCTTTGCTCTCTTTTTCCCTCAGATTTTCCTCTCTCTCCCTCATTTACTTCTTTTTCCTTCCCGTTCAAAACTCCTGATCAATTAGTGGCCTTGCCATTTCTTGGTAGACTAACCTCCACCACCATCTTGTTCGTTGTAACTCCTTTGAGTTCAACGGTGCAAGCCGGTGCCCAGACTCCTTCTGGTTTGTGGAAATCGCACACGGAAGATCGAGCTTTTAAGAGCTGAGTTTCTTGTAAATCGACCAAGTTGAGGTTCCTAACCACCACCATTAGCAGCTTTCTTTCGTTAGTAGATGAATTTCCATACTAAATTAAATGATTTGGTGGACATATTTTGAGTAGATCCCGAACCTCGAGTAGTAGGCAGAGACTTCCGGTAATTCAGGCCATTTTCGACCACTTTCAAACCCCAAATAGGTACAATCTCATTATACTCATCTCTTCATTTGACATGTGGATCATGTAAAATGGTTGAGAAATAGTTACAAATTTTGAAGTTTTTTCGATTTTAGTCGAGCTTGGCGGCATCGGTAGCGGTGGTGAATGGCGGTTCGGCGACTATTCCAGTGCGCCGGCGACCAGTCAGGACGGCGGGTAGCGTCAACAGCAGTCTAAACCGGTCCAAGCGAGGGAATATTCTCAGGTATATTCATGTAAACGCCGTTAGGAATATTCCGTTACATTAAGCAAAGGAGATACAAAAATCTTTAGATTAAATCTAATGGCGTCAACTAACGTGCGTTGGTTTGACGGCTGATTTCTTGCTTTCGTGAGCCTTGTGTGATGCCCAGCGGGACCAGTTTTTTAACTTCCGTCGTCACGGGTCACTCGTGATGGCGTAATGCTACCTCGAAGGCGTACGTATGGTGTTTCGAGTGTTTCGGACCTCGTTTGAGCAAACCAAGAATAAGTGTTAATTATTAATTTAATTAAGTAACCTTTATGAGTTTAATCATTAATAATGATATCTCATATAAATTGAGACTTACCACGAGGAGAGTACATGGGTCCAAGCAAGGCGGCGGCTACGACTGACCTACATTATCTGTGAATGGGCTTTGTTTTTATGAAACCTATATTATTTACGTTAGTTTCCGTTGATTGCAAACTATTTTCTATCATTTCCATGCTTTACTTGTGAGTTAAGTATAAAATATATACTATGTTGGGATTTGGAAAATTGTGATGGCATGATCATGTGTATTTTTCTTGCTCATCATACATGCATTCACCGGTGTCTAGTACTTATGCGGGCAGAACAGCCTTCACGTGTATGTTCACATCCGCACACGTTATGCTCTACTTTGGATCATTGTAGGTGCCCGGCTTTGTACTAGTACGCATTGGCGGCTAGGACTCGTATGTGATGCGCTTAGCGCCCGACTTTGCGTGATCGTGAATGCGAGGCATATATTTATTACGCCCTGACATGTTCCATGTAGCTACTTTCTACATATTTATTATTATGCTGCATATGTTGATGAGCATATTATATATTATGCGTTAGGCATACTTTATGTTGTTGAGATATTAGTATTTACTCATACCTTTGGCATGGATGGCTTTATACGATTTTGTCGATGGTATACGATATAGTTGTTGAGGTGTTGGTATTACTCATATTTTTGGCGGCGATGCCTTATTAATGTTTTGGCGTTGAATATTATATATTATGTTTGAGATAAATGTATTTATCTATATCTTTGAAATTTTCATACTATACGTATTAGTATGATTTTGAGAAAAACTATCTGAAATTTCAAAGAGAGTTATTATGTTATGAAAAACAAAGGTTTTAGAAATGTTTTATTTTGCTCATCACATTTTGTTTTAGGCCTCTTTAGGTTTTAGGAGACTTTGATGCGGTGGCAAGTGAAGTTATCCAGCGAGTGGTTCGACACCTTCTACAACTATTATACTGCAGAAGTATGTTCTACTAGTTGTATTACGTCTATCCCCTTACTAGGATGGGTACTCTTACGTTATTGCACTTTTGCTATGCTCTAAAATGATTACTTTGTATTATGGCCCTGCACTTCGCCACGATATTTTTGAAATAAGTTTCAAAGTAGACTTTAGTTTCTGTTTGCACTTTTACACCTTACTTACATTATGGCTTCCTCGTCACTTGCTTGAGATGTCGTGACATATCTCATTTCGATATTGACACGTGAATATCAAGGTCAGTGTGCTCAGTTAGTATCGAGGAGAGCATAGCTTTAGAGTCCTACATTCTCACACCGTGATGTAGCACCTTTAATAGTTATAGATTTTATGTCGAACCCACGACATTCCATCAAACTACTTGATGGCTTATGACACCGGTGTGCTACTTTTAATTGTGACAACATTAGGCTTTTGCCAATGTCTTTTCACGACAATCGCACCAGTTTGCTGGAAAATGCTTTAAATTTCTTTCTAACTAGCATACCAAACTTTTTATGGATGCAGGATACTCCGAAACAACTGTTACTATCTTGAACATATGCGACTTGGCGGTCAATGTTGGATTGAAGCGGCGAAATTTTTCTAGTAAGCGGTGAGTCTCTACAACAATGTGGTTCCGCAAGTGGCAAACTCGTGGTGGACCTCACGAGAAGAACTATGTTTAATGATTTTTAAAGGAAGATGTATTGTAAAGTACCATCGGAAGTTCGATGCAAATGCCGTTATTTTCTACCATTGTTGCTAGCTTGAACCTCGGTGCTGGTTGAGAGACCTTTGGGCCCGGGATGAGATAACAACGATAATGATGAAGGGATGGTAATAAGCGTTGGAAGAATCAATCTTCCATTTGGAGCATTCAGTTGAGTAGGTTTAACTCAGTACACCTTGTCTTTGAGGATAAACTCATTGATGTTTTTCAGTCAGGCTTTTGGGAAAATTTAGGCTGGCTGGGTCCGTAAAGTATCATCATATGATTGGATTTAGGGCACATTTCCAACACGCATTTGGAGACCATTGGATTTTACGACTGTGATCAATTGGGACACAAAGCTGACATGTGTTCTTAGAGATGGTAAAATTTACTTGGGACTCGGCCACTACCAGCAACCAGGGTACGGAGATACTATCCACTACTTGGTGATGTAACTCAGTACTTAGGTCGATGCTTGTCAGTGTTCAGTTGTCAGTACTCAGTATTAGGGAGACTATACTCAGTACTAGACAAATTTTCTAAAGAGCTTAATTCTCTGGAGCACTCATGAAAACTAGGTGTTGTTCAAGGCCAAAATGAACACAATCGATCGAACCGAATATGTCTAAGAGGGTACTATATAAGTACCATTGTCTGGGTTTACACGAACAGCTAAACAGTTCAAGACATCGCGTTCACTGATTAACCAAGTAAATCCGATAGTATTTCACTACGGAAGGTTCAAAGCCAAAAGCTACCTATCCTGATGTAGTATCTTTCTATTTGGAACTCTCTTTAGTGTTTGCATATTTATTTGCATATCATTGAGCTAATTTCCATTCATGTGGGGGATTGTTGGAAATTTGATATTAAATTAATATTAATTTCTTTAATTGAATAGAAATTAATAAAGAGTGTGTTGGGTTAATTACCTAGTCCAATAAATAGTTCATTAAGTTGTTTGCAATCAGCCCAATATAATTTATCTAATATAATTTATTTAAATACTTATTAGAAAATTGTTTTAGGGTTTGATACGTAAAGAACAACTGTTCTTATTGAAGAAGGATGTCGTCTCATTTCAGATGGCGTGAAAAGCTATCAGTTGCTTTCTTTCATCCAAATGATGCCTAGGTTGACTCTTCAAGTTGGGACACACTTTTTTAGAAGAGGCTCATTTGCATTTATATATATATAGGAATACACCTGTAGATTTTTAATTAAGTTTCATTCACTACATTCTACATACTAGAGATTATTTAGGCATAAATTATAGAATAATTCGTTCGAGAGAGTTCCTGCATATTCGGGTTCAAAGGAGCCTTGTGAATTGCAGTGCTTCCTTCACAAGGAGGGAGTCGTTGTATCTTGGGAGACGGATGCCATAGCAAACCATAAGCACCAGTGTGGGGCGAAAATCGTCTTAAGGTCAGAGCGTCGAACGCTTGCCTCGACTAAATTTGAGGTTCTTCTAATTCCATATTTATTTGTGTGCATGATTATATTTATTATTCATATTTTCATTTTATTTTCTGTAGAAATTTAACACCCTATTTTCAACAATATCATCAGGCCAGTTGAAAATCTTTGGTGCTTCAATTGGTTTGATAAGGATGTTAATGGATTTTGGGTCAACTCATGTTAGGCTAGAAGGATTCGGTCCAAACCAAAGTCATATTGGGCTAAACCAAAACCATCATGTTAGTTTCTCCATGACTCTATTGGGACATGGACAGACGTTATTGGTAAGGAAGTTTTCATACAAAAATAAGACTTTCTTGTATTTTGGTTTTATCTGATTCTATGTTGGTCTCGCTCTATGTGAAAGAGTGTTTAATCAATTTAAAAGTACGCTTAAACAAATTCATAATCTTGTTAACCTTAGGATGGGTTAAGTGGAAGTCCTACGTGGACATTTGAATTCTTATTTGTCGTATTCTTGTAGTACTCTTTCCTACAAGTGCGTGAGTGCGAATAGAATGAAAATCCGACGTGTAATGGAAACGTTACATACGTTTAAATATTATTTCCTGTTATGAAAATATGGTGGTGTGTGTACCATGTGGGATCCAATTGCCCAACTTAATTTGGAAAATTCTCTTTTCCTTCTTTTTCCCCTAATCTTTCTCTTTCCCCACCACTCTTCTTTTTTTTCTGCTTGCTTTCTTCTCCTCGTAAGATTTGCACAGTACACACAATGCCCACACCAATTCTTTCGAACCGAGCCAAACTACCACCACCATCTTGTTAGTTGTAACTCTCTGAGTTCAACGGTGCAAGCCGATTACCCAAACTCCTTACCGTTTGATGGAAATCGCACACAGAAGAACCAGACTTTTCCGACGAATTTCTCAAAATACCAACCAAGGTGAGACTTCTAACCACCACCATTAGCATCCTTGTGTTGAGTAGATAAATAGATTTTCATACTAAAATCGGGTGATTTGGTTGTGTATTGGAGTATATCGGACTTCGTTCGTAAGCCGAAACTTTTTGGCCATTTTCGACCACTTTTTGAACTCCAAATCCATATAATCTTGTTCTCCTTCTCTCTAGCTTCATTTGGCATGTGGATTGTGTAAAATGGTTGAGAAATGAAGAAGTTACAAATTTTTGAAATTTTTCTAGAAACTGGCGAGTTTTGGCTGGCGGCAACCGGCGGCGAAAGGCGACTGGCGGCGGCGCCGAAGACCGGAGTGAGTTGCAGTGGCGACCGGTTCAAACCTGCCTGAACCCAGTCCAGGCCAAAAATATTCTCAGGTATATTCTTTTAACGTCGTTAGGAATATTCCTTTAGATTTAACGGAGATACCAGAATCTTCCCTTAAATCTAACGACATCATCTAACTCCGTTAGTTTAACCGCTCGTGAGCCGCTCGTGTGGGCGAGTGGGACCACTTTTTTTACTTTTGTCGACGCAAGGCAACTCGTGACGACGCGTACTACCTCTGAGCAATACGCATGGTATTTTTCTGAGTGTTTTAGACCCCCGTGTTCAGCAAACCAAGGATAAATGTCGTTTATTAATTTAATTAGTAACCTTTATGAGTTTAATCATTACTATAGTGATATCTCATATAGATAAGACTTACCACGATGAGTACAAGGGTCAGGCAAGACGGCTACGACCCAACTACATATCAGTGAGTGGGTTTTATATTGGAAAACTAATATTATTATATTATTTCTCACTATGATTTCATGATTTATTTTCTATCATGCCATGCTTTTATTTATGGGTTAAGTATAAAGAAATTATATTATGTTGAGACTTGTGAAACTGCAATGGCATGATCATGTGTATTTTATCTGCTCATCATGCATGCATTCACCGGTGTCTAGTACTCGTCCGAGCCAGGACCAGCCTTCACATGTATGTTCACATCCGCACCGTTATGCTCACTTTGGATCCATTGTAGGTGGCAACCTGTACTAGTCTGCATTAGGCAGCTAGAACTTGTATGTGACGCGATTATCGCTAGCTTCACATGATTGTAGTACTGAGCATATATCCATTACACCAAGCATGTTCCATGTAACTACTTTCTGCATGGACTTGTGTGATTGCATATGTCAATGAGCAGATCATATTATATATTTCTATGTTGATAAGCATCCTATATGTTGAGGAGATTTTGGTATTACTCATACCTTTGGCCTTGATGCCTTTATACTGTTTTGATAACGAATATTATATTATGTTGAGATAACTGTGTTTAACCATATCTTTGAAATTTTCATACTATACGTAGTATGATTTTGAGAAATTATACAAAAATTTTCAAAGGGGGGTTACTATGTTATGAAAAACAAGGGTTTAAGAAATGTTTATTTTTGCTCATTCACACTTTATGTTTTGCGCCCCTCCAGGACGTAGTAGCTAGACTTGTGGTGAGATCGACCATTCTGGTGTTTACGACTTCCGCATCAGATAAATAAAGGATTTCTTCCTTTCACTAGTATGTTTTATCCATCCTATTCAGGATGGGAATAATTCGTATTTTCTTTACTGCATTTTATGTATGCTCTGAACATCTCATGCTATGTATTAAGGGTTCTACCCGTACTTCTGCGTTCTCTACTGCATGATTTTAATAATTCTAGTTTTAGATTTTATTCATAAATTCTACTTCATCTACATGACATGGCTTTCGTCACCCTCCGAAGTGTCGGCCAACATGCCTCGATTTCAGTACCCTTCGAGATACTCGAGTCGGGGTGTGTGAGAAAAGCATGTGAGCTCTAAAATTTTTAAATTAAAAAAAGTAATTGGCTTTGTATATTCAGAGCCGACCCTAAGAATTCAAAATCCCAAAACGAGCTATTGGAAAAAGGCAGTTTATTATAAGAGCTCTTTCCTGTATACTATCAAAGTAGTAATCCTTTTTGTTTTACACTTTCCTTCCTATATGGTCACAAAGAAAGTCATAAGAAC
This sequence comes from Gillenia trifoliata, assembly GCA_018257905.1. Classification (NCBI taxonomy): domain Eukaryota; kingdom Viridiplantae; phylum Streptophyta; class Magnoliopsida; order Rosales; family Rosaceae; genus Gillenia; species Gillenia trifoliata. Next base: position 5,716,511 of record CM031087.1, read on the forward strand.
TGACATAAAAATTGATAGAGATGTGATAATAGAACTAATTAGCATCAATTATAGAAGCTTTAACAATCTTGAAAAAATTTAAATGAATACAAATACAGTTATATCTAAGTCAATAGAGACTACTAATTGAAAAATCAACAATGCAAAAGGAAAAAACCAGTTTCATAACTATAGAAACTCGAATAATTTTGAAAACAATATGAAAATTATATATCGAATGTTAGCTGACCTGTTGATAATCTGGAGGCTGGCTACAGTGCTCGCAAGCATTGAATGCTTACACCGATCTCACCCTCCTTCCCCCACTCTCTCCTCCCTCCTCCCTCTTTTTAACGGTGAGATCGGTGTGAGCATCTAATGCTTGCGAGCACCGTAGCCTACTCCGATAATCTGAATAACACGAAAGAGTTTCAATTGGAAGCTGAAAAGTCAAGACTGATGACTTAGGGTTTCAATAGTAAAACAAATAAGAGATTGAAATAAACATTGTTAATCATGAAAATCTTAAGTATTATTACTCATATTACTTGAAAACGATGAAAATCTTACACTATCAATGTTTAAAACAAAAGTTCAATCTAAAAAGTAAGAACTATACTTCATAATGAAAACACTCTTCCACTTTTCACTGAAAACATTTGAATGTCATTTCCGAAAACAGACGACTCCATGGAGAATTTTCATCTCGTTCATCGATCTCCAAAGCTATGTCAGCAAACAACTCCTGCAACAAATTTCGCTGCAGTGACGTAGAAGCCAGCGCCTACAACACATTAAACACACAGAAATCTCTACCAAGTTAGACTAGAATTTCCCAAGCACTTTTTCTTTTATGTCGGCAATGACATTAGTAAACTCCCAAATCCAAAATTAAAGGGTCTCTAAATCTAAATTTTTTATTCACACAATGTCAAATCAAACATTTCCATAATAATCACCAGAGCAAAATGCGTATGAAATATTTTCAGTTTGCTTCCAAAGAAAAAAAACAATTATAAAAAATAAAATTTTTTTACAGTAATTTACGTACTCTGATACCCAACAATTTAAATTAATTTATAAATTCTGACATCGAACAATTAAACTACCGGTATCTCAACTAAATTGAAATAACTGAATCAGAGTCAATTGTGACAGTAATTTGATTCAAATAATTAGAAATTCAATTATTCATTATTTCATTTATTTTCCTAGATATTCTGAGTAAACAAACAGGAAACAGAGTTCAATACCTGCTGGTGCTTCTTCTCGATCTCTTGCGTCGACGCGTAGAGATGGGCAGAGCTTGGAAGCGAAGAAGAAGCTTGCAACATTCAGATACATACCGAATAGCAATAGCATTAGCAGAAGCGAAGAAAACAAAATGACGCCAAACTCAAGTATCTAAATTGCTAGGTAAAAACAAACAAAGATTGACGCATTCATCCAAACCAATCTTCCCACCAAACCCATAATTGGAGAACAAAAAAAACAGAGGATCAAACTGCTTTTTTTTTCACTTTTTTTGAAGAATTTGAGAGATGGGTTTCAATTTTCTTGAAGAAAAATGTGTTTCTGGAAACTGGAAAGGCATAAAAATGAGGAGAAGGAAAGCTTTTGGAGAAAGGATTAGATGGTGAATTCAAACTTTTTGGTCTTTCAAAGTAGCTGTGCACCTTCAGTTGCAAGCTCCTGCAGTCCTCCTACAAACTGATATACTTTTTTCCTCGGTCTTTACTTTTTTTTTCCAATTTGAAGCCATATGACCATCTCCTTTATTAGGAATTTTTACATGACTTTAAAGGCTTGAAGCCTTTAGCCCCTAGCAATTAGTGGAGGCCCTAACCTCGAGAATGACTTACTTACACTCACCGGTGACATTTCAAATGACTAACAGGATGTCATGTATTTTCACGTTCCAACATAGCAACGCATTATTCGTTAGAGATGCCATAATTCATAAGTCTTAACATTAGCTTAAGACTTTCATTTAATCCGCATTAGCTTAACTACAATTTTTAGCAATCAAAGCAACCAAATCCCATAATTCAAAAGTTCTTAAAATTCTATTATAAGATCCCGCACACATCCAAACACCAATTATAATTACAGTAAAACACAGTAAATACATCATATAACCAAATATCACCAAAATAGCAAGTTGCATGATCAAAGTTTTCAACTTGAGGAGGAACTTGTTAAGCAACAAACACTGAGAAATAAAAATTGTACCAAAATCAGCGAACCCATGTCGCAGAATCATCGAAATTTCAATACTAAGCATAAAAATCATAAGAATCAAAAACTTGGGGACCTGGAAATACCAAAACCCACCTAATTCAAAACCTAAGTAAAACCCTCAGTTAACCCCAACCATAAACCCGGATTAAACCTTCAATTAAACTCTAAATTAAACTACTAATACAACCCTAATTAAATTACAAATCGGAAAATAGGAAGATGCAAAAATCAAAGGTGTTCAACAGGTGTACCTGGAGTGAGTGGGTGAGTGATGTTGCGATTGTGAGCTGCTGAGAGGTGTACCGTTGATCAGATCGTTGGGAAGGGAAGTGATCAGATCGCAGCGGTAAGCGACATCAGGGGGGCAGCGGCAGTCTGACGGCTCGGCTCAGTTTTAGTATATTTATAACTAGCAAAAATGCTCACGCGATGCTGCGGGTTTCAAAAAATCCTTATAAAACATGTAGAAAGTTCTAAATTTCATCATCTCACTTCTGCAAAGGTTCAGTACAATTCCACTTCAGCACAAACTATAGCAAGCATTCATTTCAAATCAGCATATCAACGTGAATACACATATCGAAACTCCGGAGCTTTACAAAGCGAGGAAGCAGTGTATGTGACTAAAGCAACATATGCCTAATATCACAAGCACTGCTTAAGGCAAAATTTTCAAACAAAGGCTAGAAAAACTTGGAATTAATAGAGTTCATGAACCAGCATCTACACTGTCATCTTCCTACAATAGAAAGAGAACCAAAATTCCAAAGTGATTACAGCATGAACAATAAAATACATCATAACATATCCACTTAACCAATTACATGGATAATCATATTCTATGACTCCTGGAAGAATCCTCCTATGAGTCAAATTAGAATCACTTTGTTTTATTTCCAGAGTATAATAAAACTCTCCCTCTTTCTTCTCCTCTTTGCCCTATATGCTTAAAATTTATTTTATGGTAAAAGGAAGATTTGAAACTTGAAAAGTAATTCGATTGCAAAACCCTAATACAATACCCTTCTTTACTGTCTTCTTTACTCCCTCCTCTAAACAATTTTGTGAAATCTCACCTATTTCTGTCAATCTCATTAAGTTTCAAACATAACTCACTTTAAAAATTTTAGTCATTCCCATCTGTTACACATACATATGTACCATACTTTTTCAAAAAAAATATTATAACATGCCAAACCAAATTCAACAACTAAAATTATAACATGCTTGTTGATAATACCATGAAAAATTGCACTGCATTATACATGCACATTATTTTCTTAGTTCAAATATGAATTTGACATCATTTCTTCCAAAACCACCAACCGAAAAAAGATTATACATAAAAGAGAGTGGAAGCTTACCCAAAGCCAAATTCGTGTCTCCACTTCCATCAAATAGCCTTCTTAGCTGATAGCCCCGTCGATAATGGCAGAAAAACTTATCCAATCTCAGAGAAAGACAAATCTACCCCTGAAATTAAAATACTATTTTAGTTTAAACAAAACTTTAGTACTATTCAATTTCATGTATTCCTTCAACCTATCCAATCTAAAGGGAAATGAAACGTATAGGCCCTTCCTACTTTGCAGAAAACATGCAGCATCTATTTTTCTTGCCTCTTAACCACCATTTTCTTTCCTTATTAAATATAATCCTCTAAGGGAAATGAGGCTATTCAACAGGTGTGGCAAGGGTTAAAAACGAAAAAAAAAACAACGGATACACTCAAAGTCCATGCCACTGAATTAAGTCACATTCTTTCGTATATTGGCAAATTGCAAAAGTTGATAATAATCATGTCAAGTAAACGACATCAAATCAGATTCAATCAAAACCCTAATCGCTTTTAACACAACACAAACCACTTGGAGTTCCATCTCCTACATACAATCACAGCCCAAAACAAAACAAAAAATGTCAGCTTTGCAACAAAATCAGCACCAATCAACAAACATAACACAACCCAACATCCAAAAATCAAAACCTACTTCAAATTCTAACTCCTACATTCATTCCCAACAGCAAGAACAAAAACGTAATTGAAATCCACTTCCAAATTTACAAAATGTGTACCTATAGAGGAGAAGCTCGAATGTGGGTAGTAAACTTCTGGTTATGATTTGGAGAGAGGCTGGAGGGTCGAGGAAGCAGGGCAGGGGTTAAGGCTGTCGTGAATTGATCATGAAACCGCCGTCTACTTCTCTATCATCGTCCTTGGAGGCCCAAATAGTTCAATGCATCTCCGACATCCAAAGCTCCTCCTCCTCGTCATCTTTTTTGCATTTTACTGTGTTCACGTCACCAATTAATGTTTGAAACTGAAACACATAAATGTTCTAAAAATTAAGAAATAAAGGCACCAACGACATCCTACATGATTATGAAACCTATATCTAAGATTTCTGTATGAGGTGGTCTAGTATGAATGGTCCCTCTTAATTAGCTATGTTCTTTCAATAGATGTACACCCTGAAGTTACACTTCTTAAAATTAAGGTTATACCCTGAAACATGATGGATTGGCTTTAATAATAAATGTAGTGTTCTCGAAATTCATACACCATCTTATTAAATCTGAAGTAAAAGAACTACATATCATCAATGACAACGATAATAAGAACATGGCCAAATCTTTTAACCTGCACCACGTCCTTCTTATGCAATTTGAACCGCTTTAAAGACGAGTCCGGAGCCAAGAGCTGCAGAGTTAAAAAATTCAGTCCAGCACAAATGCACTACTCAACCAGTAAAATCAAATCACACATTTACCCTGTTGTAAAAAACATTCAGAATCATATAAACAAATAAAAATTTGCACTAATAAATCCAAAGCTTAAATCTTTAACCTGTTTGCTGAAATGGGTTTCCTACCGAGCTATCCAAAATCTTAAAAAATGCAAAATTTCATGACAACAAATAAAAGTTGCCAACAAATAAATGAAATTCTGTACAATCCTGTAAAGTTGAATAATTTACAGAGAGAAATAGAGGAGAGAGAGAGACTCACGGCTTTCTCGCGAGGTCCTGGCTCGACGTGGAACAGGAGGCGCGATTGGGAAAGTGAATCATTCTGCGCCCTCTGATTATGGAAGCGAAACAGTAGAGAGAAAATACAGAACGAAATCAGAACATTGGTGTTTCAGATCGAATATTCGAGGGAGATGGAGAGAAAGAGTACCTGAGAGTGAGATTGGAAGTGGGAAGCGACATAATTTCGAAAGAGGAACGCCATATAGCTTGAAGCAGTAGCTATCGAAACTGAGGAGTTGAGGAGAAACTGATCAAGGTGAGGAAGCTTATTCCGAGTGCTGATTCCCCAAATCATGTAAGATTGTCACCCAAAACATTTGATCTTATACAAATGAATACTGCCACAACCAATAACCCATTCAAAAGTTACTATTGTGAAAGCAGCCAAACTAATGAAAAGGAGAGAAAAATGAAAATACTAAATATTCAACTCACACAAAAAGAAAAGGGGAAAAAAAGAGATTGCAGAATTTTTCCATGCCGAAAATGCGTCACGCCAATTATAATAAAAGTATGCCTGAATGACAAAGCTTAAAATCCTAAAACAATAGCAGCAAGGAAAATGGACTCAAAACAAAAATTAATGACCAAATAAGAATTGATGAATCCATTAAAAGTACGAAAGTTTAGACATTCACCAGTAATCGGACTTGAACGGCATTGGATTTAGCATTTGTCTCCAGACATCGTCTAGATCCATTAGCAGAGAGTGAGTGAGCGCTTGCTAATAAAACCATATGTTTTTAACTGCAAAATTATATGTAAAAATCATTAGAAAAGGCAAAAAGGGAAAAAAAAAAGAAAGGAATTGAAGAACTTAACGTAAAAACTAAAACAAATCCAATAAACACACATGCCAATCCTACCAAAATCGAATCATCATATTACAAACCAGACAATGGATCAAGCAAAAACCACAACTTGGTGCCATTAACAAACAAAAGGAAACCCAATTAAACCCAGATTCTAATTCAACCAAAATTCAACAACTTCCTTCCTCCTCCTCCTTCCTCCATATGTAATACGCAGAGAGAGAAGGGTAGAGGTATTGTAAAATTTATGTAGATTATCTTAATTTATTTTTGTGACCATTTTAACCTAAAAAATTAATTCCGATAAATAATGAAAATCACTAAATTAGGTCCTCTAACACGGAGTGAGTTGCCATCTTTAACAATTTGGAAATAGTGAAGAATTTATTTTGGAAGTAGAAAGAAAATTTTGAAGAATTGTAAGGAGAATTGTAAGGAGGAAAGTGAATTTTGTGGATGATTGAACAAATACATAGGTATTTACAGACTTTTTTTGGTGAATTTCGATTTAAATACTTTTTAAAATTTGCTTTTATCATGATTTAATTTCGGCCGTTAGACCTATTTTTTACCTTTTAGATTTGATCACATTCGATCTCGCCTCGTTAGGGATTTAATGAATTTATAAATTAGATTTTTTTAAGATTGCATACGGACCGTTGTATCAACCAACAACCCAAAGAATCCGGAGCCTCGTTAATCAAAAAAGAGTCATTGCGCGCATGAGTTGGTGGCCGACAAGGCCGCAGCCTCGTGGTCCCCCACGCCGCGCTCCCGCGTGGCCGTTACAACCCCAAGAAGTGGGCGCGCGAGACCACTTCTTCCTCCAAATTTCAGCGCTGCACGCAGCATCCGGTGGGAATTCTAACCCAGTGGAATTGGCTCAAATTGACCCAATTTTAGAATTAAATTTATCCCAAACCCAAATTTTATCCTAGCTTACTGAAGAGGTTTTGTGAGTGGGGCTAAGTTCTACCTAGATTTAACCTCATCATCGAGACAGTCTTAACAACAAAGTGAAAACACTTCTTAAACTCAATACTTTGTAGAAACTCCATTTTACTTTTTATAACACCAAATAAATTTCACAAATAAGAATCAATTAGAACATAACAAAAGGGGATAGACGAGAGTGTCTAATAGTGGTGTGCTGGTGAGCTTATGATTTGCAGGTTTGTGGACTCCGGCCTGGGGTGAAGTCCTAAACTCATGATTGATAAACCCTAGATCATAATCAATTAATCTTGCTTTAAAAAAATTTGGGGGTCTTTTTGGCACGTTCCGATCCCGACACTCTGCACACGTAAGCCGCTGGCCGACACGTTACGCGACAAAAGCCACCATGCAAATGATTGAGAAAGTGAATAAATTCTGTGAGTTGAAAGGGAAGCAAATGTATGGGATGGTAAAACCCATTATTACGTGTGTATACCAAAATGAAGATAAAGTAAATAAAGGCGTAGAATATAAATATTCGCATGCTCGTGAGGATAGATGTAACAAAACAAACAAAAGGTAGGAACAAATCTTACTTAGTCGAGAAACCGTTAACCACCAACTAGCCAGCAGTTGTCTCGTCTTCACCGGTAGTCAAGACCGCTACTAAGTCTCGAGTGGGAGCAAAACATAAAGGGCGAAAGGTCAAAAGTAAAGTTTGATAAAACCTTTTCAAGAGCATATTATCCCCCTCATTAAAAATGTATAGTTTTGAAAATATACAATTTCTGTGATGATCCTCAAAATAATTAGCACAAGAATACGGTGATCTAAAATTAGTGGTAAAACCATACTGGGATTGCTCGAAACAAACCGAATTGCTCACCCATATGCAACACACACAAGCCCAAGCAGATAAACTACGAGGACATGCTAGGTATATAAAATACGCTGGGTACTACAAATTAAGCGAGTCATAAGCTAATCATTGTGCACAAAACGCCCACACACGAGTTCTAGTTGCTTAAAGGGCAAACCTAGAATAGGTTAGTACCGCAATGAATCCAAAATTGTGTGCAAGAGTACTAGGTGTGAACCTCCGAACGCCAAGGCTAGTCCCCGCCCTAGGATTGATAATCGACATAGGTGTTCTACATGCACAATAATGAGCAACAGATAATAAATGTATGACAAATATATTACTATAAATTCTACTCCAACAATCACATATTATATGTTTACGCTTAACAATTTAAAGAAAAGCTGTGGAACACCATACATAAATATATTTTTATCAAAACAAAATACCCACTACTCACTGTGAATAATCTGTGTCGTAACCTCTCGTCCTAGTAGCAGCAGAAACCTCCTGATGTCTCACCTATATGAGATATTAAATATAAAATGATTAAACTTATAAAGTACTATTTTTAAACTAATTAACGACACTTATCAATTGTTTGCTCACCCGGAGGTCCGAAATACTCCGGGTAAAAATACCACACGCACGTTTCCCTAGTAAGCACGCGTCGTCACGAGTCGCTCTTGTGTCGATTCTGAAACAAAAATGAAAGGCTCCCACGCGCTCCGACAAAGGGCCATCAAGCAGCCACGCGCATGGTCAAACCAATCTGGCCAACTAATGCCGTTAGGTGACACCATTAGATTTAACTAAGATGCCGGTATCTCGTTAAATCTAATGTAATATTCCTCGCCCCTTACTCTTCTGCCCGGGCCGGAAAAGGGTCGGCCGGGAGTTTTCAACGCTTATAACTTCATCATTTCTCGCCCAAATTTCATGTTCTTTATGTCAAAATGAAGCTAGAGATGGCAGCAGAATGACGAGTACCTTCGCTTGGCCGAAAAAAGCAAAAAATAGCCGTATTTCTCCCGAAAGACCCTACACCGTAGTTTGATCTACGTCAAAACTCCACCAAATCAAGCAAATGACATATGAAAATCTATCTACTCAACGAGACAAATTTAGCGGTAGTAGTTAAAAAACCTACATTAGTCTAGAATGGCGAGAATATTGCTCTGCAAGGTTTAGTTATTTCGTGTTTCGATTAATGAATCCATTGAGTTTCGACAAAACTAAGAAGCACTCAGTCTGTGTGGCGCGAGACGAAGGTGGTGACTTTGGATCGCCCCGCCCGCTCTGCTTTCCTACGATATGCACTCGAGAGAGAGAGAGAGAGAGAGAGAGAGAGAGGAGAGAGAGAGAGAGAGAGAGAGAGCAGAGAGAGATTGGCATTTCTGGGGCATTGTGCACCCATCAACACAGATAAAATTATACTTCATTCCGTGTACAAAATAACACACGTGTCCAAAATATCCCATCGAAAATTATTTTTATAACAAACTTGACTCAGATGTTACATTTTTGGTAAATGTGGGGCATTAGGTTTTCTCTTCTAAATGTTGTTCCATGCTTGTAATTTCTAGTTTTCGTATTGATTATTGAATAATGCTTGCATTTTCCCTGGGGATGAGCTCATGTTTTCACTTGCAAATAATGTATCTTCACCGTAAAATTACATAATCTAACCATTCAAATTTCAGAATATTCATTTGAAGATCATCCTTACGAAAAATCATTCAAATCAGCGTTGATTGTTTAGTCATAAAAATATTAAATAAAATCAACAACAGAGGCCCCAAGTATATTCACGAATTTAATAAATATAATAAATTTTTTTTTGACAAACGCATAAGATTAGCGGGTTAGGGGAAAGGGATTGGGCGGGATCGAACCGGCAAATTTACGCATGTACGATTTGTTTTCCATCATCAAGCAGAAAGTCATTTTTCATCTGCATGATTTTTTTAACACAATTTGAAATGTAAAGTGTTTATTTATAAATTGTTGAAAGATCATAACTATAAGTTTATTAGAAATGTAAAGTATTTTTAAGCTCCGTATTTTCTAATTTAATTTGTATTCATCAATAGGCATGGAGATTGTTATTCAAATCGTTGGAAAAAGTTGCCGAGTATGCAATTGAACCAGCTATACGCCAAGTGGGTTACCCAGCTCACTGCAAAAGCAACCTTGAGAATCTATAGACTAAGTGAGCGAATTAACTGCTGCTAGAGAGCGGCTGGAGCTTGAGGTTGTTGGAGCTGAAGAAAGAGGTGAAGAATCCAAACTGACGTCCAGAACTGGTTGAAAACGGGCAGAGATCACCGAGAAGGCTTAACGAATTATGGAACCGTGATATGCAAGCAAAGATGAGTTGTCTCCCGTGGGGGTTTGTCCAACCCAGTGCTCCGTTACAAGATAAGGAGATCAACAAAGCTGGGGCAGGCGGCTGTTAAACTCCCTACGAAAAAGGGATTTCGGCAGCGTTTCAAGGCCAATGTCCGCCCACAAGAGGTATCCATGAAGTTCGCCAAACATTATGAGGCATTTGATTCGGAGGACTTTGAATCCTAAAGAAAACTGCGGATGAACTGAGAATCTTCACAACGACCTGATTTTGGTGTATGGTATTGGCTGCGTGGGGGAAGACCACGCTGGTTGAAGAAGTCCATAGGCAAGCTGTAAAAGATAAGTTATTTGCTGATGAGGTTATAGTAAGAAGTGTGCAAAATCCGACCTTGAAGGAATTCAAAAAGAAATTGCCAAAAAGTTAGGCATGGAAGTTCATGAAAGCGAAACTATGTCAGAAAGAGCGCTTCGTCTATGTAACAGGATAAAAGACAAGAAAGTTCTTGTAATTTTAGACAACATTTGGGAAAGCATTGACTTGCAGAGTGTAGGACTTCCTCTTGTCTGCCGACTTGTAGAATACTGTTCACATCCAGAACTCGAAAATTATATCCACAGAGAAGCGGTTGCAGAAAGACTTTGCGCTTCAAGTTTTAAATGAGGAAGAAACTTGGCGTTTATTTGAGACGCATAAGTAGGTGATGTTGTTAAAAATCCCGCCATACGAAACTGTAAGGCAACCCAAGTAGCCAAAAAATGCGAGGTTTGCCAGTTTTGTTGTCACAGTCGCAAGCTCTTTTTTAAGAAATAGTACTTTACCAGTATGGAATGATGCCTTGAGATGCTCTAGAAGTGTTTGACAACGAAGACTCAGTCGAACAAGAAGCATACTTGGGCTTTAGAGTGGAGTTACAATCAATTGGATGATAAAAAGCTTAAGCCACTATTCTTGATCTAGAATTTTGGTACGCCACGGGGGATCCTATGCTTCTCTGACAAACTTGTTGAAATATACAATTGGTTTGGGTTTGTTTAAGAACATTGATTCAGTGGAGCACACACAATATGCGTTGCACCTCGCGGATTGAAGAGCTTAAAGATTCTTGTCTGTTACTTGACTCCGAGGACAATACATCGAATGCAATGCATGATTTGGTACGCGATGTTGCTATCTCGATTGCATCTAAAGACCAACGTGCCCAATAAGAGCATATGGAGATGACTTGGAAGGAATGGCCAAACAATAAGGATTTTTCGTGGAAAATTGCACAATGATCTCTTTGTCTTGCAAAAACATCCCTAGGCTTCCTGAAGTTTTGAAATGCCAACAACTGGAGTTGTTTCATTTTGATCATATGATGGTGACTTGCTTGAAATCCCAGGCAACTTTGAGGAGATGAAAAGCTTAAAGTTATGGATTTAACCGATGCGCGCTTCGTCACTGCCTCCATCTCTTCATCTCCTAGAAAATCTTCAGACATTGTGTTTGGATCAATGTGTGCTTGGGAGACATAACCTAGTCGGACAGCTCTCGCAACTAGAAATTCAGCTTTGTATATTCCAAGTTTAAAGAGTTGCCTAAAGAAATAGGAAATTGACTCGTCTTCGATTGCTGGATTTGAGTGAGGCTCCCAACTCAAAGTGATTTCACCAATGTTATCAAGTTTGAAAAGTCTAGAAGACTTGAGAATGAAAAACAGCTTCAACCGATGGGTGCCTGAAGGAGTCACTGAGAAAGAAGGAATGCTAGCCTTTCGGAGCTGAAGGACTTGCCTGTTTAGCTGCATTAAGCATACATGTTCCAGATGCTAGCAGTATTCTGACGGACTTGTTCTACTGAAAAGTTAAAAAGATACCAAATATTAATTGGCGATGTGTTGGAATGGGACGATGTGGATGAAACCCTCAACACATTGAAGCTCAAGCCCCAGCTGGCTGTGAATTGGACCACGGTTTAGAAATGTTGCCAGAAGAGATCATGTGAAGATTTGCACTTGGATGGGCCTAAAGGAGCTGATAATGTTGTCTCACTACACTCTGGTAGTGAAGATTTTCAACAACTCAAACATCTCCATGTCAAAAACAATGCTCAATTTACACAGATCATTACTGAGGAGGTATGCTACTGGTGTCATTCTCATCACATTTATGCCATTAGTACTTGTTCTTTTTTGTTCGAGACATAATTTACAAAGAAAATGAAACAACCACCATAGAACTCTACATTTGTGGTTAAATTTACCTATATTTGATCAAAATTTTTTTTGCCAAAACCTATGTTTCATCATTTGAAGTGGTTCAGTTTTTTATCTAGTATGTAGCAGAATTTTTGTTGGTATTATATTTTTTTCTAAAGAATAATACCATTTGACTAGCCACAACAATTAACGTGAATTCTCTTTCTTAAAATGGAAATGTACAAAATACTGCAGGTTGTGTTGCCCAACTTAACAAGCTTGGTGGTGGATCATTGTACTGGTTTTACTTTGTGTTATCGTCTTCCATGGCTAGAAATCTTGTGCGACTTCAAAACTTGAGATAACCGAATGTGAAACAATGGCAGATAGTTTCAAACAAAAGAATGTGGTGAAGAGAAAACAGATGACATGTTTTGTAAGCTACAACATCTGGAACTGAGAAATCTTCCAAGCCTCTCTAGATTCTGCTCAGGAAGTAATGTCCAGTTTCCGTCTTTGGAGAGTTTGAAACTAGAGAGTTGTACGAAACTGAAGGGATTCATCTTGATCCTGAACTTGAGACTGAATAGAACTATACTTTCTTTTTGACGACAAGGTAAAAATTATAGTATTGTTTCTCTTTATGTCTAATATATTCACTTCGACGAAAAAGAATTTTAACAATTTCATAATTTGAATACAGGTAGGGTTTCCAAAGTTGGAGATACTGTCCATCTCTTGGCTATCAATTTGACTACAATATGGCACAACCAACTTGATCCAGCACTTTCTACAAACTTAGAGACGTTGAAGTTATCGAATGCCATGGTTCAATAAGCATCTTTACACCTAGTATTGCAGAAGATTTGAATGCTTTAAAAGATTATCGATAGAGAGGTGCAATCATGTAGAGGTGGTTTTTAGCTCAACGAAACACCTGACACGCCTATGACTGATCAGTTGGAAATGGTTGGTTGTGAAAATCTAGATTGGGTATGCGTAGATGCGTGTGTGAGACTGAAAATATTTTTCCATGCTCAGTGGCTAGAGGTCTTCGGCAACTACGAGACCTGAGAGGAGTTTTGTGCTAGCGTGGAGGAAACGTTTCCCAAGGAAGAGGGACTAGAAACGATGCCTAAGTTTGTGTTTCCAAAAGCAACATACATTTCATTTTTCGTCGTTAAAACAACTAAAGTGCTTCTATAGAATGCATGCTTCCGAATGGCTGCTACTGAACAAGTGAAGGTGATGAAATGTGGTAAATTGGATATTTTTGCCTCCGAAATTCAAGTTTCCAGAAGCATGAGTTTGGTGGCCTTTATACTCCAATTAAACAATCTCTTCTTAATTGAGAAGGTAAAATTACTTTACACAACCCTTTTCTTAAAAACGAAAGTTAGCTTTTCAAGCTAGTTCATATAAAAATCTCTTTCAGCTATTTTTATTGTTGCTGTTTATCATTCTTGCGTTGGTAATATTTCAGGATTTTTCGCCTCAACTTGGAAAAACATGACCTTAGACAGAGACATGGAGATTTGGTGGTCCACCCCCATCACAGTTGTTTAGGAAACTAAACTCGTTGGTGTTTCAGTCGGCGTACTCCGACCAGAAAGTTTCTTTATTTGAGAATAGTGTACATCCAGATGCGACCTTCCCACGTTTAAGTGTTTTGAAGTTATGGAAATGCAGAAGTTGATGCATCTACGCAACGAGAATTTCAGGAGCAGGCCCAGTTTTTCCAAGCTTGGAAGTTCTACATGTGGTGGCTTGTTTTGCACTGAAGGATCTAGGGTCATCTGCTATTCCGTTCACAAAATTTAACAACTTGGAAGTGGTTGGTTGTCACAGGTTGAACATTAATGAACTTCATACATGGCCAAAACTAAAGCTGGCCAGAATTGATTTGCTGTGGGACTGTAAATTGTAGTCTAGAGAAAGAGAGCAACGACGTCGGATGGAGATGATGCTGGGAACGATCGTGAGCTTTCTTTAGCCGGTTGCAAAGTTTGAAGCTTTACTCACCACGTCTGCAAGATTTCTGCTCTGAAATTGCATTGTCAAGTTCCCATCCTTGAAAACTGTAATATAAACAACTGCCCTGAGTTAAAGATTAACTGCCTTGAGTGGAAGAGTTCCCCAGAACTAGCAGGAGTGCAGATAACAGAGGTAGTAGTCGAATATGGTCATTGGTATCGCAAGGATGATGATGATGATGATGACGACGATGATTATGTTGATGCAAATGATGGTCTTGGTGATAGTAATGAATCTAATGATGATGTTGACTCGTAGTGTTGGTGTTTGGCATAATGGATGGCACGGTGATACGTATGTTGCTAACGGGTCGTGGAGGTCGCGCAGGGTGACGACTGACACTAAAGATATGGATGCCAAGCTCATAATGAAGCCATATATTTTTAGTTAGAAAATCATTCATGTTATAACCGTATTATTACATCTCGTATAGTTTAGCTAGGTGGTTATGTTTACAAAGCCATAGATATTTTGGTACATGCTTTAGCCTATATATAGATATTTTAAATGTAAGTGTAAAGTCAAGTTGTGAAAAGTAAATGAGAAGAGGAATATTCAGAAAGAAATCATCTCTGTGTTCTTTAAGTTTCTTTATGGTATCAGAGCCATCGCCTTACGGCTCTCTTCGATCCTCCTCTCTTCCGCCGTGCTCTCGTCTCCGATCACTCATCTCATCTTCGATCCGTGAGATATTACCAGTGTTGTTCTTGTATCTCGCATCTTGGATCTTGCATCTTGTTATCTGATGGCGTCGCCCACTGGTTCCTCTTCTCCGACTCCGAATCCCAATTCCTCTTCTCCAAACCCTAATTTGTCTAATTCGTACGCTTCTCTCACGATTCAGAACATCGGCAGCATGGTGCCGATCAAGCTCAAGCGTTCGAATTACCTACCATGGTGTGCTCTCTTTGCCCCTATTCTTCGCCGGTACAAGCTTCTCGGACTCATTGATGGCACTGAGCCCTGTCCGGCGCCATTTCTACCAGATCGATCGATCAATCCTGCTTTCGAGAGTTGGTATGAGAAAGATCAGAATCTTCTCATCTGGTTCAATTCAACACTCTCTGAAGAAGTCATTCCCTTCACTGTCGGCGTTTCGTCTTCCAGAGATCTGTGGCTTAAACTTGAGCAGCGCTTCGGTGGTGTTTCTGATGCGCACATTCATCAGCTTCGTTCTCGCCTTCAGTGCATTCAGAAGAACTCTCAATCAATGGCGGATTATCTGCAGCAGATCAAAGAAATTTCAGATTCCCTCACTGCAGCAGGCGCTTCGATTTCATATCGAGATCTAATTGCTGCTACACTGGCTGGTCTTCCTGATGAGTTCGAATCATTCATCGACTCCATCATGCTTCGTCTCTCTTCCACATCTCTTGATGAGTTGCATGGATTATTACTCACAAAGGAGCTTTCCATGAATCGACGGAAGCAACTTGCCTCTTCTGCACCTACTGAACCGTTTCATGCTCTCTCGGTTCAAGCTTCACCGCCTCTGCTTCCTACACCACCTCAGGCTTTTGCTGCTCAACAGACTCCTCTCCATAACTCTTCTCGATATAACTCCTATCGTGGCCGGAATAATCGATTTTCTAATAATCGAGGACACAGAGGCAATCATCGGGGCAACTACACTCATGACTTCACTTCTGGATCCAATCGTGGTCATCATTCCTCCTCTCGTGGTTCATTTTCATCGGGTGCTCGTAATCCCTGCCGGATCTGTGGGAATCCAAGTCATGAGGCAATCGATTGCTTTGATCGCATGAATCCAGATATTTCTGGTAAAATCCCTCCAGCAAAGCTTGCTGCAATGTGTGCGCGCTATCAATCCAAGTCCTCTTCTCCTTCCTGGCTCATTGATTTTGGAGCAACTTCTCACATAACCAATGACATCTCCAACATCTCGTCTCCATCTCCTTATACTGGTGAAGATAAAGTCTACATTGGTGATGGTAAAGGTCTTCCCATCACTCATACTGGTTCCTCTTTGTTACATGCTCCTCATCATTCCTTTAAATTGAACAATGTACTTCATGTTCCTCAAATGAAGCACAACTTATTGTCTGCTTTTCAATTTGTTAATGACAATTCATGTTCATTAACCCTTGATTCTGATGGATCCTTTGTAAAGGATCGTTCTACGGGGAAGATGCTTTTGCAGGGACCAGTTAGAGATGGCTCCTATCCTTTGCAAAGCTTTCCTTCCAGAGGTATCTCTTCTGTTTCTTCATCAGCATTCGTCAGTATTAAAGCTCCAGTGAAGATTTGGCACAGTCGATTGGGTCATCCCTCCTCTACCATTTTTCGGAAAGTAATCTCTAGTAATCGTCTTGCACTGCATGGTAAATCCTCAGTTGACTTCTTCTGCTCAGATTGTGCCATTGCTAAGAATCATAAACTGTCCTTTTCTCCTGCTAAGTCATCAACTCCTCATAGTTTAGCTTTAATTCATTGTGATGTATGGGGACCTGCCCCTGTGACTTCTGTGAGTGGTTTTCAGTATTATCTGTTGTTAGTAGATGATTACACCAGATATAGCTGGTTCTTTCCATTAAGAAGAAAATCTGAGGTGTTTTCTACCTTTGTAAATTTCAAGAACTATGTGGAAAAATCTGTTGGCAATCAAATAAAGACTATACGTTCTGATTCAGGGGGTGAGTTCACTAGTGCTTCTTTTCAGTCTTATCTCAATTTGAATGGCATTTCTCATCAGTACAGCTGCCCACATACACCTGAACAGAATGGATGTGTAGAACGCAAGCATCGACATCTTGTAGAAACAGCACGAACACTGTTAGTGGCTTCTAAAGTCCCTTCAATTTATTGGGTTGAAGCCTTCTCCACTGCCATTTACTTGATCAACAGGTTACCCATTTATGGTCTTCTAAAATCTCCATGGGAGTTACTATTTCACACACTCCCTGACTACACTCGCCTACGGATCTTTGGGCGTAGTTGCTTCCCATGGTTAAAACCTTATGTCCACTCTAAACTTGATGGCAAAAGCAAGCAGTGTGTTTTTCTTGGGTACAGCTTACAACATAAGGGTTATAAGTGCTTAGACACAGCCACTGCCCGAGTTTACATCTCTCGGCATGTTCAATTTGATGAGAAATCATTTCCCTTCACTACCAAGACATCTTCATTCTCTCCTTCTACCCTTCCTATCTCTCCTACCTTTGATCTACATTTTCCTATTTCTACCCTAAACTCTGCTCCAACATGCTCTCCTCCTATCAACCCTATTACCCCTGCTTCCGCTCCTAGTGCTCCTGTCTCCCAAGTCCCGATACAATCTCCATCACCTTCTCCACCTTTGCCAAGTCATAACACACATCCAATGGTCACTCGATCAAAAAATGGTATTTTTAAGCCTCGGGCCTACAATGCTACCAAACATCCCCTCTCATCCTCTATTGATTATATCCCCACAACTTACAATCAAGCTTCTAAGTTTGCTGAGTGGAGAACCGCAATGCAGGCCGAATTTAATGCCCTCCAATCCACTGGTACATGGATCTTGGTTCCTTCTTCTTCCAATCAAAATATTGTTGGCTGTAAATGGGTATTTAAAATCAAAAAGAAGCCTGATGGAACAATTGACAGGTATAAAGCCCGGCTTGTTGCCAATGGATTTCACCAACAAGAGGGTCTAGACTATCAAGAGACATTCAGTCCTGTCGCAAAGCCTGTCACCATTCGCATACTGTTAACCTTTGTTGTCCAGTTCAATTGGTTTCTTCATCAACTCGATATTAGCAATGCTTTTCTTCATGGTGATTTAAAGGAAGAAGTCTTCATGCATCAGCCACCTGGTTTCAGTGATCCAAA
This sequence comes from Gillenia trifoliata, assembly GCA_018257905.1. Classification (NCBI taxonomy): domain Eukaryota; kingdom Viridiplantae; phylum Streptophyta; class Magnoliopsida; order Rosales; family Rosaceae; genus Gillenia; species Gillenia trifoliata. Next base: position 5,734,764 of record CM031087.1, read on the forward strand.
CTATCCCCATCATGTGTGTAAATTGAAAAAGTCCCTGTATGGACTCAAACAGGCCCCACGGGCATGGTTTGATAAGCTGTTTCAGTCTCTTCAGTCTCTCGGTTTTACTCAGTCCTCCTCTGATGCATCTCTCTTTGTTCTCAAGGCTCCAGTTCTTGTGGTTGTACTTGTCTATGTAGACGATATATTGGTCAGTGGTCCGGATTCTTCAGCCTGCCATCTGTTCATTCAGAAGCTAAGTTCTTTGTTTCCTGTCAAAGACTTAGGTCCCTTACATTACTTCTTGGGACTTGAAGTCCAACACACCACAGAAGGATTATTTTTACATCAAGGGAAATATTTGTTGGACCTTTTGCACAAGACAAAAATGGAGGGTGCTAAGCCTTGTTCGACACCTCTTGGTACTGTCAAACTGGATCACAGTGGTACACCTTTGGCAAATCCAACCGAGTATCGATCCATTGTGGGAGGTCTTCAGTATCTCACTTGGACTCGGCCTGATATCTCCTTTGCAGTCAACCAAGTATGCCAATTTATGCATACTCCACTGACTTGCATCTGCAAGCAGCCAAGAGAATTTTGCGATTTCTCAAAGGTACATCTTCTCATGGCATATGGTTTCATAAGGGTCCTCTTACTCTATCAGCATACTCTGATGCAGACTGGGCTGGCTGCCCATTTGATAGACGATCCACGAGTGGATTTTGTGTGTATCTTGGCTCCAATTTAGTCAGCTGGAGTGCTAAAAAGCAGTCTACAGTAGCTCGTTCTTCTACTGAGGCTGAATATCGGTCTCTTGCTCACACTGCCGCTGAAATTACCTGGATATGCAAGGTTTTCAGAGATTTTGGTTTCCCCTTCACGCTCCAACCTACCATCTGGTGCGACAACATCTCTGCCATTTCACTTGCATCCAACCCTGTTTTTCATGCCCAAACTAAACACGTGGAAATCGATTACCACTATATCAGGGAGCTGGTCCTTGCCAATCTGGTTAAAATTCAGTATGTCTGTAGTCAGGATCAGATCGCAGATATTCACACCAAATCTCTGTCTAAACATCGGTTTCTCTTCCTTCAATCCAAGCTCTCTCTTGGAACTCCTAGTCTTTCCAAGCTCAGCTTGAGGGGGTGTAAAGATAAAGATGCCAAGTCATAACAGTTCATATAATTTTAGTTAG